>JAUIMM010000334.1:7325000-7387500 GCA_031769625.1 Taudactylus pleione
GACTACTTTAGTTCCAGCTGCTGGGTGCTATGCCATGCTCCTGTGAGTGGGTGCATCTCACATGCTAGACCCACTCACAAATGGGTGCAGCCATACATGATGTGGTCCCACAGGATGTTGCAGTACCCGGGCCCAGAATTTCTCTTGGCAGCCCTGGAGGTGACAGACAGAACGAGGAGGGAATGGGGCTTAGTAGTGGGGTAACAAGACCATGGAGGGAGGTGGTTGAGAGTGGAGGTATAGGAGAGGTGGGGGAAAGAAGCAGAGGGTTGGAAGCAGACTGATGAGAGAAAAAAAAGGAAGAACAGCAAGTGGAGGAAACAGGAGGGGGAAGAGAGGGAAGGATAAAGTAGAGGATTATGTGGACATAGAATATGGGGGTTGTGTGAAGTAAGGGTGTTCATGCTGTGGACAAGGTAATAATTGAGATGTAAACTGGAGTGGAGGCTGTGAGATATAGAGTCAGTGTGGATTAAAGTTGTTAAATGTTCAAAAATACATGTAAAGAACAGTGCTGCTAATGTATGAGCACAGCTCCAAAAGTGATATATAAAGGAGAGGTATGTGAGTAGTGGGTGCAGGAATTAGTTTATAAACAAATGATTAAAGTGGATTGATGTGACACAATTGGAAAAGGCAATACAAAATGAATGAGGACAAAATTACAATGTACCCGAGCTGATCCAGTCCAAAGTGTTCTGATCAACAAAGATCAATCAACAAGAGCAGCACACAGATAGGGGAGTATTTGCAGTGTCCAAGCAGTGAGTGCAGTAAGTAGTTGCCTGGATATGCATACAGCAGAAGATGTTGATTTTGTTCATTCACATAAGTAAGTTGCTTCTTGTTGTTCAGAAAGTGTTTTGGTTTTGAGTTTCTTTTCCCTCAGTTTTCCTCCAGTTTAACTGCAGCGTAACTCCGACTTAGTTATCAAATTGTATTTACACTTATAATCAGAACACTTTGAATCTTAACACAGACTATGGCAGCCACCGGCTATGCAGCCTGTGGGAGCAGTAATAGCTAAAGTTACAAACATGTGTCTCTGTGCTCACTGATTGGGACCCCACCCCGAAAGCTCTAACGCACACTAAATTGGGATGCAATAAAGTCTAAGATAAACAATTTGTGAGAAGGGGGAGGCCAACACAGATTCACAATACATTCCTAACTTCCTTTAGATAAATTGCTCTTAGTATAGCAGAAGTTGTAATTTACCCAGTATAAATTTTCAAAACTGTGCTGAGGCAATCACTAAAACAGCATCTGATGGGAGCAGTAGTTGTAATTTACCAGTGGAATGCAGAGAAGAAGTCACATCAGTCTTTGCATGGTGCGCATATGACAAATAAGATCTGCAGCGTAACTCCGACTTAGTTATCAAATTGTATTTACACTTATAATCAGAACACTTTGAATCTTAACACAGACTATGGCAGCCACCGGCTATGCAGCCTGTGGGAGCAGTAATGAACTTTTAATTAAAATTCATAAGGTTTTGACAGGTTTTGATTTTAAACTATGGATTCTACACCATGCCACTGGAAATACCCATGTTTGTTGGGGTTGCAATCTGCTTATTTTGGACATCGGTAATGGTAATTTGCAAACCACAAAAGTGTAAACCCAGCATACTTCTTTACATCTGTTGCATTTAAAGGTGCAAAGTGCACTTCTTTGTCTTTTAAAAATTCAGTTTTGTTATGGAGATTATGGAAATTAGACAAAATGAAAATTATAAAAACATCACATTAATGACCAGGATACTTCTACTTAGTACTACAACTACGGACGTCGGAGTTGTTCAGTTAAGCTGATTCTATACTGGCCACTAGGTGGAGCTTACACAGAAATAAATGCCTGTGAGAGAGCAATGCGGAAGGCATAACGCATCCTGTCTGGTATCAATAAATACCATGATTAAAATTCTAAGACGATAACAACTAGAGATATGCAGGATTGGTTCTCAAAGATCCGACAACAATCGAATTTAGGAGTTCCAAGTCGAACCAAGTCCGAGTTCGGAATCACTTTGGGGTACCGAATCGAAACAAGTCCCGGTTCAGATCTCGCTGCGGTTCGGAACTCTGATTTAAAAACTGAACTCAGGTTTTGTATTGCATGCTAACAGGTCAGAATTAAGTAATTTTAGCTGTTTTTTTTTTTTTTAAACTACAGATCCAAAACCAAAACCTAAACACAGGGGTTGGCGCACTGCTCTATTAATAACAGGCTCAGTTCAGATATTAGTCTAAGAAACAATTAAGTCTTTTCCTGATTTCAGATCTTGACCTCAACCTAATGGACCTTACCATCTTTGCTTGGGAATGTTTTGGTGACAAGACTTAAAGGCCACTCATTGTGTTGTGCTTGTCAATCTCTGACAAGCACAATGTCACCAGGTTTTAAGTTTGTGACTTGTTCCTTGTCTCTTGTTCCTTAACTGTAAGGTAGAGATACTTGCCCCAGAAGGTGTTTGCAAGGCTTTGTGCTTGTCTTCATTGATGTTTGAATAAGTCTTTGGTATTGATGCTTCAGAAAGAGCATGGATAGTCCCAGTATTCTGAGTAATAAGAGTGGCAGGAGTAAGCAGAAGTTGGCTATAGCTGAGATTGTGGTATGGAATGTAGACACTTATGGATGGATTTTGACATCTGAGTCTACTAGCTAAAATGTGTCACTTTCTGGAATGTTCCAATCTGCTTTGTACAATAATTCATGCCCTGTGAGCCATGAAGTGTCTTTAAGGAGACTGACTGTGACAGCTCTTGTAACTTGGTCTGCAGGATGGGCCAAAGTAGATACACAGTGCCACTGTATTAGATTGATGGATCTCCTGATCAATAGCACCAGATTGTTGACATAAATGTGGAACTGTCTGCAATGTAGCCTAGCACTACTTACTGTCTGTGTAGAACTCTGTTTCTGCAAGCTCAATGGACAACTCAGACGAAATGAGTTGAGCTAATTCTACAGCTGGTACTGCAAAGTTTGATTACGGTGTGCTCTGTATGTGAAGTTTGAAGTCCAGTTTGATTACGGTGTGCTCTGTATGTGGTGCTAACTTTGCTTTGCCCATAACAAAACCATTATGATATTGTCATTCAATGTCCAAAAGCTATTGCCCTGACTAAAGCATAAAAGAATACACACAGGGCCTGATCCAGCACTGATCACATCTGTGTAATCGCACACAATGAATCTGCAAAAATATGCTAATGTCTGCCACCGCTCAGCCAGCATAGAGATGCCAACTACTACCTTCTCACATCCGTAATACCTCGCAGTCCGGTGTATACATCGGTAACATCGGACCCTCATGGACAATTACAGCAGCTCTGACCTGTGTCAGAATTTGCATGTCTCATCACACGCAGTGAGTTCCAAAGGACAGGCACGCCTATGTTTCTGCAACCATTCCCCTGTTACCACCCCCAAACACTCACGGCCTGTCACTCACTCTGCGATGGATTCCATAGTGCATCTGTAATCACAGTGCGATCGCCACGCACGTGCAGTGCGGTGCACATGCATGCTCAGTATGCAACAATCGGCCAATCTGTGTATGCTGTTGCAATTGCGATCCATGCTGAATCAGATCCACAGACTGGTTTTGTATCTCTGTAGAAGGCACAGGAGCATATGGACCTGTAATATAAAGGTTAGTTATGGCAGATAAAGAATTCTTACACTCTTCTTACATATCCCTTTTCTGTGGAGGCCGTGGGACATCCCAGTTGGATAATTCACAAGTTAGGTCTCTCAGGAAGGCTTTCCCTTGGATAGTGATGGGAGCTCCTGTGGGCCATTCATGCCCACATGACAATGATACACAGAAGGGAAGTTCCTCAAATGTATAAGCCCATCACAGGTGCTTGCAAAGGAGATGTTAATCTATACTAAAAAAAAAAACAGATGTAGAAAAAGAGAAATCATGGTTACCGACACAATGGGAAAGAAAGAAATATCCGCAGAATCGACATTATACCAATAGTTGGAGGGGGAATTATGAACCCACTTACTCTAAGAGACGTATGAACTGTTATCAGATACCTAGGTTTAGGAAGAATCGAACTCCATCATGTAGTAGAGCAGATCATCATGTAAAACAGAATTCACAATATGGGGATGAAAATTATCGTACCCCTCGACATAATAGATTTGATCCTTTACTAGATTTACCCATCTCCATGCGTAGGCAGCATTTTTTAGAGAAAAGGAAGGAGAAACAGGCCTCTGAGGGAATAATTCCCAGAAAACAAGGAAAAAGATGAGGAATAAAAGGAAAAAAAAGAAGTAGAAAGCAGAAAATGGAAAAAAAGGGATAGTGGCAATATTCATCATGATCTCATACCATTATATATACAGGTACCACATGATGATCGAAACATACAACAGTTGAACACAGTTAAGATTTTTAACCTCAGCTCACATCTGTTAAATAAAAATGAAATCTCATTGTTGAACAAGGGCCTGATATATGCCCCTATGGCAAAGATCAATGAATTTGAATTATTCATTGATGTTCATAAGCTTGTTAGGAAACTCATGATTAAAAAAAAATTGAGTAAAGATGGAGGAGAGTCCTTGAATCAAATGTCGACTGGACAAATACAAAATTTCAAACCCAAGTCAACTTTTTATCCTACCCATATGAAAGGTACCATAGCTATATAGAAACCTTCTCTGCTGAAGTCCTTGAGGATATCAAAGAGCTTAAAGACAAAAAAATTTGGCCAAACTTCAAATATAAGGAAAGAATGGCACTGAAAGAACTCAAAGAGAATACTAATTTAATAATTAAACCTGCGGACAAAGGGGACGGAATTGTGGTGATGAATACAATAGATTATGAAATTGAAGTGTTCCAACAATTGTTGGACAACACAACATACAAGAAAATAAGGAAAAATCCCACAGAAAATTTCCAAGCAGAGTTGAAAAAATTGATTGATCTTTATTTGGAAAATGGAACCTTGAAATCAAATGAAGCAAAATTCCTGTTTAAAGAAATGCCGCAAGTACCGGTCCTTCATGTCTTACCAAAAGTACAAAAGGACCCAGTGAATCCTCCGGGTAGGCCCATAGTATCCGGAGTTGATTCTCTTACAGTGAATTTGTCTGAATTCATTGATTTTTTTCTTCAACCATTAATATTTTTTAACAAATTACATCTTAAAGACACAAGGGATATTTTAAACATTTTGAAAGATTTTAAATGGAGCACAGACTATTTCTTAGTGAGTGCCATCGGAAGCGGTTTCTAAAGCTCTATTAAGATCAGATCTTAGTGCACAATTGCAAGAATTTTTAATGAAAGTATTGATTTTATTCTTAAGCATAATTTTTTTCATTTTAAAGAAGATTTTTATCTTCAGTTGATCGGGACCGCAATGGGCACCAGGTTTGCCCTGAGTTATGCCAACATTTTCATGAGGTTATGGGAGAACAAGATGGTCTGGAATAATAACCCTTTTAGGGCAAACCTGGTGTCCTGGTCATGGTATATCAACGATATATTTTTATATGGAAAGGAGAAAGAGAAGTTTTAAATTAATTTTGTACCTTCCTCAACAA
Source organism: Taudactylus pleione (assembly GCA_031769625.1). NCBI lineage: Eukaryota > Metazoa > Chordata > Amphibia > Anura > Myobatrachidae > Taudactylus > Taudactylus pleione. Next base: position 7,330,578 of record JAUIMM010000334.1, read on the forward strand.
TAATGAGAAAAATATAAAATTGACCTTCGATATACAACAGGATACCATGAATTTTTTGGATATCTCTATGTATATTGAAAATGATGTAGTACATACTAAAACGTATAAGAAACTGACGGATTCATCCAACTATATTCAGGCCGATAGTTGATATCATCATAATTAGCTAAATTCTATCCCTGGTGGTCAATTTAAGAGACTACAAAGAAATTGTTCCAAGATCGACACATTTAAGGAACAAGCAGAAATTATGAAAGAGACATTCTTGGCCAATGGGTATGAAGTGAGCAAAATCCATAAAGATTTCACAAATGCACTGGAAACAGAGAAGTAAGAATTACTAACTACAAAACCCAAAACAGCAATTAAAGATGATTATAAATGGGCATTTATTTCCAAATTCACTGCACAAAATAAAAAAGTTGAACGAATTACTGTGTAAAAGAGACACTGGTCAATTTTACAGAGAGATCCTATACTGGGAGGTTTGATTCCCCCAAGACCAAAATACATCTATAGGAGGGCTGACAACCTCAAATCAAAGCTTGTGAAAAGTGCATATTTGGGCCCAACAGTCAATAGGGGTTAAACTACTTCAATTGGCTTCTATAGATGTGGACTGTGTCTCGGATGTAGAAATATCAAAAAGGATTCAAGTATCAAAAAGATTGAAGAAATAGAGATTAACGGAAAAAAACAAAATAAGAGAATTTATCACTTGCAACACTATAAATGTCATATATGCCATTAAATGTAGCTGTGACAAATTTTATATTGGGAGAACAAAAAGGAACCTTACAATTAGAATTGGGGAACATCTGTGGAATATACGCAAAGGTCTTGAGACACATTCACTGTCCACCCATTTTAAAGAAGTCTACAGAAGATATTAGAGGTTTTTTGGAATTAAATTAGTGAAAAATCCTGAAAGATGTAAAACTGAGAACACTAGGGCCCTCATTCAGAGCCGTACGCTCTGAGCAGAGCGCACGCTCTGAATGAGGGCCGGCCTCCATGAAAATGGAGCGTGTTCCTGGACGCTCGTATAGCTGTGGGTGACCACCCACAGGCTATACGAGCGTGCAGTTTGATGGCCGCGATGGTCTTGACCATCGCGACCATCGAAACTGCGAGCCGGAGCCTGCGGTTGAGGTTTTCAACCGCAAGCTCCGGAGTGATTTTGGCTCTATCAGAGCCAAAATCACTCCCACTGACATCACTAGTGATGTCAGTGGGCCGGCTTCTGACGGGAGGCGTTCCCGTGGGAACGCCCCCGTCAGGGAGGCACGCCCCCGGCACGCCTACCAAAGGGGGCATGCTGTCAATCAACATCGAGAGCACGCCCCCTTTGATCAGACACAACGAGCGAAGGACTTTCCTTCGCTCGTCGCGTCTGGCGCATGCGCACGACGGAGCTCCCTCCATCGTGCGCATGCTCAGTCCAGAACATCGACCCACTTGCGAGCGGACAGCCGCTCGCGAGTGGGTCTGAATCAGGGCCTAGGTTAGCAAAAGAAGGAATTCAATATATTTATAATTTTAACACTTTAGCACCTTCAGGGTTAAACCAGGACTTCAAAGTTAAATGGTTTTTATAAGATCATAAATCTGGGTTTCCTTTAGTTGCACTTTTACTATATCATGAATTGTTCACCTATCCAGTTTTATCTTTTATTATTCCCTATATTAGTCCACTTATTTTTAGCCCTTTTTTCCCTCTTTGGATTGCCACTTTTCAGTATTAATATTTTTAGAAATATAGTTTACATTATTTTATTAAGAATGTAATTGTACCTTTCTGTTTAGGTATCAACATAATTTCTAAGGGTGTGGACTTTTAAACTAAATAAAAAAGAAAGAATTGTATTTTTGAGACTGAATCCCGGGTTACTATAGTAACCAGGAGGACTTCAAACCATTCTAATGACGACTATGCATCAGCGGGACAAATATTTTGATTACCAGGAGTTCCGATATTAGGAACACTAGAGCTGTGACGGAGCATTCTCTAGTCAATGGGACTCCACCATTTGGAACACTACAGTTGTGACAGAGTGTTCTCTAATGAATGGGACTCCGGCATCTGGAACACTAGAGCTGCGGCAAAGGGTCCTCTAGTGAATGGACACCGGAGCTGCTGGAACCCGCAACTTCCAGACTTATGACTGGAAATATATGGTCGAATGAGATGAAAGGAGCGGTGATTTACTACTATAGTGTGGAGTATGTAATAGACATAAGGAACGGTTTACTAGGTAGGTGTAAAAACCCGGATCCTCAATTTAGACTAATTAACCACTTAAGGAAGGTATAAAGGAAGTTCCCATAAGACCATCCCCCATACCCTGACAAAGATCTGGGATTGCAGATTGTAATGCGTTGGTGAGGGGTGGACTTCTGGATTTGGTACTCTGGACTTTGTTAGATTACTTACCTTTTTTGGACTGTAGGGAACTGGACTTTGCAATCTATTAGGTTTTACCATCTGTCTTCAACATATATCCAGGAACCCAAATCCTTTAGTTGATTAAGGATTATTTTTAAAGATTTGGATGTTTTTATTTATGGTAATAAATGACTTTATACATTACCATTTATTAATTCCTACCTACTTTGGAGTGGGAGACTCCAATAACGAAGGGATCATTTGGAGAAGGAGGGCAGTAAGGACCAAATCTGGCCTATCCTAAAGATACCATTGAAGTGTTGGGCACCCCTTCAACTTGCCGTAAGTAGAGTAAACCCTGTTCGTTTCCTATACCAAATAGAGATATACATGAAGAATTTCCTTTGGTGAAAAAAAGATACCTTGATGTGATTATCACAACCACTTTTTTAGTGATTGGGGTACGCTGATTCTTAGAAACCAATATAATTGCTGTGAAAACAAAATTTTTTGAACAAAATTGTTGATATTTATGTTTGTTCTCTTATATACTATATAATATACATCACAACATTGGAATATTCAAGCGGTACATATCATATGAAAATTTAAGTATTTTCTATATTTTATTATTCATCAGCACCTTTGCACCTGCAGTAACTGTTGTGTGTTTAGTTGCGCATGCGTATGCATCGCAGTGCGCCTGCGCAAACTATCCATTGCGATCGGGACAGAGATTGCAGAGGATACGCAGACCCATGACAGAGTGATTGACAGGAAGTACTGTTTGTGGGTGGTGACGGGATGGGGGGGTTGTTGGCCGAACGCAAGCGTGCCAGTGCATTCACACACAGTTTCAGGGTGTGCTTAATTTAGCCACTGCGATACCATATGCAGCCTGAGGCCTCATAGCGCGCTGAAGTTAGCATCTCCTGAGTTAAGTCTGACCTGCCTTAACTGTGCATATGGGTCCGATGTTACTCGATGTTACTGATGTTTCACTATGTTGGCCAAGTATACGCATGTGAGTAAGGGGTGTCCTTATGTTGGGCTGTGATCCCAATGTGAAAGTAAACATTTACATATTACCACTGATATTAGCAACTGCGTTGCATGCGTATGGGCAAAATAGCCATCCTTGCTGAATCAAGCCCTTAGTGTGTACAGCAGACTAATTTCCAAGCCATTTAATTAATAGGTTTATTTCTCCGCTATATGAAGGTCTAAGCCTCTGAATGCATTTTGGAATGAGGATAGCCAGGCTCTGAAGCTCTCATGTTAGTCATTGAACTTTGAAAGTCCTTTTGTTACTAGTCAGAAGCTTAGCAAAGTCTAGTGTATCTTGGTTGGCTCTAGGATGCTGTTGTTGTATTAACATGGTGAATAAGTGGTGTGAAGTCATACCTGCCAGAATTGTTCAACCTAGCCAGTATCATACCACTTTTGTGTGCACGTCAGAGCCGTAACTAGACATTTTGGTGCTCTGTGCCAGAAAGAGATTTGGTGCCCCCCCATCGTAAACCGGTACAGTGTGTGCCGCAGGCCAAAAACGGGCATGGTCTCATAGGGAAAGGGTGTGGCTGCAATATAGTACTCCCAATTCACATTATGCCAGACAGTAGTGCCCTTTATTAACATTACACTACATACCTGTAGTAGTGTCCCTTATATACGTTACGCTAAATTGTAGTAGTGCCCCTTACACAATACACCACACAGTAGTAATGCCCCTTACACATTATGCCCACAGTACAAATTCCCCATTACACATTATGCCACACAGTACAACTCCCCCTCCTTCCATTACTCATTATGCCACACAGTACAAATCCCCCTCCCCCTTTACACATTATGCCACTCAGTACAACTCCCCCCTCCCCATTACACGTTATGCCACACAGTACAACTCCCCCTCCCCCATTACACATTATGCCACACTGTACAACTTCCTTCCCCCTCTCCCTTACACATTATGCCAACAGTCAAGGGAATTTCCTGAAGTGTGCAAACAGAACATTTAAGCACATAAGCTGCACAACAAAGGACATATACCCCTAACTAAGTGTAGAGGCTCCCAAGGGGAGGTAGAAACTACAAATCCATCCTGTGCCCATTTTAACCAATACACCTAGGCTACTGGTGGGACTAGCCCCAAATAGAAGGTAACCCCTAGGTAACTGTAATAAGGGGAGACTTAAACCAGTATTTCTCTCCTCCTTGCTGTGGTGCTTCTGCCCTCTCACGGCATCCAGCCCAGCCCAGGATGCAGAGCACCACACTGGGCTGTGCACAGTGGGTGCCCTCCCTGGGCAAGGCAATGAGGACCTCTCCTCTGGTAGGTGCCCCATGGCTCCAGAGGTTCTTTGGCAGGTGATCAGTTTGTCCTCACAGCCAGGAATCCAGCAATGGAGTCATCTGGTCCTTTCTGTGCTGGTCCCCTGCCTAACACAGCCGCAGGTGGCGTGATCCTTTTCTCCAGTGGCAGCAGGTACTCGAGGTTCTGGTGGGGTCTCAGATCCTCTTCACTCTCCGCCAGTCAGCAGGCACCAGCAGGGGTCCTCACCAGGACTCAGTCTGCGGAAAGTAGGCTCCTCTCCGGCAGCAGTCTCTTCAGTCTTCACTATCTGGCGCTGCTCCTCCTCAGCGGCAGCAGGGCATCAGCACCTCCCGGGCAGCAGAGCTTCCTCTCTTCCATGGAGTATCAACTCTTTTCCCCCAGCAGCAGGACCATCAGCAGGCAACTCTAGGAGCAATCATCCACCTGCGGGGTCCTCACAACAAGGGCAGTGGTGTCCACAGTGGGGTAATCAGAAGCTGAACTCCGCTCTGTCCCGGCGGCACTATGCAAGGGGGCGGCAGGTCTGGCATCACCCTTGCTCAGTCCAGCAATTATTCTCCCCCTTTCACTATTATTCATGGTAGCGAACAGCCGCAGTAGATGAGAGTGAGGCAAGCTAAAGGGGGTGATCATGGGTGGAAGCGTCCGGTTTCGCCCACAGGGCATGTGTGCTCTGTGTGGGTGCACCGGCAGCACCACCCTAGTTACAGCCCTGATGCATCTTGCTTTTTTTGTAGTTTGCAGACTCAAACAAGAGGCATGGCGGAGAGTTGTCCTTCGTGAGTTCACCTCGTGTAGAGTTCTCTTGCATGTAAATCTTAGAGATGTGCACTGACCTCCGTGTTTTTAAATTTGAGTTCTGAACCTGGGGAAGATCTCTGTACGACTCAGTATCCCAAAGTGATTCCGAACTCAGACTTGGAGGCATATTCAATTTGGAGCGAAAAGTCCTGTACTTTTCACATGCTGGACTTTTCGCCAACATCGCTGGTTTTCCATGCGACAAAGTATCGCGCTCGTCCCCGCTTATCCCTGTATTCAATTAAAATTTGTTGAAAACGGGACCCGGTGAATCCGGACCTGGCGAAAAGTTCTGTCAGATTTGGGGTAATCAGCCTAACACCCCCCAAAAGATGCACTGACATTGTGGATCACTATAGATACCCCCGAATAGGCCTGCTGAAGGTATTTGGGGTACTTAAATGCTCTCAATAGCTGCTAATTAGCGTCTTTGCACAAGTGATGAAGAATAGAATTTTTTGCAGAAAATAACTAGTCCCAGAAAATGTGGAGTACACGAAAATGGGTGCTAACATATTTTAAAGTTGCTAAAGTGAAGTTTTAAAACGCGTAAAAAATCTACCTGCCGCAACCACCTGCAAACTTAAAAACACCTGGGGCATACTTGGGGACCCCCCAGGAGTGTATTTCACTAGTTTTTAAATTTGTTTCCCAACTTTGGTCTTTTTTGTCCCAAAATGAAAGTACTTTTTTGGGGTGATCTAAAATGTTTTTTAAACTTTTTTTGATGCAGTTTATCTTTTGGGGGACTGTCCCAAGGGTGCAGGGTTTTTTTCTGAAGTTTTCACCCCAAAACCCCAATTCTGAACTTTTTTTCGACACCTATTTATAGGCGTAAACTTTTTCAGTGGTTCCATTGCATTGAATTTACGCACCGGCAAAAAGTCTCCGGAAGTGAATACAGAGGAAACTTTTTGCATGGCGAAATGACGTCACTCGCGATACTTTATCGCCAAAAATGGCTTTTTGCACCTAATTGAATATGGTCCTTAGTTTGACTCGGAACCCCTAAATTTGGTTGTTGTTGGATCTCTGAGAACCAGACCCGCACATCTCTACTAAATTTGCAGATTGTTGCTGACTTGTGGATGTACTGCACAGCATGTTACTGATGTAGTCTGAGCAGGGTCGTAACTAGGGTAGTGCGACCAGTGCCATGGCCACAGGGCAGGAGGTGTTGTTTGGGCCTGTAAATTTTCCTGTTTATTATCATTCTCACTTGTAACTTCCTCTTCTTTTATCCCTAGCATCTCCTGGCCTCCACTATTTCTTCCCTGGCCCTTCCCCATGAGGCTACAGCCCTTTTTCAGTTGCACTATCTTATGTCCCTATATAACAAATGGGCGGGGGGCGCCAATGCTCTCTCCTGCACAGGGCACCAAAAATTCTAGTTACCGCTCTGAGTATGTAGCTTGCACTGGTGGATCTGAGTATGTAGCTTGCACTGGTGGAGCTGCTTGTTTTGCAGACATGATGGACATATTCTGATGTACATTAAAATTATTCTTGGGAACCAAACTCTGAGCCAAGTACATTGATGGTTCTTTTTATATTAGGGCATTCTGCAGTCTCCAAGAACTCTGCTTCAGCAATGGCAGCTGCAGCTTCCTACTCTGCAGAGAGCTTCTCTATAATTGCCTCTAAGTGTTTTTACTCCATATCTTTTTCTATCTATAGATGTGATCTTTCAGCTTCCAAATGTGATTTCTCTATTTCGTTTTCTGCTTCCGAACGCAAGTACAATCACTGACATGCCATTGGCACTCCCATAATATGTCAATGAGGCAGGCTTTTTTGCATTCACTTCTGGCCCACCTCTCAGACACCTCCTAGGATGCCCATGGCTTTTCGCCATAATCTCAATGAGTGGGATCGCATACACAACAGCGATCTCTGCATACACTCAGTGGTATGCATGCGCACTAGGAGTTTCCAGGACTTTTTGTATATGCGCAGTAGCAAATAATCACTCAACTGTGCAAACATCAACGATATATCCACCTCTGAATTAGGCAATGATTCATGGCACTCTACAGCTTCCTTGACACCAACCCAGAGCCAACATAGCCATTCCATTAGTTATTTCACTCCCTTGAATCATCTCTAAAACTACTACATCCTTTACTCTACCTGCAGCCCATCCTTCTGTACATATTGCTGCCTCATTACTTTTCTCTCCTCTTACAAACACACGTGAGCTTTTAAATTATCTATACACATTGACAATAACATCCATAACCTCTCACTATAAAAATCAGTCAGACAAATCCCACAAATATATTTATATGTCTCACCTATTGCTTCTATTAGCTGGTGACATATCTCCAAATCCAGGGCCGACCCACATGCCACACCCACAGCGAACTATAAATCCAGCTAACCTCATAAACATTGCGTGCCTCCCTTCACCCTCCAAGTCACTAAAATGTGCCTTATGGAATGCACGCTCTGTCTGTAACAACTAACATCCATCCATGACTTCTTTATTTCAACTAACCTCAACCTTCTGGCAATAACAGAAACATGGCTCACACAATCAGACACTGTTTCCCCTGCTGCACTTCCACATGGTAACCTACACTTCTCCCACACCTCCAGGCCTGGTAATTGTAAAGGAGGTGGGGTAGGAATATTACTCTCCCAAACTTTCACATTCAGAGTTCTCCTACAGGTACCTTCACTTACATTTACATCATTTGAAGTACATTCTATAAGGACTTTCACCCCTTTCTCTCTGCAAGTTGCTGCTATTGCCCGCCTGGGCCACCTCAACAATTTCTGGAACATTTTTCAGCCTGGCTCCCTCACTTTCTATCCTCAGACATCTCCACCATCATTATGGTTGATTTCAATATCCCCATTGACAGTCCACAATCCCCTCATGCCTCCAAACTACTCTCTCTAACCTCCTCTCTTGGTGTCTCCCAATGGACTGACTCCTCTACTCATAAGGAGGGCCACTGCTTTGATCTTGTATTTACCAGACTATGCTCTATTTCTGATATCATTAAAGCTCCTTTCCCTCTCTCAGATCACAACCTTATCACCTGCACACTCTCCTCCATTACATCAACCTCAATGTCAGTGAAATCATCCAAACCTCCTAAAACCCGTAGAAATATTAATGCTATTAACTTTCAACAACTATCTACCTCTCTACAACAGCGACTCTCACCAATTTCTACATTCACTTCTCCTGAGACTGCTGCATCACACCTAAATCAGATTCTAGAAAAAGCCCTTGATGAAGTAGCTCCAGCTACCCATCACACACCATGTAGACTTCGACATCAACCATGGCATTCTAACTTAACAAGGCATCTACAAAAACTCTCACGTAAAGTGGAACATCAGTGGCGAAAGTCTGGTACTCCATGTGACTTCTTCTCATATATGACTATCTACAACTCTTATCGTACTGTTCTGGACACTGCCAAACAAACATATTTCCAATCTCTTATCTCTTCTCAAGCCTCTAACCCCAAGTGACTTTTTAATACATTTAAACTGCTTCTTACCCCTCCCTCACCCAAGCCACCTGCTACTATCTGTGTACATGATCTTGCTTCCTATTTTAAGGACAAGATTAATAATATCCAAAATGAAATGGTATGTTCTTCCTCAGCTAGTGACCTACTCAATTCCTTACCTGAACCCTCTGGCACATTCTCTTCATTTGACCTCACAAACGAAGATGAAGTATCTACACTCTTCTCATTCTCCTACTCTACTACCTCTCCTCTAGATCTATACCCTCACAAATCAGTAAAGCTCTGTCTCCTGTGCTCATCCCAACCATAACTAAAATCTGTAATCTCTCTCTCTCTACTGGCAACTTTCAATCACTGTTCAAGCATGCAGTGATTACTCCCATTCTGAAAAAACAAAATTCTGATCCTAACACTCTCTCAAATTACCATCCTATCTCCCAGCTCCCATGCCCCTCTAAGCTACTGGAGAGACTTGTCTACACTCGCCTCACACACTTTCTTAACACCCACAACTTATTGGACCCACTTCAGTCTGGCTTTCGTTCCCAGCACTCCACAGAGACAGCACTGACTAAGGTAGTAAATTATCTGGTTACTGCCAAGGCTAAAGGCCATTACTCACTCCTAATTCTTCTAGATCTCTCTGCTGCTTTTCACACTGTTGACCACTCTCTTCTCATACAAACATTACAATCCCTAGGTCTTAAGGACACAGCTCTTTCTTGGGTCTCTTCCTACCTATCTGATCGCTCTTTTTCTGTTAGTTTTTCGGATTCTGCCTCCTCTTTGCTACCTTTATCAGTTGGAGTACCGCAAGGCTCTTTCTTAGGTCCTTTGCTATTCTCAATCTATGCCACCTCTCTTGGCAAACTAATCCACTTTTTTGGATTTCAATACCATCTGTATGCGGATGATACTCAAATCTACCTATCCTCTCCAGATTTATCACCATCTGTATTGGTCCGTGTCACTGAATGTATTTCTGCCATTTCATCTTAGATGTCATTTCGCCACTTGAAACTTAATATTTCTAAAACAGAATTAATTATATTTCCACCGGCCAATAACAGTTACCAACCTGATCTATTTATCACTGTTGATAACTCAACAATCCACCCCACCCCATAAGCTCGCTGTCTTGGTGTCATCCTTGACTCTGAACTGTCCTTTGTTCCCCACATTCAATCTGTCTCAAAATCATGTTACATACATCTAAAAAACATATCCAAAATTCGACCATATCTCACACAAGATACTGCAAAGACTCTAATCCATGCACTCATTATTTCCCGCATTGACTATTACAATAGTCTCCTTACTGGTCTTCCCAAAAATAGGCTATCGCCATTACAATTCATTATGAATGCAGCTGCGAGGCTTATCTTCCTTGCCAAACGTTCTACCGTATTCAATACAAAATACTGTTACTTACAAATAAGGCCATTAACCAAACCACACCAACTCTTCACTCGACTCATAATATCTCCCAACCCGAACTCTCCGCTTAGCACAAGATCTGCGTCTCTCATCCCCACACATTAATAGCTCCCATTCACGGTTACAGGACTTTTTGCTGGCTGCACCCACTCTATGGGTGCCTTACCACGCACAATAAGACTTACCTCTAGTCTGCAATCCTTCAAACGTTCCCTGAAAACTCACCTCTTCAGACAAGCTTATCAGATTCCAGAACCGACCACATAACCTTCATAGCTTCCATGTCTTATTACATCCCCTATCACAGTCCACACATAACCTCACACATTGTCTTTCTTTCCCATACTCCTGACATTTAGCCGACATTCCTGTGTGACTGAATCCAGAGCTGTAACTAGACATTTTGGTGTCCTGTGCCAGAAAGAGCATTGGCGCCCCCCTCTTTTTTCAAAGGGACATAATGCACCCAAAAAGGGCCATGGCTTCATGGGGAAGGGCCAGGGAAGAGATAGGAGAGGCCAGGAGATGCTGGGGATGAAATAAGAGGAAGCTACAAGCAGGAATGATAATAAACAGAAATTGACAGGCCCAAACAGCGCCCCCTGACCTGTGGTGCCCTGTGTGATGGCACTGGTCGCACTACCCTAGCTACGGCCCTGACTGGATCATGCAGCCCACCAAGAAACTCTGCATTCTGGCTGGAACAAATTGCAATATATAGCACCTATCCTTGTGTATCAATGCCTATTTCCCTATAGATTGTAAGCTTGTGAGCAGGGCCTTCCTACCTATATATCTGTCTGTTTTGTTGTATAAATGTTTCCAATTGTAAAGCGCAATGGAATATGCTGCGCTATATAAGAAACTGTTAATAAATAAATTCCTTCAGACTCTGCTGACTACCTGAACTGCTGTATATCCTTCCTACTGTAGCTTCCAGAACAGCAGTGGGGTTCTCTGAATAGTGACACATTTCACAGTATTTGTATTTCTGAAGAAATAACACAGTTCTGCATTCTAGTCTCTATTTGAAACAGTGTTCTCTCATCATGCCACATTAGTTTGGACAGACCAAAAAATAAAATCAGCACTTTGTAGTGCCACACTACACTATATTAAATAGTTTAAAGTCCCCTCTGCTTCCTAGCCAATCAATTTATTTTAAACACTAGTGACTTATTTAAAAGAATAAAGTACTTTGCACTATTCCTGCACCCTGACCTACATTTCATATTTGGAACACAAATATCCTCATGATCTTGTTGGTTTGCTCAGAGCACACACCCCAAGACAAAACTAATATATTCCACACGGCATGACTGCCAGTACACTAGAGCTGCTGGAACTATCCTCCTGCAGAAACCACAAATCAAACAGCCCTGCATGACCAAGCCAGGGAATTTACTAAATGAAAACTCCAAATCTAAATAATGAGACTTTCTCTTGGCTGCCCTTGCACATACACAGAATGTGGCGGGATTGTGATTATCGAGGGTTATATATTTATTTTATCTTGTTTCGTAGATATAGCAACAACCAGCATGGCTTTGCTGCAAGTTTTTGAGCAAACCAAAATGCTTGTGCAAATAATAATCTTATTTTAAATGTTCTTTCCATGATGATGCAAACTTTCACACTGCTATTGGTGTGATCATAACTGTCTATATAGCAGAGGTCATTTCTGGCTTGGAGACTCCCACACACTGTGAAATAGAACTGATGTCTAGGCTTCAACATAGATTGTTGTATGCAAGGTTGATATTATCTGCTACTAAGTAAACACAGGATAAGGCATCTTCAGTATTAGCACAAGATTAAATGTTTAAATATATATATATATATATATATATATATATAACCAAGTCCTTATCCCAGGCACTCACTGCTCTCTAAAAGTCTCAAACTTGCGCCGGTGCCCTCCATAGGTGCAAAGACCGCACCTTTGCTAATTTTAACTGTACTTCATTGTGTATTTTGTAGGAGTATGTTATTATGTTGCCTTGGCTGCAGGTGGAAGGGTGGTCTGTTGGTTCTCCTGGACGGCGAAGCGCAATGACATCACAAGTGTTGTGATGCAATGGAAATGGCGTGCAAAACCACGTGGACTTGCACTGCAGCGTCTGTCCAGGTGAGTACGATTAAATCACCGATTGATTAGCATCCTTTTGTATATATAAGAGTACACTGTTTTTATGATTTTGTACCCCTGATGACGAGCACACCTTGTTTAGAAGACGTCTGAGTGCCGCCATTTCTGCTATATGTACACACACACACACACACACACTCACCATTAAAACCACTGACAGGTGAAGTGAATAACATTATTTTATTACAATGGCACCTGGCAAGGGGGGGATATATTAGGTAGCAAGTGAACACTCAGTTCTTGAAGTTGATATGTTGGAAGAAGGAAAATGGGCAAGCGACTGGATCTGAGCTACTTTGACATGGGGCAAAATTGTGATGGCTAGACAACTGGGTCATGGTATCTCCAACATGACAGGTCTTTTGAGGTGTTCCTGGAATGTAGTAGTTAGTAAGTTCTTATTTGGTGCCCCGCCGTCACAGCCGCTGACACTGTATGGAGGAGTAAGACAGAGAGTTGTGGGTGAGGGGGGCACCGGACGTGTTACACTGACAAAGACAACACCACTGAGTAAGGACAGGCTATAGATAGACGGAAGCGGCAGCTGATGGTCTGACATGGAGCTCTCCACTAGTGTATGGTGGCTTCTCAGTTGCCAGGAAGAGGTGCCATGTATTGGGCGGATGTAATAGTACACTGCAGCCCTAAGTTGGGTGAATATATTGTGGGCAATGGAGGAGGTGCTCCTTCAGTGCTGGAGCCCGGCGGCAGATGCCTCCATTATCTCCAATAGTTCTGCCCCTGTATCTACCAAAGGGGACGATTCAATTAAATGCGAGGTGAATAGTGCCGGGAAGTTGCTCCCGGAGCTATTCTATTCACCGCTCTGTTTAGCCCGACTATTACAACTTAAGTCATAGAATGCCGGTTCTCACGACTTAATCTGGGTATTTAGTCGTGGCCAGCACTTTAGTTGGATTTCTACTTGCTCCCTCAGGAGGAAGCAAAAAGAAATCTTTTAGGTGGCCTAACAGAGCGCTGAATTCAATAGTTCCGGGAACGCCTTCCAAGCGCTATCAAGAGCGCCCTTAATTGAATCGCTCCCAAAGTGTTCCAAGGAAGAACAACCTGTGATCCCTTAAACCCCCTGTATTAAAATTCAAAATGCTTAATGCAAGAGGTTTTACCACCAAACTTACTATTTTATATTCAGACAGTTATCTTGTGAGCTATTAGTGGTAGTGTAATAAGTGCAAGTTGACAATAATAACTTTCATGTAAATCCCCCTGTATTTAAAACAATGCTCAGCATGCCATTCTTGTACCACAGTCACACACCTAACACGGGGGCTCTGTGCTCCTATGTAGCAACCATGCTAATTCTATCTATGCTGTACGTAAGCTTGTTTTATTTGTCAATTTATACCACTGCAGCTGTATGTAGCATGCGCTGAAGGCTAGTAATGTCCCTTTTCCACTGCTGCAATAACCCAGGTTATTGCCGGGTCTACCCGGGTCATGACTCAGTGGAAAAGGGTTCCTGAAAAATAACACGGGTCAAGTGACCAGGGAATCCAACCCAGGTAGCTATCAGGGTCAGACCCTGGATGGACTCGGGTAATGTTGCAGTGTAAATGGCGCGGCCCGGGTTATACGACTTGGATCATGCCTAAAATTAGCTGATTGGTGGTCGTGGAGCAGTCACCTCCCACTTTTTATGACCTCACAAGTTTAGCAGGACAGACCCCAGTTCAGTGTGAAAGGGGCTGACCTGGGAACAGGGGCATAGGAAGAGCGGTTCCGACGGAGCGCGAGCTCCAGGTGCCGAAAAGGTGAAGGGTGCTGCCACTTGACTTACTGTAAATCTGACTCCTGCGGAACCACCAACAGGACACGATCGTGCCCACAGTGAAGCCATGCCCCCTTGCAGTGATGTGACTAGCTTGCGTCACTACCCCTCCACGTATCCCGCTCCCTCCCTTGCCTTCCTGGAGATTGATGTTGCCGGGAGGTGGGGCTTAAGTCCAGTGGCAATAGGAGGCGGGGATTAAGTCCAGGGGTGGAGCTTAAGCATATAGCCGTGGCCCAGGTACTGCACATGAACAGAGAGAGAATACGTGGCTGGCCGGTGCCCACAATAAAAAGAAAGAAAAGAGGTGTGTGCCGGCTGCTCTTGCTAAATGTAATTGTTGTGTGTATGTATATATATATGGTAGGGGTGAGCGGGTTCGGATTTCTGAAATCCGAACCCCCCCGAGCCCCCGCGATCCGAGGCCGATCCGAGTCAGGCTCGACTTTTCCCGCCTGACTCGGATCTGAAATCGAGGCAAAACGTCATCATCCCGCCTTCCGGGTCTCGCAGGTTTTGGATCCTATATAAGGTACCCGCGTCGGCGCCATTTTCTCACTCAGCTGTGGACAGTGAAGAGGGAGGGTGGGAGTTAGGGCTGGCTGGGCTGTGCAGTGTAGTGTAGTGTAGTGCAGTGTAGTGTTGTGCTGTGCTGTGCTGCGCTGCTGTTGTCCATAGGGGCTGTGTCCACTACTTCAAAGTCCATAGGGGCTGGCAGGACTGCGTTGTGCAGTCAGTTGTCCATAGGGGCTGTGTCCACTCCAAAGTCCTGTGCAGTGTCCCAGTCCTAAAGGGGTGCTGTAGTGTTGTCCAGGGGGTGCTCTGTCCATCAGGGGTGCTCCCCCCAAGTGCTAAAAAAATATATATTTTTTCTGTGTTTGTGTGCACTGTGGCTGCACATGCATCAACAAAGGAGCAGCGCCAACCGTGCGCCTGTGTCCCATAAGTAAAGGGCCGGCTGGCTTGTCCGTTAAAGGGTGCTGTAACCCCCAAAGTACACTCCAAACAAAATAAAAAAATATTTTCTGTGTTAGTGAATTGTGTGCGCAGTAGCCGCACATGCATCAACAAAGTAGTGCCAAACATGCACCTGTGTCATAAGTAAAGGGCCGGCTGGCTTGACCGTTAAAGGGTGCTGTAACCCCCAAAGTACACTCCAAACCAAATATAAAATATTTTCTGTGTTTGTGAATTGTGTGCGCAGTAGCCGCACATGCATCAACAAAGTAGTGCCAAACGTGCACCTGTGTCATAAGTAAAGTGCCGGCTAACTTGACCATTAAAGGGTGCTGTAACCCCCAAAGTACACTCCAAACCAAATAAAAAAATATTTTCTGTGTTTGTGAATTGTGTGCGCAGTAGCCGCACGTGCATCAACAAAGTAGTGCCAAGCGTGCGTCTGTGTCATAAGTAAAGGGCCGGCTGGCTTGACCGTTAAAGGGTGCTGTAACCCCCAAAGTACACTCCAAACCAAATAAAAAAATATTTTCTGTGTTTGTGAATTGTATGGGCAGCAGCCGCATGTGCATCAACAAAGGAGCAGCGCCAAGCGTGCGCCTGTGTCCCATAAGTAAAGGGCCGGCTGGCTCATTTCTTAAAGGGTGGTGTAACCCACAAAGTGCACTAGTCTCCAACAAAAATAAAAAATTATTTTCTGTGTTTGTGTGCGCCTTAGCCGCACGTATATATCAATATAACATAAATGGAGGACCAAACTTTCTCTGATAAAAATAAAATAGGGAAAGATCAAGAACCACTTCCTCCTAGTGCTGTTGCTGCTGCTGGGAGTTGTTCATCATCCCAGAGACGAAGTAGGAACACCACTACTTTTACTAAACAATTGACCCTCCAACAGTCCTTAGCGAGGAGGATGAAGTACGACAGCAGTCATCCTGAAACAAAACGTATAACTGAGGCCTTGACTGCTATGTTGGTGTTAGATGTGCGTGCAGTATCCGCCATTAGTGCAGTGGGATTTAGACAATTGATGGAGGTAGTGTGTCCCCGGTTCCAAATCCCGTCTAGATTCCACTTCACTAGGCAGGCGATACCGAGACTGTACAGAAACGTCAGAAAAAGTGTCCTCAGTGTCCTGAAAAATGCGGTTGTACCCAATGTCCACTTAACCACGGACATGTGGACAAGTGGAACAGGGCAGACTAAGGACTATATGACTGTGACAGCCCACTGGGTAAATGTATCACCTTACGCAGCAACAACAGCAGCGTCACCAGTAGCAGCATCTGAGAAACGCCAGCTCATTCCAAGGCAGGCTACGCTGTGTATCACTGGTTTCAGTAAGAGGCACACCACCGACAACCTCTTTTAGAAACTCAGGGAAATCATCGCCCAGTGGCTTACCCCACTTAGACTCTCCTGGGGATTTGTGATATCTGACAACACCACCAATATTGTGCGGGCATTACATCTGGGCAAATTCCAGCACATCCCATGTTTTGCTCACACAATAAACTTGGTGGTACAGAATTTTCTGTAAAGCGACAGGGGCGTGCAGGAGACGCTTTGGGTGGCCCGAAAAATTTCTGCCCACTTTTGCCATTCAGCGACTGCGTGCGCCTGTGTCATAAGTAAAGGGCCGGCTGGCTTGTCCGTTAAAGGGTGCTGTAACCCCCAAAGTGCACTCCAAACAAAATAAAAAAATCTTTTTTTTTCTGTCTTTGTGAATTGTGTGGGCTGTAGCTGCACCTGCATCCTCAAAGCCGCAGCGACAAGCGTACGTCTATCTGTTAAAGGGTGGTGTAACCCTCAAAGTGCGCTCCACAAACAATAAAAAAATTCATCTTTTTTTTCTGTCTTTGTGAATTGTGTGGGCTGTAGCCGCACCTGCATCCTCAAAGCAGCAGCGACAAGCGTGCGTCTGTCTGTTAAAGGGTGGTGTAACCCTCAAAGTGCGCTCCGCAAACAATAAAAAAATTCTTCTTTTTTTTCTGTCTTTGTGAATTGTGTGCACTGTAGCTGCACGTGCATCAACAAAGGAGCAGCGCCAACCGTGCGCCTGTGTCCCATAAGTCTGTTAAAGGGTGGTGTAACCCCCAAAGTCCTCCAAAAAATAAAAAACAATTTTTTTTCTGTGTTTGTGACTTGTGTGCGATGTAGCTGCACGTGCATCAACACAGTAGCAGCGCCAAGCGTGCGCCTGTGTCATAAGTCAAGGGCTGGTTTGGACATCTGGTCCGGACTGAAGGACGTGCCAACAATTTCTGACAAGTCTACTGTCACTGCATATGATACTGTCCTCAAAGCAGCAGCGACAAGCGTGCGTCTGTCTGTTAACGGGTGGTGTAACCCTCAAAGTGCGCTCCAGAAAAAATAAAAAATTCTTCTTTTTTTTTCTGTCTTTGTGAATTGTGTGGGCTGTAGCCGCACCTGCATCCTCAAAGCAGCAGCGACAAGCATGCGTCTGTCTGTTAAAGGATTACATCGGTGACAGCATCCAAGTAGGCATGTCAGACAGTCCGTACCTGTACTGGCAGGAAAAAGAGGCAATTTGGAGGTCCCTGTACAAACTGGCTCTATTTTACCTGAGTTGCCCCCCCTCCAGTGTGTACTCCGAAAGAGTGTTTAGGGACAGATTAATTGCCAGCTTGTTTTGTGGGGGCCCAAACGAACCAATCATTTCAGCCACAGTCGTGTGGCAGACCCTGGCGCTGAAATGATTGCTTTGTGAAAGTGTGCATGTCCTGTTTATACAACATAAGGGTGGATGGGAGGGCCCAAGGACAATTCCATCTTGCACCTCTTTTTTTTCTTTGAATTATGTACTGTTTGGGGCCTAGTTTTTCAAACTGCCATCCTGTCTGCCACTGCAATGTCACTCCTAGATGGGCCACGTGTTTGTGCCGCCCACTCATGTTGCTTAGCATAGTCATCCAGCTACCTCGGTGCAACCTTTTGGACATAAAAACACTATTGTGAGGTGTGAGGTGTTCAGAATAGACTGGAAATGAGTGGAAATTAAGGTTATTGAGGTTAATAATAGCATAGGAGCAGAAAAACCCACAAATTCTGTGATTTTAGCTGTTTTTATGCTTTTTTAAAAAAAAATACAGATCCAAAACACAAAACCCAGAACCCAAAACACGGAAGGGTGGTTTTGGCAAAACAAATCCAGATCCAAAACATGAAGAAAGATCCAGATCCAAAACCAAAACACAAAACACGAAAAGTGGCCGGTGCACACCCCTAATATATGGAAGGAACAGTATTCTAGGCATCTGGTGCTTCCTGATATTTTAATTAGTGTCCAAAAATGTCCATCAACATAGTTCATAGACTTATATCCATAGTAGAATGAGTAAATAAATAAATAGATAAATGAGAAAACAAACAAACAAAACAAACAAACAAACAAACAAATAAATAAATATATATATATATATATATATATATATATATACCAGTATTATCATAACAATATAGAACAGCAGTTATTAGAACAGATGTAGAAAAAAATGGAAGAACAGGAGTGGATATTCTTCATATTCTTCATATCCATCAATCTCAAATGTAACACACATCTTTATTTGATTTTTTTAAGAGATTGCTCCTAAATGAATGTCAAGTCTTTTTCTCACGGGATCGCCATTTAGTTAGTCTACTGCTCCTGGTATATTCGGGTGGTCCATCCCAATACTTGCCAGGCCCAACACCATATAGCTTCCAAGATCAGAAGGGATTGGGTGCTTTTGGTGTGGTATGGCGGTAGGTATTTTAGTGGTATATCCCATACAAGTAAATATTTTGACTGTTTCTTTATAAGAATGGAGCAATCTCATAACTTTCATTCAGACCACATGGAGATAGTGTGTTCAATCATAGATCCAGTACATTTCTCGTTGAGATTATTTTTGGCTAGATCACCTCCCGGGGACCCGGGGTTACATGTTCAATTGCCCTGAATGTCATATTATCTAGTGAAGAATTGTGATTTGTTAAAAAAATGTCTGGAAACTGAGTGGGTGGATAACTTGTTTTTAATATATCTAATGTGCTCCTGTATCCGAAGTTTAAGTGGACGTTTGGTCTTCCCTACGTATTTAAGTCCACAAGGACATTCTATGACATATATTACTGAAGTGGTATTACAGTTCACAAAATGTTTCATACAATATTCCTTTGAATTGTCATGATTAAAAAAAGACTTTCCTGTTAGGGTGAAGGTATTTGCATACAATGCAGTGACCACATTTATAGGCCCCCACAAATGTTGTTGTTATATTTTCCCTTATTTGTTTAACTGGCAGTAAACTTAGTGCAAGGATTTCTTTAAGGTTTCTGGATTTTCTAAAAATAATTTGATGCTCTACTGTTAATATTTCATCTAATAAGGGGTCCATTTTCAATATGTTCCAATGTTTCTTAATCGTACCCCTAATTATTTTTTCCTCACAGTTGTATTGCTTGATGAATGCCAACTGTTCATTTTTCATATTCCTTTTTCTCTTCTGGTTGGTGTTTTCCACTAACTAATCCTTTTTTAAATTTTCACATCTAGCAACCGCCTCAGTAATGATTTTTTCAGGATATTGACGTTCTCTGAATCTTTCTGCATATATTCCTATTTGTTCTTTGCAAAGTAGATCTGTGCTGCAGTTACGTCTACTTCTATAATGTTGTGAAAATGGGATATTCATTTTTCCAATTTCTTACATACCCACTTTTATAATGTAGGTAGCTGTTAGTATCGACAGGTTTGATATCATCTTAGTTATTACTTTATCACCGTCATTAGATAAGACAAAATCTAAAAACTCAATATGTTGGCTATATACATTAAACGTAAATTTCAAATTAAAATTGTTACAATTGATAAAATCTATAAACCTGTTGACATTCCAAAAATGTCCATCAACATAGTTCATAGAAAACAATACACCTCTCCTCCGTAAATAAGAGATGGCAGCTCCCTCCTCAAAGTGCTGGCATGGACGAGACAGCAAAGTGAATCTGGAAAGTGGGGGAGAGGAAAAAGCGCCTAATAGTGTAATAAATTAAGTAAAATATGGGTAGACATACAACAGGTAATCCTTAGTGCATGCGTATCAGATATTTTCTTTAACAGGTTTTTCGTGAGTATATTCCTGGTTCCAGTGTGTGGTGTTCCAATGTGCAAAAAATATCCAGGTAAATGAAGGTATATATATCAATTGTAGATATAAAAAATAGATAGAGAATAAATATGTGCAAGTGTTGGATGTCCAGTAATATGCAGGCTAGTCAAAATTTAGCCCTCTTTTAGTAAAATAGTAAAAAATTATATAATTAGGATAATCATGAAAATATATTTATTGGATATAATAAATCAGGGGGAGGGGGGATAATAAGAGGGACAAAAATGAGGGATACAGTACTATATCACAAAGAGCGAGGAATACATAATGCATAAATACAATATGAATAAAAAATTGCTCATTAAAAAATGGATAAGACTTAACTCGGTAAAAAAAGCACTTAAAGTGCTATGTAGTGCAATCTCTCAATAGGATAGTCTGTTTTTAGTCTATGTATTGGTAGGTGGATGAGGTCCCGACAATATTCGTCCGCTCTGGACTTCTTCGAAAGGAAGCAGGAGTTGTGAGATAAGGCTCTGACTTATGCCAGTATTTATATCAGTATATGACATACTTAATTGGTAAGTAAATTGGAAAATTGGTGCCAAAAACGCCCGTGGTCGGAAGTCATCAGCCGGAGGTTCCGTTTGCCAAAAAGTCCAAAATTCATATATAGAAGAGCTCCGAATCTAAAAAACAAATTAACTGGAAGTGCCCTTACAACTGAAACTTTCCATCTGTTCGGAGTAAAAGATTCTTTTGTTGTGGCAGCTGCATGGCTTGTAAAGAAATAAAAACTACGAAATCAAAGTATATAGACTTTACTGTTAAAAATCAGACATATAAGCTGAATCATTTTATGACATGTCATACTACAAACGTCATATGCTTTATTGAATGTAGTTGCCACCTCATTTATGTGGGCACTGAAAATAAGATTAGGAGAGCACTTACACAACATTAGGAAAGGAGTGACTACACACTCCCTGTCTAACCATTTCAAGGAGACACACACTTGTTGCACGAAAGAGATCATACATTTTATGGCCATAGAAAATATAAAAAGCACATGGAGAGATAGGAATGTGGAAGCCACGTTGGCCAAAAAAGAAATGCACTGGATTTTTCAATTACAAACCTTAGTTCCAAATGGTCTTAACCCAGATTTTGAATTGAAATGGTTTTTATGAGGTCCAATATATATGCTTTTATTTAGCGGTGGGCCCTATTATATCTTTTAATTAACATGTATATTTACATAATTTTATGATGGGAGTTATATAATGGTGGGCCCTGTACATCAATGATTTAACATATATATTTATTCTACTGAGTCTTATGTAATTTTATGACGGTTTTATGAAAGTTTATGAGGTTTTTATGAGAATATTATTGTGATTCATTCAAATGTTTACTTTTTAAAGATTTTAAGTAGATTCTTTTAAAAGTATTTTATGTACATGAAAAAACTTTAAAGTACGTTTTAATTAATATACATTGAAGATTTTCGAGTCCATTGTTTACATACTGTTTATTCTTTTTTTGAGGGCATAATATGTTCTAAATTAGGTACTTTTGTTTGTTTCCCCGAGATAGGCATTATTACAATGTTCTGATCGATTAAAATCTGAGACATGAGGCTCATTTTGAAGATGTTCACATCCCATGGAAATCGCTCCAAAATTCAAAAGTTGAGAGACCATCAAAAGATAGCCGCTGCCCCTCGGTACTCAAACTACCCCAATATGGCCGCGAATATCGGTAATCCAAAGTGCGTTCCACAACACCGGAATTACTCTGTACGTTCCAATTACTGGAAGTACTGGAGACATAGCAGAAGATATGGATAGAGAACCACGACTGAGTTGAATAAAGGTGGAGAAGTATCATCGGCTGTTCCCCATTGGAGGGGACATGTATGAAGCATACTGAGAAAGCTCCGGAGCTATGTGGGAATGAGTGCCTGGGAACCGGAAGTGAACGTGACGTACTTCCGGCCCGGCAAACTTTTCTTTTATATTTATGTTATGAATTTGTATGATTAGCACTGCTATATGACCATCTGGTGCAGATAGAGATAGCCCTAGGTTTTCGTTTAGATGCCAAGAAAAATAATATGTTTACTTGTTTGAATTTAAGATTATTTGATCTTACGACCCAGAAGTTAATATAGTATTAGGTATTTAAGGACCAGCAGAGTAGTTCCTGTCACACTGCCTTGAGAAAGGGAGGAAGCGCTCCCGAAATGCGTTGGCCACGTGTGACAGGACCAATTTTAAATAAGGAATTTTCCAGAGGTACCTTGACTGGGTGTCGTACAGAGGTAATCCGGATACCTCCAACTTTATATCTACGTGCCCTTATTTAAGGGACTTCTGGTAATTTCCCATCTTTTAAAAAATTTCTGGATTCATGAAATAGTGTATGGCATAGGCTACCGGAAGTACACATTTTGTTCTAAGTTATGTTTTTATGTATTGATGCTAATAAACATATCTTTTCACAATAATATTACACTATGGTCGTGGTATAAATTTTCGTTTTTCATATACTGTAAGATTACCATTTATGAAAAGAATATCTACCCATAAGACGAGCTATCCACCTTCGAAAGGGAAGTATCTATGCTATTTTTGACACTAGCTCATTAAAGCTTTCAATATTTTGTTTTAATCATATGTTATTAAGTTCTAAAGGTAGAACTATCTTTTTGATCATTTTTTTGCTGCTTAAGGAGTGTCCAGGTGCCCAAGGACACTACTCAAATTTTATGATATATTTTGCCAGAGAGACCCGTGCATGTGCAGTAGATTCTGGCGTTAAGGCAGAATCTTCTACGCTGCTAGAGGATCCCAAACTGAAGCTGCACATGGGACCCATCCTCTCTGAAACATCCCTGTGGGGAGGAGTCTGAAAATTACAGGGCTGACTACATCTAGGGCCCTCCTGGCTCCTTTGATACCAGGGTAATACTCTCAAAATATAGTGCAAGCTTTTGTGGCATTAAAATCACCACAAGTCCCCTAGTATTGTGCATATATATCAATTATATATATATAAATGCCCCTGCAGAATTGGAAATAGAGATCAGATCAGTTCCCCCATTGTTTGGTGCCCAGTAGCATGGGACATAAATATTAGTGCCCCCGGGTCTCAAATAATAAATTGTTACTGGCACTTTTCTGAATATATTATTATGCCCCTGTAATATAGTTTATAAGTGAATGTTGTTTCAAAACTTACCTAAAACATTTACTTTTTTGTTCTGATGAGGAAACAAAAAATCCCTCTGGATATTTGCCTATGCACCATGAGTTTAGCTCCAGTGAGCCCAGCTACTTAGTAGCCTGACAGGCAGCCAATCAGGAGCAATGTGACTGGCTGAGCAGTGTCAGAGAGCACTCCGCTGTATGGAAGTTTGCAAACAGCATATAAAACCACCCCTTAGTAAATCTCCCCCAAGTTCATAATTAACCTTTTTTAATCACAGGCACTGTACATAGAGATGTATAGTCTTACTTTTTCCCCCTGCAGATCTTTGTAAATAAAAAGGATATACAGATATGCCCAGCTGAAGCCATGCGTGGTGCAAAATGGACTTTCACGATCAGAGACACGCATTCTCATCTCCACAGGATTGAATGGGAGACGCGCTCTAGCAATCGGAGACATGCATTAGCGTCTCCATAGGTTTGAATGGAGATGCACTCCCGAGATTGGGGATGCGCCATAGAATACTGTGGCGCATAGAGTGATGCATGCACATGTTTGTGGCGCAATCAGCCACAATGAACTTGGGCGCATCTGTATGGGTTGGGTACGGGATGTCGACGCTCAGGATCCCGGGGGTGAGAATCCCAATGTCGGCATCCCCACTGGGTTAGAGTACCGACACCTACCGATAAGTACCCAAACCCTACCCTTAAACCTAACCCTCCCTATCTGCAGCCTAAACCTAACCCTCCCCCAGCAGCCTAAACCTAATCTCCCTCCCCCTAGTGCCTAACTCTAACCCCTAACCTTCCCCATAACCCCAATACTTACCGTTGGGATGCTGGCACTGGTATTTTTACTGGTGTTGGGATTCCCGCACTGGAATTCTGAGCATCGGCATCCCGACCGCCGAGATGTCAACTACATCCCGGATATATAGGTCATATATTACTCTGTAATGACCAATTAGATAATGCTGTATATTTTTGTATAAAACTAATGCACCTATTTATTGGTCTGCATATATAGGTATATGCCCAATATACACTTCGATAAAGTTTATTTTCATGCATGACCATTTGCTGGGTTATAGTTTAAGATGGGAATACAGGAATATTCATGCCTAGAAATTAACACTTAACTTGTAAGCACTGCCCATCACTTTTGATCCATACCTTAAATTATTATTATTATTATTATTATTATTATTATTATTATTATTATTATTATTATTACTACTATTATTTCCTAAAATTTTGTATGAGCTTAATTTAGGCCT
This sequence comes from Taudactylus pleione, assembly GCA_031769625.1. Lineage (NCBI taxonomy): Eukaryota > Metazoa > Chordata > Amphibia > Anura > Myobatrachidae > Taudactylus > Taudactylus pleione. The sequence continues at coordinate 7,355,532 of JAUIMM010000334.1, forward strand.
GGAGAGATTAAGGTGGTTTTGAGGATGTCTTTTTTTCTGTGTTATAACTTGAAATTTGTATATGTTTATTAAATTGTTATTTATGTAGGAAGAAATGGTGCAACATTTCTATTTGTTTTGTAAACAAAAGGTGAAAAAAGTAAAAATTTTTATCTCTACAAGTATTGAACTTACCACACACAGGAAACTTTACCTCTGTAGGTTTATACCAGGTGACTGTGGCACCACTTAGTTCTATAATGTGCGCTGTAAAGTGGAACATGTGCTATTGTGATCTGACTACAGTATGTAATACAAATATATATTTTTTCTATAGAGTATTTATTTAATTGTTCTTTTTGAAAAGTATTTTTTTTTACACAATATCATACATTACCCTTAGAATATGTACCATTACTATTATTCCTAAAGATGTCGTAACAATATTATCAGAATTTAATCAGAAGAGCCTGAATGTTATTATTCTTTTCTTATTGAAAAATGACTTGCTTACAGGTGGAGTAAAGGACACAGCAGACAGCAGAGACTGGCGATTGTATCTCAGCGCACATTGTGCTGCAGTGGTGCGTCACAAAACATTCAATTCACTTGATAAAAGCATTCTTGGTGTGTGACTCTTCTGTATCGTCTTTCGGAACGGTCACCTTGATTCATTGAACCAAGCCTTAGCTTACAGAACACAACGCTTTTATGTGTGAAGTGTGTTATCAAGTTCTTTCCAATTCATATTGGATTGAAAGACATAGGGTCTTTTGAAACATCTTATGATGTTGTTACCTTGAGTATTCAATTAATGTATTATTATAATATAAGCCTTTATGAGGTATGCTTAGATATTGAACAACACAAAAAGAATTGCAATATATGAATATAATAATTCTTAAGTTTTAGAAGAACATCACAATTTTTAAGCATAACTTGATGGTCGGTTTACAGTTGAATGCAAGTCCATTTTGCAGATAGCTGTTGCGATTCTTAGCACTGTGCATGCATTCAATGCTCAAGTTATAGGGAAATAGGAGTTAGACATATGAGGTGCCTTATATTACTTATTAGTACATCCAGATTGTAATGGGAATAAGTGTTTACTGGGGCTATATGTTCCAATCACACTGCAATGCTGGTTTGTGGGGCAGTGGTTGCTTTCACTATAAAAGAGAGTAAATGGAAATTTTGAGTGAACCTTCTATAAGGTGTCACTCATCGCCCAGTTAGACTCAGGTACCCGATCCAGTGGTGCCACTTTGCTGCCATTAAGAACCTGGTGGGTCACCGCAAGCTCTCCTTACTGCTATCCCTTTCAGTCAGCCATGTGGGTAGCATTCCTGCTGCATTTTTCCCCGCACTGCCTCAGCATGGAAGCCTCCATCTTAGCTATGTCACATGATGCTTTCTCCACCAACTAGGTCTGCTGCTCTTACCACTTGAACAGTGCAGCCTATAGGGAATAAGGGCATCCTATTTAAGTCTGCTCCTGTGTTCTGACCTTCACCAGAACAACATCACTTCTGTGTCCGTTTCCTGGCTCCAGCCTGTATCCCTATGGTCCTGTTCATTCTTTGGACTCATGCTACATTTGGCTCATGCTTCCAAGTTTGCTGATCATACTTGTGTTCAGAAGACCCTTGAGTTTATTCAAAGAAACTACTGGTGGCCCACTCTACAACAAGATGTAAAAAAATATGTTGTGGCCTGTGCTAAGTGTGCCCAACACAAAATTACCAGGCAGTTCCCTACCGGCCAAGGACGTCCATTTATCTATATCTCATGCTGCATGTACGCACATCTCAATGGACTTCATTACCGATTTGCCACCTTCTAATAGATATACTACCATCTATTTCCATTTTGTTTACGGTTTTTATCCCCATGTGCCAGAATTCTCTCCATTAACTTACGCTCCTAGCTACCTCTGACGTTACCTTGAGGAACTTTGCCTAAACTTGGAAAGATATCCAAGCCACTATGCTAGGATCTTCCGCTTGCTACAAAATATATGCTGACAGGAAACATTGTGCCATTCCTAGTTTAAAGCCAGGAGACCGGGCATGTCTTTCTACACATAATTTGAGGCAAAAATTTCCTTTGATGAAGTTTGCTCCTTGCTACATTGGCCCATTTCAGATATTTTAAGTCATTAAATGAAAAGCTTATGCTGTCTTCAATTCCCAGCGCAGTCTCCAGTAGTCACCACTGCTACAGCTTGCAGAGCAGTCTCCAGTAGTCACCGCTGCTACAGCTTCCATAGCAGTCTCCAGTACTCTCCACTGCTACAGATTCTAGCGCTGTCATCGCAGTATTCATTGCTGTAGGTAAAGAAGAGAAAAAAGTATTCCTATTGATTAGGGCACACCTCCCAAATATCAGATACAAAAATTGCCTTTTTTTTATTTTTTTTTATTGGTTTTTCCAAAGTTTCATCCATAGAATTTACATGCAATATACGAATATCAATGTCCAGCATGCTATAAAGAACAATATAAATAACATATATAATTTTAATATAACTGGCATTATGGTGAGAGAAAAAGACAGGACAGCAATTGAACCGTCGATACAGCCAAAATTATTCAATAATTCAGTCTAAATAATCAGAAAAATCTTGAATAGTATTACTTATGACTGTATATAGACTTAAATTCAGCAAATAACATCAAGGACAAACAAACATAAAACATATAACACATAAGGGAAGAAAAGGGAGGGAAGGAAGGGGTGTATATCTTAATTAATTGAACAAAGTAGAATTGGCTCCGTCAATTGAAATATTATTGGAGTCCAATAAAAGTAGTTAATGGAATTAGTAAGAGAGAAATATATATTGGTATCATTACTGATTTAGCTAAGATGAAGATAAGCGTCTGAGTAACATCCAGTCTGTGTTCTCAAATAATTTGATAATATGATCTTGAGTAGCTTTATCTAGAGTATTAATATATGGTGCCCATTTATCATAAAATCTTTCTACTCCCTTGTTTATATTCGGCATGGTTGACCTTCTATCATAGTATAACAATTGTAGCATTTTATTTTTTACTTCTGCAAGAGTCGGGGAAGATCTATTGGTCCAATGTACTAAAATCACTTTTTTTGCTACCGTGACTAGATTTACAATTAAGGGCATTTTAAAATTTTTATGTGTACCTAGAACCCAGAATTGGAGGTTAGCACATAGACAAGCTAAAGGGTTAGGTGTTAGAGTAAGTGTAAATAGGTTATTAATAATTTGAACTACCTTGTTCCAAAATATTCATATTTTACCACATTCCCACATGGAATGGATAAAAGTAGCATCAACCTTATGACATTTAGGACACATACCTGTTTCCGATTCAACCATGTGTTCGCGCTGTGCTGGGGAAATATATGCCCTATGAACTGTCCGGAGATGTACTTCCTGTAGGTACGATGATTGTAAATTCCTTAAAGTAGGATCTATATATTTAATTAAATCAGAAAGACAACACACTGATGATATGTCCGACTTCCATGTATTCTGTAAGGAGTCCCACTGAGCCGCAGAGTGATTATTAACCAAATGTGCATATAACATATTAATTTTGTAGGGGGTACTATTTAATCTCTTTAAAAGTGTTCGAAGAGAAAGAGTTTCAGTATCATCATCTGAAGTTGTAGGAATAGAAGCTATGTAATGTCTCGTTTGCAAGTACATATAAAAATGTTGCTTTGGTATTTGATATTTTTTCTGTAAATCAGCAAAAGACATAAGAGATCCTCCATGGTCAAAGACCTTAGTAATGTTCGACAGGCCTTTTTCTCTCCACCGAAGATAATTACTATTATTCAGTGAAGGAGGGAAAGCTAGGTTATCCCATAAAGGAATATATGGTGAATGTAAGGGATTCTTAATTTCTTGTTAATAGAAATCCATGAATAAAAGGTGTCTTTGAATAGGATGTTTTGTAAAATAAAAGAAGGTATGTCTTTAATATTGGAGTGTAGTAACGCACTAGCGGAGTATGGTGAGAACAGTGCTAAATCTAATCGTTTATCTGTATAATTTTCTTTTTCTAATATCCAATCAATAATAAATCGAAAAAATATAGATAGAGAGTAGCTCTTAGGATCTGGAAGACCAAATCCTTCCTCGGAGCGAGTACTTGTCATTCTAGCTCTTGCTATTCGTGGTCGTTTACCTTGCCATATAAAGTACAAAAAACTATTAGTAAGAATTTTAATATCTTTTAGGGAAAGATTAATCGGTAACATTTGCATCAAATAGAACAACTTTGGGAAAATTATAGACTTTACAACTGCCAATCTACCTAATAATGAAAGATGTAATGCTTTCCAATTATCTAGTAGAGATTTAGATTTAGCTATCATAGGTGTATAACTGGCAATATAAAGTTTTGATAAGTCTGCAGTAATATGAACACCTAAATATTTAAGGGTGTCTGAACCGCCTCGAAAAGATTGAATAAATGATAAAGAGTCAAAGTAAGTCTTTGACCCACAAATTGGCATTACTTCAGTTTTATCTAAATTAACTTTATATCCCGAAATAGACCCGGAGGAAGATATGAGATCCATGACTACTGAGAACGAATTAAAGGATTAGATATGAAGAGCAACATATCATCTGCGAAAAGCGCAACACTAATTTAGATTTCCTCCACTTGTGGGGATGCTCTTATTGCTATAGCTAGCAGTTCAATCACTACAGCAAATAGGAGTGGAGATAGAGGGCATCCTTGCCTTGTTCCTCTATATATCTCGAATGGTGAGGATACATATCCATTACAAGAAAGCTGAGAAACTGGATTTGTATATTATGTTTTTAATATGTCAATAAAAGACAAAGGTAAGCCAAATCTAATCAATGTTGCGTAGAGATGTTATCAAATTACAAGGTCAAATGCCTTTTCCGCATCAAATGACACTATTATGTGAGGCACAACACATTGAGAAGATCTCAGATGTTGTTCTGCCACCATTACTCTCCTAACATTTACCACAGAATGGCGTCCCATAATAAACCCAGACTGGTCCGTATGTATGATTTGTGGAAGGATATGTTTCAATCTCTCTGCATAAATTTTTGTTAATATCTTGTAATTGACATTAAGCAATGATATTGGTCTATAAGATCCCGGGAGTGATAAATCTTTGCCTGGTTTAGGCAAAACTTTAATTATTGCGGAATTAAAGTAGAGTGGGGCCGATTTCGTGCTAATAACATGATTATAACATGAGACTAAAGTGTCCACAATTTTTGGTAAAAGAATTTTATGGAATTCGGTCGACAATGCATCTGGGCATGGAGCTTTAGAAGATTTCAGCTGCCGTACAACTTTATTGACTTCTTCAAGCATAATTGGTTCTATTATAGTATTTGCAAAGTCTGATGTGATCTGCAGGAATGAGAGATTATCCCACCAAAAAAGGGCAGAATCAGTAGATTCAGTTGGAGTATCAGTGCATGAATAAAGATTGGCATAGAATGATTTCATAACTTCCGTAATCTGGCTACTAGAGGTGGTCAGAGAACCATCACCTGTCTGAAATGGGTTAACTACCATTGGTTTTCTAGTTCCCTGCAATAAATTGGTTAACAATTTCCTAGTTTTATTGCCGAATTTATGAAATTTGTAGTTAAGTAAAAATAGATGCCTATCTCCTTTATTGTTCATGTATTCATCAAAATGAATTTTTGCTTCATTATATATTATTTTAGTTAAGGGAGTCTGGTTAGTTTTACATTTTTGATAAGCATCAGTGAGCTTAATCTGAATATCTAAGTAAGCTTTTGGTGGTCTCTTTTTTTTCTGCTGAAACATATGAGATGATCTTACCAGGAAGAACTGATTTTGCTGCTTGCCAGAATAATGAAGGATTAGAATCTGCATGAGAGAGATTAGTGCGATTGTAATCCATCCATGCTGCTTCCAATTTATTGTGAAAAGAAATTGACTACAAGAGATATGTTGGGAACCTCCATTGTCGGTATGGTCCTCTATCTAGAGTTGTCTGGATTACTATCCAGACCAATACGTGATCACATAAAACTATAGACTCAATGTTTGTTTTCAGAACTTGTGGGAATAGAGAACAAGATAATAAAATATAGTCTATTCGTGAAAGAGTATGATGAGCTGCCGAAAGACAGGTATATTCTTTTTCTATGGGATTAATTGCCCTCCAAGTATCTATTAAGTGGAGTCTAGTAGCTAGAGTGGGGATTCCTAATTTAGGTAGTGATATAGAAGAAGAGGCATTCTGCGATCGGTCTAGGAATGTGGAGGAAATTAGATTGAAATCACCACAAACTGTCATTGATTCTGAATTATATATTAGTAGCCTTGTTAAAAGTATTTGAAAAAAAGACTTTTTATATAGATTTGGGGCATAGACATTACAGAGTACATATTTGGTTTTGTCGATACACAACTCGCTTATAACATAACGTCCATCCGGGTCTGCATCCACAGAAACCACAGAAAGAGGAATGGAACGTTTGGCTTGAACAACAACACCTCGTGATTTAGAATTAAAAGGAGCCGCTGCTATTATTGTCCAATTAAGCATTTGCAACTTAGTCATCTCTTCTGCCGTCAAGTGAGTCTCCTGGAGACAAGCAATATCAATTTGCTGCTTAGATAAATACATAAGTACGCCTCTTCACTGAGGAGTTTATCCCTTCTACGTTCCACGTACCAATCTTAAGCACCATATTAGCATATAATAAACAGTAAGAATAGATCCTTTATATAAGAAGCCATAACTTGATATACATTCTATTGCAATATATAATGATGGGGAAGGAAAGCCTATAGGGAAAGAAAAACAGACAAACATAGACATGGGAAAGACACAACATATTATGCTCCACTTCAATAACAAAAATTGCCCTTATTTAGTTCAGATTAAAATTAGAGGGGACTTAGTGGCATCAAATAATAAATGCACATGAGCTGTACAATATATATCAATACAAGATATGTCATTGGTGTGCCAGATCCCTCAAGAGTATTCTGAGTTATCCAGTACTCCGTTCTGTCTGCTAACTCCTGTGGAGCAACACTTCCCCGGCGCTCCTTCAGTATAATCCGTAACCAGTTCTGTCTCTAGTGGATCTCCAAGTACTTCCAGTAATATCTGCACATACAGTATTCTCTCTTATGAGGAGGAGCATCATAAGACCCCCAAGCTTCCTACACTCTACTCACACTTCAGCCAACCCAACTGTCCCTGAATCGAGTTCACCCAAATCTGGTTTACTGACATGGTGATCATAGGTTAGATGATCTTGGGAAGGTTAAGAAGATGGTTTGGGAATTTGGTTAGTTTGCCTAAAAAGGTGAGTTTACAGGCAGTGTATACACCTTTATAGGCTGGTTAAGTTTTATGGGTGGCCCAGGAGAACTAATTTGTGGGGGTCCCTGCAAAAAAAATTGTCATAACAATATACAGGCATTGCTGATGTCTGAAACCCCCTCCCAGTTCTCACAGTTCCATACCTAGTACTATATGGCATATGTATTCTTTCACAAACTTGCTTTATTGCCTTCTCATGTTTGCACCACATTTCAATAATCCAGAGTTCCCATTATAGAACATTATTATCAGTATGGAGCACCAATAGGGACAGCTGATAGTTTGCCATTTTTCTCTTTCACTGGACATGGCAGTTTTTTAGTTTTCTTCAAATTAGATGTGTTGATGACCCAGATTTAACATTGAGGAATGTTTTTTTTTTCAATAAACACATCTCTTTGCACTAGAAAAGGAAACAGAATGTAATCTGGCAAGCATCTACTTGCTATATATATTTCATACAGTATATCATAGACCCAGAATCCCCCCCCTTCCCCTGTAAATGACCAGCAGTTCAAATCATGGCCACTATACTAGTAGTAAATAATATAATACTAGTGATACATGTTGTATGCAGTATAAGGGATGGAATGGAGCTGCTGTACATGACCAGTGGCGGCAGCTTCTCCTACAGTACCAAGTCTGCTCTACAGTATGAACCTCATTCAGAGTTGGTCGTTGTGGCCGCACGGTCGTACGCCACCGATGTTCGCTAAACTGCGCATGCGTAAAATTCACAATGCGCGTGCGCAAACTTGCTATTACGTTCAGAAATTTCTCTCTCCTTCAACTTGGCCAGGTCGTTAGTTTGAGTGACAGGATGAGGCGTTTGTGGGTGGTAACAGGGGAAGGTGCTTGTGAACGGGGGAGTGGAGATCCGAACGCAGGCGTGCCTGACTATGCAAACGGCGTTTTATGGGAGTACATAATTAACTAAGTAGTGTCATGGCACATGTGACATGGGAGGTTTTTACACTGACTTGATCGTAGTGCTTAAGAGAGGGTATGGTCAACCTTAAACTCTACGACCAGCTCCGATGGTTCCCGATGGTGTTGATTAATCCTTATATGCTCGGAGATGACGTGTAATGCGAACGAGAAGGGGGCATATTTTTAGTCTTATGGCCGCATCCTCCCCTCGCTCGTCCAGCTAATGATCAAATCTTAACGACGCAACTTGCGAGCGCTTCATTTGCATACCCAGCCCCTTTTATCTTACGACTGTGCGGCCGCAACGACCGACTCTGAATGAGGTCCTATATGTGGATCTGAGCTCTCTATCAGCATATTGGACCAGAGAGACCAGATAGCAGCTTTCAGCAAGAAGTGACAGGCGCCTTACCATGAGGTGGGAGAATGTGTGATTCAAAAACTCAGTGCTGTCGCCTACTGATTATATTATATATGTATATTTATTTTGGGATATTTAACTTTTTCCTGACCACTTGTTATTTATATGAGATAAATATGTTTGATACAGTTTGATTGTTATACTCACTCCTACAGCCTATATTATAAACCATCTAGAGTGTTAATTAATAACACTGTGTAACATATACTATCCAATGTATGATACCAATGTGTACAAATATGTCCAGGGCCAGTGCTAGGTCCTTCTGATACTCTCCAAGGCTCCTGGACTTGCTACAATGCTCCACAGAGCTGGGGACTTGCATTGAGGAATGGTGCCCATAATCATTAAAAAACACATTCAGCTTAGACGGGCTATGCCTATTGCCGCATCTAATGGCTCACTGTGATTGCTGGCCCTATATATATATATATATATATATATATATATATATATATATATACTGCACTTTGTAAGAGGCAGACAATAGTTTGATAAGTGCTAATTATGTCTTCTTCACGAGCTGGCCACACGTGCTCTAAAAATCAAGCATTTGGAAACCTCCCTCTAGAAATCCTGTGTTGGCCGCTGTATATTATACTGGTTTCATCTAAAAATTATTTTCTTAACAACTCTATAACCTTTAATGAAGTACATTAATCAAAACAAGGGATGTACTGTACTGTACTGCATCAAATCCTCCATTTCTCAGAGAGATCGCAGGCCAGGATGGCGGGAAGTCCTGATAGGCAGAGAAAGGAGCACAAGCAACAAGCAGCTTTGGAAAACACATATCACGCTATGTGCAAGGTGGAAGGGCCCCAGCCTGCACACCCTCTTCTCAGTGGCAAAACTAGTGAGCGGCGGGCCAGGTGCAACAATATGCTTTGCCCCTCCCCACCCTGAACCCCCAACTTAAGGAATCTTTGCTGCACCCAAGGTGAGCACCCAAAACAGGGGTATGGCCTTGCAGGGAATGAGTGGCCTTGTGGCACACAGGGTATCAGTATTATTGATGTACAATGCAAATAGTCTTTAATCAAATCAGGATAATAAATAATAATGATACCTGTGTGGAGTGTGTGCTGTGCCTGTAGGGAATGAGTCTCGGCTGGCACAGCAGATGTTTGTTGTGGGTGAGCTGAAACTCCAAATAGTCTTTAGTTACCTGGGCCCACACCAGAACTGCAACACATAGTTCATCCTCTCCTCCCTGTTTTTTTTGTGCTCTGGTCAGTCAATAGATAGTGACATAAGATCCCCGGCATCAGTGGCAAGAGCAGTAACACCTGTGAGGGGCATTGAGGAAGAGCCAAGGACTAGGATAAATGAGGGGAGTGAAAGGCTGAAGCTAGCCTTTCTGTCACCTGGGGCAAAGACTTAACACGACACCCTAGTCCTAAAGGATTGCATTCACCCTTTATCTATATGACCACCATATAATACAGACAGTATCAGTGACTGCCATATACAACATACAGTACTGTATTAGTGACTGCTGTATACTACATACATCATTAGTGACCACCATATATTACAGACATCATTAGTGATGCCATGTAATACAGACATTACTGACTTTCATTTACTAGATACAGTAGCATTAGTGACTGCCATATAATACAGACATCATCAGTGACTACCATATACTAAAGACAATATTAGTGACCGCCATATACAAGCAGCATTAGTGACTTCCCTATATTACAGACAACATTAGTGACCGCCATATATTACATACAGCATTGGTAACTGTCATATACTGTACTACAGCATTAGTATTATCTTATACTAACGACAACATTAGTTACTGCCATGTATTACACACAGCATTAGTGACTGCCTTATATTACACATAGCATTAGTCACCCCCAAATACTACATACAGCATGTCAGGTTTGGCATTCTAGAAAACCCTACTGAGGGGTTGTGATCTTGAGCTTCGAGGAATTTGGAGTAAGAGGCCTGGATATCAGAACTCCTCATCCACAGGTCTTGGATGTTGACGAGACCTGGTCAAAGGTGCAGAGTCTAACCTGCAGGAAGGTATTCGCCAGTGACCCCTCCAAGCGGGATATGGGCTTAGCTGCACCCTGCAGACAAGTCACGGTCCTTTGACCAGGTATCCAAGCCCTGTGGGAATAGAGACTCAAATATCAGTGGCCCAGAGGAAGTGCCCAGCAAAGGCACTACTGCACAAGGGTTTACACCAGGATCTGATACTTTGAGAGATGCTTTGGAATTGGCCCTTGAGAATTGGTACTTGAGAGGTATACTAGAATTGGTACTTGAGAGGTATACTAGAATTGGTACTTGAAAGAGACACAGGAATTGGTACTTGAGAGAGACACAGGGAATAGGTACTTGAGAGAGACACAGGAAATAGTGTGCTGATGCACCTTTGCACCACGGGGTGGCACTCAAGGGAAACACAGGTAATGGCGTGCAGACACACTTTTGCACAACGAGATGGCACTCAAGGGAATCACAGGTAATGGCATAAAGATGCACTTTTGCACAACGAGGTGGCACTTGAGGGAATCACAGGTAATGGCGTGCAGACGCACTTTTGCACAATGAGGTGGCACTTGAGGGAATCACAGGTAATGGCGTGCGGGCACACTTTTGCACAATGAGGTGGCACTCAAGGGAATCACAGGTAATGGTGTGCAGACGCACTTTTGGACAATGAGGTGGCACTCGAGGGAAATCACAGGTAATTGGGTGCGGACGCACTTTTGCACAATGAGGTGGCACAGACAGTGCACACTGGTAGAGTTGTAATAGCACTGTCGCTGGAGGTAAAGCACTCAGGCAGAAGATGTTTAGTCGCACTGCTGCTCTGGGAGATACTGGCAATAATACACAGGCAGAGATGTAAATGCACTGTTGCTGGCACAGAAACAGACAAATCTCAGGTGCACAACTCCAAATTATTTATAATATATATAAATGCAATTAAATTTTGCAATCAGTAGAGGTTTTTAGCATAATCATGGCCAAGGTTATGGGCCTACCCACCATATCCAGGTAACCTCTTTCGGGTAGGTCCCTAACATACTAGGGTTCAAATCCAGAGCACAGGACCCCCCAAAACCGGCCCAGCCAAGCTGCCCCAGGGCACCACCATAGTAAGAAAAGTGCAGTGTAAAGAGATAGTTAGGAACAGCTGCAGCTGCATATAAAGAATGAAAATAAAAAAGTGAAGTACATATCTATTAAACACACACAGTGAAGGGTTAAAATGTGTTAGAAAGGAAAATTTGTTATAATGCGGTGCCCTGAGACAGATTAACCAACGCAATCCAGGGAGACCCACACCCCAAAAATGAACCAAAGTTGCACTACACTATATAACTTGTAGGACTTATCTAGAATTGTGCCTAATACAGTGTGCATATACATTACCATACTCCATGCTTTTAAACCAATAAGGAAGGGTGCTAATCCAGAATGTGGGCGTCTCCTTTCCCTCAGAAGTGCAATAAAGCACATTAAATGGAGCATATGAGAAAGATTTCTGGACTGCACACCCTGACTATATATATGATGGGAGGTGCTACCTGATGAGACTAATTGCAGGCACAGAAACAGACAAATCTCAGGTGCACAACTCCAAATTATTAATAATATATATAAATGCAATAACATTTTGCAATCAATAGAGGTTTTTAGCATAATCATGGCCAAGGTTATGGGCCTACCCACCAAATCCAGGTAACCTCTTTCGGGTAGGTCCCTAACATACTAAGGTTCAAATCCAGAGCACAGAACCCCCCAAAACCGGCCCAGCCAAGCTGCCCCAGGGCACCACCATAGTAAGAAAAGTGCAGTGTAAAGAGATAGTTAGGAGCAGCTGCATATAAAGAATGAAAATAAAAAAGTGAAGTACATATATATTAAACACACACAGTGAAGGGGTAAAGTGTGTTAGAAAGGAAAATGTGTTATAATGTGGTGCCCTGAGACAGATTAACCAACGCAATCCAGGGGGACCCACACCCCAAAAATGAACCAAAGTTGCACTACAGTATAAAACTTGTAGGACTTATCTAGAATTGTGCCTAATACAGTGTGCATATACATTACCATACTCCATGCTTTTAAACCAATAAGGAAGGGTGCTAATCCAGAATGAGGGCGTCTCCTTTCCCTCAGAAGTGCAATAAAGCACATTAAATGGAGCATATGAGAAAGATTTCTGGACTGCACAACCTGACTATATATATGATGGGAGGTGCTACCTGATGAGACTAATTGCAGGCACAGAAACAGACAAATCTCAGGTGCACAACTCCAAATTATTTATAATATATATAAATGCAATAACATTTTGCAATCAATAGAGGTTTTTAGCATAATCATGGCCAAGGTTATGGGCCTACCCACCATATCCAGGTAACCTCATTCGTGTAGGTCCCTAACATACTAGGGTTCAAATCCAGAGCACAGGACCCCCCAAAACCGGCCCAGCCAAGCTGCCCCAGGGCACCACCATAGTAAGAAAAGTGCAGTGTAAAGAGATAGTTAGGAACAGCTGCAGCTGCATATAAAGAATGAAAATAAAAAAGTGAAGTACATATCTATTAAACACACACAGTGAAGGGTTAAAATGTGTTAGAAAGGAAAATGTGTTATAATGCGGTGCCCTGAGACAGATTAACCAACGCAATCCAGGGGGACCCACACCCCAAAAATGAACCAAAGTTGCACTACAGTATATAACTTGTAGGACTTATCTAGAATTGTGCCTAATACAGTGTGCATATACTGTACATTACCATACTCCATGCTTTTAAACCGATAAGGAAGGGTGCTAATCCAGAATGAGGGCGTCTCCTTTCCCTCAGAAGTGCAATAAAGCACATTAAATGGAGCATATGAGAAAGATTTCTGGACTGCACAACCTGACTATATATATGATGGGAGGTGCTACCTGATGAGACTAATTGCAGGCACAGAAACAGACAAATCTCAGGTGCACCTTTTTTCCATTTTTCGTGTGATGCCCTCGGGATAGTCCTTGGCTGGATTCTTTTGGGGTTCCCTGCGTCTCGGACGTGAACCCCATAATGTTAGGGATGCTGGTATAGAGGAGCCTTGACATTGGCCCAGTGCTTATTCATATATTTGCAAATGTATGTAAACCAATACCTCTGAATTTCTATTATCATGTAGGATTCAAGTATTTTTGTTGATTTTGCTGCAGTGTGCTGGAGGGAAAATCCCTTTTTTCTGTAGCACAGCATTATTGATTGCCATATATTACACACAGCATAAGCGATAGCCATATATTACAGATTGCATTAATGACCACCATGTAATACAGACAGCATCAGTGACCACCATATATTAAAGACAGCATTAGTTATCCCCATGTACTACATACAGCATTAGTGACCTACATATACTACACAGAATCAGTGACCACCATATACTGCAGGCAGCATAAGTGATCGCCATATACTACATACAGGATTGGTGACCTCCATATACTAGACAGTTTTAGCGACCACCATATAATACAGACGGCAATAGTTGCACTATATACTACAGATGGCATTCGTCACTGCCATATGCTACAGACTGCAATAGTAAATGTAGGTATTACAGCACTCAAGCACTATTAAACAGACAGAGACCAGGGCCGCAACTAGGGGGGGGCTGGAGGTGCACGTGCACCGGGTGAGCCGCTGTACCTGGTGCCAGTGACCTCCAGCCCGGCGCTGCAGAGAGGCTCCAAGCCGGACGTCCGCTGGTAATATTTATTACCAGCGGGCGCCCGGCTCCTTCTCTGCAGCGACACGGTGTAGCCGGAGCCGGAGGCTGGAGTTCTCTCCCGAACTCCAGCTTCCGGCTCTCCCCACGGGCACTATGGGGGAGACGTCATGACATCTCCCCCATAGTTCCAAGGAGCAGCCGGCGGACCGGACGCGACGCTGGATGCAGGAGCGGGGTTCAAGGTAAGTATTTTTTTTTTTTAATAAGCTGCACTACAGGGGCATTATTATGGGGGCAGGGGCATTACCACAGGGGCATTACTATGGGGGCATAGGCAATAAGGGGCATTTCTAATGGGGCATGAGCACTACAGGGGCATTACTATTGGGGCATGGGCACTACAGGGGCATTACCACAGGGGCATTACTGTGGGGGCATGAGCACTACAGGGGCATTACTGTAAGGGCACTACAGGGATATTACTATGGGGCATGGGCAATACAGGGGCCTTACTATGAGAGCATGGGCACTACAGGGGCATTACTATGAAAGCATGGGCACTACAGGGGCATTAATATGGGAGCATGGACACTACAGGGGCATTACTGTATGGTGGGCACTACAGGGGCATTACTATGGGGGTATTAACATATGGGCATTACTATGGGGTCATTACAATATGGGCACTACTGCAGGGGGAATTATATGGGGGGCGCCAAATTACTGTCTTGCCCCTGGTGACAAAAATCCTAGTTTCGGCCCTGCAGAGACTCTAAGATAAATCCAATATATTAAAATACATGTGAATGTGAGTTTGGTAAATGGCTACAGGGATGGTACACTACCAGTCAAAAGTTTTAGAATATGCCCATCTTACAAGTTTTATTGAAATGTAAGCAATTCAAATCCAGTGAATAACCTGAATTGCTACAAAGGTAAGCAGGCAACTTCTAGAGGTAAAAAATTGAGGTTTAGGTTAGCAAAAACTGAAAAATAATGTACATTTCACAGTTGTAAAAAAAGGCCTTTTCCAGTGAAAGCTAATCGGTTGAATTTTCTGCAACAATAAAAAAAGAGGCTTGCCTGGCCCAAAAAAATGTCTCATGGACTGATAAATCAAAATTTGAAATCTTTGGTTCATCAAGCAGAATAATATATACATAAATTACATGTGTGGGCATAGTTCAAGTGTATACTAATTAGCTGGGCAACACAGCTTCAGGACATGTTGGGTTATTGAGACTGGCAAGGCACAGGCAAGGATTAGACAGCAAGACCTTGATATACATAGGGTTACTCAGACTGGCGAGGTACAAACTAGGATTAAACAGCAGGACACGCATACAATCAATCAGATTGTTGAGGTACAGGCAAGTGTCACAAAGCAGGTTTTTGGTACATATATAACGTTACTCAGAATGGCGAGGTTCAGATAGGGACAAGGCAGCAAGACATCAGTTCACAGAGGGTCAATCCAGGATATAATGTAGGAACAAATCTTAACTGGAAACAAGGAGCTTGAGTGAAATACTGGTACATCCTTATGGCATGCAGGCTTCTTTAACAACCAAGCACAGACAGCTGGTTAGACTTTCCTTAAATAGGGAACTGGGATCTGATGTCATCAGCGAAGGTTACAACAAGTATGATGCCATTTAGCCCTGGACCTGTTGAGGAAGGTGGATCGTCCCCTCACACCGGCTAGTGGTAATGGCAGAATTGATGGCGTGGCATGCCAGGGTCCCCAATGTCTGAATCAAGCAGACCACCAGGACAGGAGGTGGCTGCCTCCAATCCTCCTGCACCGCTGGACATGACAGCAGCCCCGTGGCACTTCCACCACTCTGGTAAGTGCGACCAGTGTGGATTGTGACAGTAACAGTGTTTGGGTATCATTTTAGGATGGCACAGGTGGGAGTTTAGCAGAGCTTGGGATTAGGTTCATGGTACATTTGCTTTTGTCAATGGTATCCTTTATTGCAGATGCTGACTAGCTCAGAACTCGCTAGTTATCTTCAGATGGTGCCATTGATAGGATAATGATAGGATAATGGCACCATCTGCCATTAGAAGAGTTAATTTATTACAGGTATAAGACTGGATATAGGAACAGAAAAGGGATAGGGCAAATAGAACTACAGTATATTCAGATTAAAGACTATGGAGCATATCCAATTAGGCGCAAGGTTTAGCGAGTTAAAAACCTTGTGCCCCTTGCGCCCAAATTAGAAATACCGCAGGTATGCGCGCTCCCGATACCCACGGTATTCAATTCCAAAAATACTGGTAGCAGGGTTTTCAGTTCTGAAAACCCCGCGGCGCGTATTTTTTACTGAATAAAAAAAAAAACCACTTACCTTTCCAGAGGTCTCCAGTAGTCTCCGCGCCTCCCGGCGGCCTCTCCTCTCTCTTCTTACTGGAGTGGGGGCTGCTGGGAGTCCCAGGGGCTGGTGGGAGGAGCAAGGGCTGCTGGGAGATGTAATTCTCCCAGCGGCCATTCCGGGGGGGCCACACTAGCACTGCGGGGGCACACTGACACCGGGACACACACACACACACTCATACACACTTACATACACCACACACACATACTCACCACTGCTGCAGAAGAGCCGGCTCCTGACGCAGGATGAAGAAGACAGCGCTGCTGGAGGTAAGTAATTAAGGACTATTCCAATTGCCTAATTAGTCCTCAGGGATGGCGCTGCTGGGGTGTCAGAGCAAGTGTCGGTGATTTAACCTAAAATCAACGATTTTAGGAAATATCACGCTTGCTCAGGAGGTGTGTGGAAAAAACCTCCTGACGCGTGTTTATTAAAAAAACTTGCACCTGCAGTGAAAACCTTGCAGGTGAGGGTGTTTTGCTATTCTCGCAGCTTATTGAAAATGCCCTTAAATTGAGTTAAAGGGTTTCCCAAGTCATACTGTAGATGCTCTAGTGGCTAAGATCGGTATGTAGTCATTCTGTCGTCACTGTGAATGTCGACACGCACAATCCAGGTTAATGTTAGACTTAGGATTAACCTGCAGGTTACGGTTAGGCTTGATATACGCTAAAAATGCTTTGTCAAATTGCCGACCGTAGACATTCACAATGTTGACATTCTGGCCATATCGACATTGTGTATGTTGACATGTTACATGTCGACATACGGCCCATGTCGACGTTCTGAATGTTGACATTCAGACCATGTCTACATTGTGGTGTCAACATTAAGGGAAAAAATTTACTAAGCGTCGCGTTCTAAACCCTGGCGGTTTGGTGACGGTTAGGCGGCAGTTTCTAAATGACAGCCCTGTTCTATTCTATTTTAAAATGTGTTTTGACGGTGGTTTTGCAGGGCTTTTGGCCTTAGTAAATCTGCGGATAGCCAAACCGCCGCCAAACAGCCACCAAACAGCCGGGGTTTAGAACCTGCCGCTTAGTACATTTTGCCCTAAGGCAGGTGGTAAAGAATTGCAGTAACAAGTGTCAGAACCAAGATACCAGTATACAGATCACAATGCTGAACTGCTGCTGTCACTGCAATGATTTGTAAGGGAACTTGGCAGATGGTGAAAGCAATTTATCCTGCCGTGCTCTAATACTCTCACCATTTGTTTCAGGCAATAAATATGAGGATAAATTGTACAGGTAAAGTAATAATAATAATAGCGTACCTAGAGTTTTTAAGCTGCTTCCGTGCTTCTTATTTTCAATAGGAAGTAAATGATAATGCAATATGTGGGAAGCGCTTAATGAAAAATATATAAAATATTGTTGTGCAAATGTGGTTTTTTTTTTTGTAATGTAACTGAAACCACTTTCGTAAGAATTAAATGCAAATAAAATAAAAAATTAAAATAACAGTTTCAATGAAAGAATTAAATAAAATAAAAATAATGAAATGGAAATAAAGATAATTATGTAAATAAAATAAAATGAAATGCAAACAAAATGAAACAATAAAGGGTGTTAAAAAAATTGCAGCATGTAATGTTTAAGCTCTTTCTTCGGGTGAATTGGGTGCCCGATGCTGAAATGCAATGCTGGGGGTGACTCTCCCTATCTTACCCTGAACCTTGTCGGACGTGGAGTAGCTTGCCTGGACCTCCCTCCGATGCCTGTATTTACTTGCCAGCGCTCTGCAGTTGATGGACACTAGCACTGTGTTCCGTCTTCTATGCGGGGGTTGCAGCTTGCCCCAGATAGTTTTGATCTTGCCTCCGGCGTTCTTTCTGGCTTGTAGCTCTATTAGGAAAGAGCCTTCGGTAGGTATGTAGTTAAGGCTCCAACGCGTTTCATCCATGTACTGGACTTTATCAAGGAAGCCAGAATGTCAGTGGCTGTTTCTATTAGTAGCCTGAGATCTGTTGTGATTGGCTAACAGGGTTTATTCCACAGGTGTTAGCTAATTAACTCGGTAAACCCATCACTTTATTTATAAAAATACTTTTAAAATGGCTTTGCTAAACTTTAGCTGCTAATTGCAATAAAAAGCATGTGTAACCAATAAGGATATGGCAAATGCTGTATGTATCCACTCAGGATATTTCATTAGAGTAAAATTATAATAATTACAATTCTTACAAAAGTGGTTTCAGTTACATTACAAAAAAAAGCACATTTGCACAACAATATTTTATATATTTTTCATTAAGCGCTTCCCACCAAATTCTCAGAATGTACTCACATTGACTTACTGTACCGTATGTCACACGTCATTTTAAAATGTTCACATTATGTATTTATATAATTATTTATACTCTCAGTTACTTTACAATTAGACTATTACCTGACCACATGGAACAGTCAAGCATTCTATAAATGTATTTTAGTTTTAGAGTTCGAAAAAGCAAATATGATTCATTTTGAAGGAACCATATCATTATGTTAATGGTTAGTCAAAGACACAAAGGGTCTAATTGTGGACCAAATGCAGGAAACCTCAAAAAAACAAAGACAACCACACAGAGAGCAAAGTAGACCAACGTTATGGAGAGTGTCACACAATATACCAATGCATCACGTTGAATACAGTTCACATTTATGACTATGGTCAGAGGAAACAATGATATGAAAACCAATGGATTAAGTTACTCCTGTTCTTGTACTGCCACAGAATTGTATCACAATAAAACAGACTCCAAAACAAAACTTTAGAGTAATACTTTTGAAAATATTGCCTGTGTGGTTTATCTCTTACATTTTCTTACATTTTTACTGCACACAGAGATAGCCTAGATTGTTCCTGCATACAGCGTTAGCCTAGATTGTTCCTGCATACAGCGTTAGCCTAGATTGTTCCTGCACACAGCATTAGCCTAGATTGTTCCTGCACACAGAATTAGCCTAGATTGTTCCTGCACACAGCGTTAGCCTAGATTGTTCCTGCACACAGCGTTAGCCTAGATTGTTCCTGCACACAGCGTTGGCCTAGATTGTTCCTGCACACAGCATTAGCCTGGATTGTTCCTGCACACAGCGTTAGCCTGGATTGCTCCTGCACACATAGCCTAGATTGTTCCTGCACACAGTGTTAGCCTAGATTGTTCCTGCACACAGAGATGACCTAGATTGTTCCTGCACACAGAGATGGCCTAGATTGTACCTGCCTACATGGAGAGCCTAGATTGTTCCTGCCCACAGAGAAATAGCCTAGATTGTTACTGCACACAAAGATAGCCTAGATCTCAGGTTCCCAATAGCAGTCCTCAAGGCTCCCCAACAGTGCAAGTTTTAGAGATAACCATAGATGAGCACAGGTGGTTAAATCAAGTTGACTGAAGTACTAAATAAGTCACCTGTGCTCAACCAAAGATATCTCTAAAACCTGGACTGGTGGGGAGCCTCGAGGACTGCTTTTGGGAACCTCTTGTCAGGGCTCAACCGGGGATCGGCTCCCCCTTACCGCGCCGCCGGCTTCCCCTGTCATCCTGGGTGGTCGGGCAGCTGGTGCAGCGGCGGGGGAGAAGCTGAGTATTCTCCCCGCATGCAGTGGCTTCCTGGTGGGCTGGTGTCTGGCATCACAATTCTGGACATGGGCGCCGCCATGGCAGTCGGCCCATGTGACAGCATCTTCTTCCCAGGATAGGTGAGTGATCAGCTGACGCTGTGCACCTATCAAAGGGTTCCCCTGGGTATATAACTGTTCCACAGGTTCCAGGAAGTTGCCTGAACAACGGTTGTCTACTAGCGTGCCTTAGTGAGTTCCCGGTCCAGGTTCCTAAACCTTTCTTACAGCAGCAGTGATACCATCTCCACCTGTGTGCTTCCCGTCTCTGGTGAATATTGTGCAGCAGTGTATACCATCTCCACCTGTGTGCTTCCCGTCTCTGGTGAATATTGTGCAGCAGTGTATACCATCTCCACCTGTGTGCTTCCCGTCTCTGGTGAATATTGTGCAGCAGTGTATATCACCTCCACCTGTGTGCCTCCCGTCTCTGGTGAATATTGCGCAGCAGTGTATACCACCTCCACCTGTGTGCCTCCCGTCTCTGGTGAATATCGTGGTGCAGTGTATACCATCTCCACCTGTGTGCCTCCCGTCTCTGGTGAATATCCGTGCAGCAGTGTATACCATCCCTACCTGTGTGCCCTCTGTCTCTGGTGATTTCTCAAGTAACCGTGAGTCTCCACTTGATATTTGATCCACGTGTCAAGATATAGTTATTGTACGGTTAGGGTATTACTAGTGCCTATCCAGGCATCACCTCTCTGGGCCACGGGTGTTGGGTCTCTATTCCCGCAGGGCTTGGGTACCTGGTCAAAGGACCGCGACCTGCTCACGGGGTGCAGCTAAGCCCAAATCCCAATTGGGGGGGTCACTGGCGAACACCATCCTGTGGGTTAGATTCCGCACCTTTGCCCAGGTCTCGCCAACACTCAAGACCTGTGGATGAGGAGAACATATATCCAGGCCCCTCGTCTCCGCTTCCTCCCACAACTTAGGTCCTCCACGTCTTCTACTCCAGTCTCAGACGTGACAGTTTGTTCAGGTCTAATGGAGGCTGCAGGATCTCAAGGTACTGCGTCACTACAAGAGCTGACCTCTCGGATGGACAACCAAGAGGCGGCCCAACAACAAGTGGCTCAGTATTTACAGGAGCTCTCGAGGCAACTGGTTTCTATTCAAACCACGTTGGCTTCTATTCTTCCGGCTCCTCCGGCTGCAGCTCCCGCACCTTCTCCATCAGTCCCTCCACTGGTGGTTCCTACCCCCAAACCCCGACTCCAGTTAGCTACTCCGGAGAGGTTTGACGGTGATCCCAGGCGGTGCCGCGGATTCATTAACCAATGTGAAATCCAATTTGAGTGCCTTCCCCAGAATTTTCCCATGTCTCGGGCAAAGGTGGCATATGTTATTTCCCTGTTAACTGGAGCAGCGTTAGATTGGGTCTCCCCGCTATGGGAACGGGCCGACCCCATTGTATCTACTTACGAGGAATTTGTTTTAGCATTTAAGAGAATTTTTGATGAGCCAGGCCGTTCTGCATCTGCATCTTCTGATCTTCTCCATGTGCGTCAGGGCACACGATCCGTAGGGCAGTATGTAGTCCAGTTTCAGACCCTGGCATCAGAATTAAAATGGAATGAGGAAGCGCTTAAGGCATCCTTCCTTCATGGACTCTCTGAGAGGATGAAGGATGAGCTCGCCTCCAGAGATTTGCCAGAATCCTTCGCTGACGTTATCTCTCTCTGTATCAAAATTGATCTTCGTCACCGAGAAAGGTGGGCTAGTAGGGGAAGAGGTGAACGTCTACCAGCTCGTTCTTCTGCTGCCAATCCGCCTATGCCCATCCCTGCTAGTGAAGAGGAACCGATGCAGGTTAATAGAACCAAACTCACCCCGGCAGAACGCAATAGACGCTTCCAAAATAAGCTGTGTATTTATTGCGCTGCACCTAACCACATTCTGAAGAATTCTCCTCTACTTGCGGGAAATGCGAGACCCTGACTGAAGTAGGGAGCATTCAGTTGGGGGTC
This sequence comes from Taudactylus pleione, assembly GCA_031769625.1. Lineage (NCBI taxonomy): Eukaryota > Metazoa > Chordata > Amphibia > Anura > Myobatrachidae > Taudactylus > Taudactylus pleione. The sequence goes on from JAUIMM010000334.1 coordinate 7,377,908, forward strand.
ATTCTCAAGCCATCCCAATTATCAGAAAGTCTTCTAGTAGTGTCGCTTTCCCATAAGTCCAGGACAAGAAAGGTCCATGCTTTAATTGATTCTGGAGCTGCTGGTAATTTTATTGCAGAAAAATTGATTCACACTTTGGGTGTTCCAGTCGTCCCCCTACCAAATAAATTGTTACTGTCCGGTCTAGATGGTAAAACCCTGGTGGGGCTACCCATTTCTTCGCTCTCTTATCCTGTGACTGTCCGAGTTGGATGCTTACATCAGGAAATGCTAGAATTTTTTGTATTACCCGAATCCTCCTATGAGCTGGTATTAGGGTTACCCTGGTTGAAAAAACACAATCCTGTCTTCGACTGGGATACTATGCAAATCCTATCCTGGGGCTCACATTGTTTTCAAAATTGTTTGACCAAGGTCATTCCAGTATGTAACCAAGCAACGGTTTCCAACCCAGCTAAGAAGTTCCTCCGTCCTGAGAGTCCAAGACTCCCTTCCCAGCCGGGGTTGCCTGAGGCTTATCAAGACTTTGCTGACGTATTCTGTGAACAAGCCGCAGATGAACTTCCTCCGCATCGACCATGGGATTGCGTCATCGATTTACTTCCCGGGAAAAGTCCTCCACGTGGCCGTGTTTACCCCTTGTCTGTGCCAGAGACCGCGGCCATGGAAGAATACATTAAGGAAAACCTTGCTAAAGGGTTCATTCGGCCCTCTTCTTCTCCTGCAGGGGCAGGTTTCTTTTTTGTAGGGAAAAAGGATGAAGGACTCCGTCCCTGCATAGATTACCGAGGCTTAAATCAGATCACCATAAAGAATTGGTACCCCTTACCTTTAATTTCAGAACTTTTTGACAAAATCCAAGGGGCTCAGATCTTCACCAAGCTGGATCTACGTGGCACGTATAACTTGATTCGAATTAAAGCGGGGGACGAGTGGAAGACCGCGTTCAATACCAGAGACGGGCACTTCGAGTACCTTGTAATGCCCTTTGGTCTTTGCAATGCACCAGCTATTTTTCAAGGTTATGTCAACGAGGTCTTCTGGGATATTCTTCATAAATTTGTTGTGATCTATCTCGATGACATCTTAATTTTTTCCCGAGATTTACAGGGCCATCGTCTTCATGTACCGGAGGTATTGTCCCGCCTTCGTGTTCATCACCTCTTTGGAAAACTATCCAAATGTGTGTTTAATCAAACTTCGGTACCTTTTTTGGGTCATATAATCTCCGGGAGGAATCTCCAGATGGATCCTGATAAACTAAAAGCAATCTCGGACTGGCCCCTGCCTACTTCTTTAAAAGGTACTCAACGCTTCTTAGGATTCGCAAATTATTATAGGAGATTTATTCCACACTTTTCTACGCTGGAAGCACCCATTACCTCCCTTACAAGGAAAGGAGCCAATCCTGCTAAATGGTCTGTTCCAGCGGTACAAGCCTTTCAAAACCTAAAAAAAGCCTTTTCTAGAGCTCCAATCCTCTGCCAGCCTCGGATAGACAAACCATTCATTGTGGAGGTGGACGCATCCTCTGTTGGAGTAGGGGCGGTATTATCTCAGACTGCTGAAGACGGGAAGACTCATCCCTGTGGATTTTTCTCCCGGAAATTTTCTCCTGCAGAAAGGAATTATATCATTGGCGAACTGTTAGCTATGCGTTTGGCCTTGGAGGAATGGCGGTATCTTCTTGAAGGGGCTAAATTTCCTGTCACGATTATTATAGACCATAAGAATCTAATCTATCTGCAAACTGCACACCGGTTGAATGCCAGGCAGGCACGATGGTCACTTTTCTTTTCTAGGTTTGATTTAAAACTTCAGTTTCGTCCAGGTGTGTTGAACAAAAAAGCTGATGCATTATCTCGCTCCTTTATGACCAAGTTGGAGGAGGAGGAGTGTTCTCAAGTTCGTTCCATTTTAGACCCAATGGTGTTTGCTCCTACTCAAGTAGTATCTCTACCACCTGGAAAAAATTTTGTACCTCCTAATTTACGCAAAAGACTACTGCTTTGGGCTCATGCATCCTTGTTCGCAGGTCACACTGGAATCACCAAAACCTATCAGTTCTTACTCCGATCTTACTGGTGGCCTACCATGAAGAAGGATGTCAGGGAGTTTGTCCTGTCCTGTATTAAATGCGCCCAACATAAGATTCCACGTAGAAAGGTGGGTGGTCCTCTACGTCCTCTATCTATTCCAGCTGCTCCATGGACCCACATCTCAATGGATTTCATTTCTGAACTACCCCGGTGCAAAGGGCATAACACAATATGGGTGGTCGTGGATCGCTTTTCTAAAATGGCACATTCTATCCCGCTGGTTGGCCTTCCTTCAGCCCCTCAATTAGCAAAAATTTTTATTCGAGACATCTTCAGATTACACGGTCTCCCAAAGGAAATAGGCTCTGATCGAGGTGTTGAATTTATAGCCAAATTCTGGAGAGCCCTATGTAATACGTGTGGAATCAAACTGAACTTTTCCTCGGCCTACCACCCACAGTCGAATGGTCAAACGGAAAGGGTCAATCAAGAGCTGGAGACCTTCATTAGGCTCTTTGTGTTATCCTCCCAGGATGAGTGGGTGGACCTCCTACCCTGGGCAGAGTTTTCTCATAATTTTAAATACCATTCTTCTTCTAAATCCACTCCTTTTTTTACGGTCTTTGGTAGACACCCACGAGTTCCAGATTTCCAAAAGCTCCCTTCCATGGATGTTCCGGCTGTGAACCAAGAGATCCAATCCTTTTCAGTTTTGTGGAGTAAAATTCATAAATCATTAAAGCAATCTTCAAAAAATTACAAGAAATTTGCAGACAGGAGATGTTTGGCTGTTACACTGTTGAGAGTTGGGGACAGGGTTTGGTTGTCCTCCAAGAATATTCGGTTAAGAGTACTGTCCATGAAACTCGCCCCACGCTTTATTGGGCCATATTGTGTCCTTAAGGTAAGTCCAGTAACCTACAAATTGGAACTTCCCCCTCAAATGAAGATTTCAAACACTTTTCACGTTTCTCTTTTACGACCTCTGGTGCTCAATCGTTTTCAGAGTTGTTCTCCTAAATTACCTCAAGTTAAGACGATACAAGGCACTGAATTTGAGGTGGAGAGGATCCTAGATTCTCGGCACAGATTTAACACCCTTCAATATCTCATTGATTGGAAGGGCTATGGCCCCGAGGGGAGGGCCTGGATCAAAGCCTCTGATGTGCACGCTCCGCGACTAATCCAGAGTTTTCATAGGAGATTTCCAGATAAACCTGATGGGTGTTCAGTGCCCACCCTGAAAGGGGGGGGTACTGTCAGGGCTCAGCCGGGGATCGGCTCCCGCTTACCATGCCGAAGGCTTCCCCTGTCATCCTGGATGGTCGGGCAGCTGGCGCGGCGGCGGGGGAGAAGCTGAGTATTCTCCCCGCATGCAGTGGCTTCCTGGTGGGCTGGTGTCTGGCATCACAATTCTGGACATGGGCGCCACCATGACAGTCGGCCCATGTGACAGCATCTTCTTCCCAGGATAGGTGAGTGATCAGCTGACGCTGTGCACCTATCAAAGGGTTCCCCTGGGTATATAACTGTTCCACAGGTTCCAGGAAGTTGCCTGAACAATGGTTGTCTCCTAGCGTGCCTTAGTGAGTTCCCAGTCCAGGTTCCTAAACCTTTCTTACAGCACCAGTGATACCATCTCCACCTGTGTGCCTCCCGTCTCTGGTGAATATTGTGCAGCAGTGTATACCATCTCCACCTGTGTGCTTCCCGTCTCTGGTGAATATTGTGCAGCAGTGTATACCATCTCCACCTGTGTGCTTCCCGTCTCTGGTGAATATTGTGCAGCAGTGTATATATCACCTCCACCTGTGTGCCTCCCGTCTCTGGTGAATATTGTGCAGCAGTGTATACCACCTCCACCTGTGTGCCTCCCGTCTCTGGTGAATATCGTGCAGCAGTGTATACCATCTCCACCTGTGTGCCTCCCGTCTCTGGTGAATATCCGTGCAGCAGTGTATACCATCCCTACCTGTGTGCCCTCTGTCTCTGGCGATTTCTCAAGTAACCGTGAGTCTCCACTTGATATTTGATCCTCGTGTCAAGATATAGTTATTGTACGGTTAGGGTATTACGAGTGCCTATCCAGGCATCACCTCTCTGGGCCACGGGTGTTGGGTCTCTATTCCCGCAGGGCTTGGGTACCTGGTCAAAGGACCGCGACCTGCTCACGGGGTACAGCTAAGCCCAAATCCCAATTGGGGGGGTCACTGGCGAACACCATCCTGTGGGTTAGATTGCCCAGGTCTCGCCAACACTCAAGACCTGTGGATGAGGAGAACAAATATCCAGGCCCCTCGTCTCCGCTTCCTCCCACAACTTAGGTCCTCCACGTCTTCTACTCCAGTCTCAGACGTGACACCTCCGGTCTAGATTGTTCCTGCACACAGAGAGAGCCTAGATTTTTGCTGCACACAGAGAGAGCCTAGATTGTTGCTGCGCACAGAGAGAGCCTAGATTGCTCCTGCACCCAAAGATAGCCTAAATTGTTCCTGCACACAGAGAGAGCCTAGATTGTTCCTGGACACAGAGAGAGCCTAGATTGTTCCTGCACACAGAGAGAGCTTAGATTGTTCCTGCACACAGAGATAGCCTAGATTGCTCCTGCGCACAGAGATAACCTAGATTGTTCCTGCACACAGAGAGAGCCTAGATTGCTCCTGCACACAGGGAGAGCCTAGATAGCTCCTGCACACAGAGATAACCTAGATTGCTCCTGCACACAGAGATAGCCTAAATTGCTCATGCACACAGAGGTAACCTAGATTGTTCCTGCAAACAGAGAGAGCCTAGATTGCTCCTGCACACAGAGAGAGCCTAGATAGCTCCTGCACATAGAGATAGCCTAGATTGCTCCTGCACACAGAGATAACCTAGATTGCTCCTGCACACAGAGAGAGCCTAGATTGTTCCTGCACACAGAGATAGCCTAGATTGTTCCGGCACACAGTGTTGGCCTAGATTGTTCCTGCACACAGCATTAGCCTGGATTGTTCCTGCACACATAGATAGCCTGGATTGTTCCTGCACACATAGATAGCCTAGATTGTTCCTGCACACAGTGTTAGCCTAGATTGTTCCTGCACACAGTGTTAGCCTAGATTGTTCCTGCACACAGAGATGGCCTAGATTGTTCCTGCACACAGAGATGGCCTAGATTGTTCCTGCACATAGAGATGGCCTAGATTGTCCCTGCCTACATGGAGAGCCTAGATTGTTCCTGCCCACAGAGAGATAGCCTAGATTGTTACTGCACACAAAGATAGCCTAGATCTCAGGTTTCCAATAGCAGTCCTCAAGGCTCCCCAAAAGTGCAAGTTTTAGAGATAACCATAGATGAGCACAGGTGGTTAAATCAAGTTGACTGAAGTACTAAATAAGTCACCTGTGCTCAACCAAAGATATCTCTAAAACCTGGACTGGTGGGGAGCCTCGAGGACTGCATTTGGGAACCTCTGGTCTAGATTGTTCCTGCACACAGAGAGAGCCTAGATTGTTGCTGCACACAGAGAGAGCCTAGATTGTTGCTGCGCACAGAGAGAGCCTAGATTGCTCCTGCACCCAAAGATAGCCTAAATTGTTCCTGCACACAGAGAGAGCCTAGATTGTTCCTGCACACAGAGAGAGCTTAGATTGTTCCTGCACACAGAGATAGCCTAGATTGCTCCTGCACACAGAGATAACCTAGATTGTTCCTGCACACAGAGAGAGCCTAGATTGCTCCTGCACACAGAGAGAGCCTAGATAGCTCCTGCACACAGAGATAGCCTAGATTGCTCCTGCACACAGAGATAACCTAGATTGCTCCTGCACACAGATAGCCTAGATTGCTCCTGCACACAGAGATAACCTAGATTGTTCCTGCACACAGAGAGAGCCTAGATTGCTCCTGCACACAGAGAGAGCCTAGATAGCTCCTGCACATAGAGATAGCCTAGATTGCTCCTGCACACAGAGATAACCTACGTTGCTCCTGCACACAGAGAGAGCCTAGATTGTTCCTGCACACAGAGATAGCCTAGATTGTTCCGGCACACAGTGTTGGCCTAGATTGTTCCTGCACACAGCATTAGCCTGGATTGCTCCTGCACACATAGATAGCCTGGATTGTTCCTGCACACATAGATAGCCTAGATTGTTCCTGCACACAGTGTTAGCCTAAATTGTTCCTGCACACAGTGTTAGCCTAGATTGTTCCTGCACACAGAGATGGCCTAGATTGTTCCTGCACACAGAGATGGCCTAGATTGTTCCTGCACATAGAGATGGCCTAGATTGTCCCTGCCTACATGGAGAGCCTAGATTGTTTCTGCCCACAGAGAGATAGCCTAGATTGTTACTGCACACAAAGATAGCCTAGATCTCAGGTTTCCAATAGCAGTCCTCAAGGCTCCCCAAAAGTGCAAGTTTTAGAGATAACCATAGATGAGCACAGGTGGTTAAATCAAGTTGACTGAGGTACTAAATAAGTCACCTGTGCTCAACCAAAGATATCTCTAAAACCTGGACTGGTGGGGAGCCTCGAGGACTGCATTTGGGAACCTCTGGTCTAGATTGTTCCTGCACACAGAGAGAGCCTAGATTGTTGCTGCACACAGAGAGAGCCTAGATTGTTGCTGCGCACAGAGAGAGCCTAGATTGCTCCTGCACCCAAAGATAGCCTAAATTGTTCCTGCACACAGAGAGAGCCTAGATTGTTCCTGCACACAGAGAGAGCTTAGATTGTTCCTGCACACAGAGATAGCCTAGATTGCTCCTGCACACAGAGATAACCTAGATTGTTCCTGCACACAGAGATAGCCTAGATTGCTCCTGCACACAGAGATAACCTAGATTGTTCCTGCACACAGAGAGAGCCTAGATTGCTCCTGCACACAGAGAGAGCCTAGATAGCTCCTGCACACAGAGATAGCCTAGATTGCTCCTGCACACAGAGATAACCTAGATTGCTCCTGCACACAGATAGCCTAGATTGCTCCTGCACACAGAGATAACCTAGATTGTTCCTGCACACAGAGAGAGCCTAGATTGCTCCTGCACACAGAGAGAGCCTAGATAGCTCCTGCACATAGAGATAGCCTAGATTGCTCCTGCACACAGAGATAACCTACGTTGCTCCTGCACACAGAGAGAGCCTAGATTGTTCCTGCACACAGAGATAGCCTAGATTGTTCCGGCACACAGTGTTGGCCTAGATTGTTCCTGCACACAGCATTAGCCTGGATTGTTCCTGCACACATAGATAGCCTGGATTGTTCCTGCACACATAGATAGCCTAGATTGTTCCTGCACACAGTGTTAGCCTAAATTGTTCCTGCACACAGTGTTAGCCTAGATTGTTCCTGCACACAGAGATGGCCTAGATTGTTCCTGCACACAGAGATGGCCTAGATTGTTCCTGCACATAGAGATGGCCTAGATTGTCCCTGCCTACATGGAGAGCCTAGATTGTTCCTGCCCACAGAGAGATAGCCTAGATTGTTACTGCACACAAAGATAGCCTAGATCTCAGGTTTCCAATAGCAGTCCTCAAGGCTCCCCAAAAGTGCAAGTTTTAGAGATAACCATAGATGAGCACAGGTGGTTAAATCAAGTTGACTGAGGTACTAAATAAGTCACCTGTGCTCAACCAAAGATATCTCTAAAACCTGGACTGGTGGGGAGCCTCGAGGACAGCATTTGGGAACCTCTGGTCTAGATTGTTCCTGCACACAGAGAGAGCCTAGATTGTTGCTGCACACAGAGAGAGCCTAGATTGTTGCTGCGCACAGAGAGAGCCTAGATTGCTCCTGCACCCAAAGATAGCCTAAATTGTTCCTGCACACAGAGAGAGCCTAGATTGTTCCTGCACACAGAGATAGCCTAGATTGCTCCTGCACACAGAGATAACCTAGATTGTTCCTGCACACAGAGAGAGCCTAGATTGCTCCTGCACACAGAGAGAGCCTAGATAGCTCCTGCACACAGAGATAGCCTAGATTGCTCCTGCACACAGAGATAACCTAGATTGCTCCTGCACACAGATAGCCTAGATTGCTCCTGCACACAGAGATAACCTAGATTGTTCCTGCACACAGAGAGAGCCTAGATTGCTCCTGCACACAGAGAGAGCCTAGATAGCTCCTGCACATAGAGATAGCCTAGATTGCTCCTGCACACAGAGATAACCTACGTTGCTCCTGCACACAGAGAGAGCCTAGATTGTTCCTGCACACAGAGATAGCCTAGATTGTTCCTGCACACAGAGATAGACTAGATTGCTCCTGTACACAGAGATAACCTAGATTGTTCCTGCACACAGAGAGAGCCTAGATTGCTCCTGCACACAGGGAGAGCCTAGATAGCTCCTGCACACAGAGATAACCTAGATTGCTCCTGCACACAGAGATAGCCTAGATTGCTCATGCACACAGAGGTAACCTAGATTGTTCCTGCAAACAGAGAGAGCCTAGATTGCTCCTGCACACAGAGAGAGCCTAGATAGCTCCTGCACATAGAGATAGCCTAGATAGCTCCTGCACACAGAGATAACCTACGTTGCTCCTGCACACAGAGAGAGCCTAGATTGTTCCTGCACACAGAGATAGCCTAGATTGTTCCTGCACACAGAGATAGCCTAGATTGTTCCTGCACACAGAGATAGCCTAGACTGCTCCTGCACACAGAGAGAGCCTAGATTGTTCCTGTACACAGAGATAGCCTAGATTGCTCCTGCACACAGAGATAGTCTAGATTGTTCCTGCACACAGAGGTATCCTAGATTGTTCCTGCACACAGAGATAGCCTAGATTGCTCCTGCACACAGAGATAGCCTAGATTGCTCATTCACACAGAGATAGCCTAGATTGCTCCTGCACACAGAGATAGCCTAGATTGCTCCTGTACACAGAGAGAGCCTAGATTGTTCCTGTACACAGAGATAGCCTAGATTGTTCCTGCACACAGAGATAGCCTAGATTGCTCCTGCACACAGAGATAGCCTAGATTGTTCCTGCACACAGAGATAGCCTAGATTGTTCCTGCACACAGCGATAGCCTAGATTATTTTAAGAGTTCCAAAGTTTAAGAAGATGATTTCTTTTAATTACTGACACTTATTGTTCCTGGGAATATAATAGCATCTTAACTTGGTTGATTGTTCTGTCCCATTCTCTGAAATGCCTTGGGGAAAGTACTGATTAGTTCATTGTAAATTGTAGTCTACTTTACTGGAATGAAACAATGTAAAATAGGACAATAAAGAATCAAATTAATTTTAATTAGAACTGTGCTATATTTGTGTATGGCAGATTCATTGGAATTTGTTTTCTGGCAGGGTAACTTGGACCTGTCACTGTAAATGAACATTTTAGGATTAAACAGTACATCAGAAAACTATGCCCATTTTATATTTTGATTACAATTGATTCCTCAAATTGACTTATTGAAATCTACCTTTTCCTTCTGCTTAACTTACACCTACTGTACAGTGCTTCCTAATTTTACACGAAAAGGTAAGAAGCCGTAGCATGGTTATAATGTGCCCTGGGCAGTCTCCACCTACCGCACAATGTA
>JAUIMM010000334.1:7392500-7785000 GCA_031769625.1 Taudactylus pleione
CGCTCGCAAGCGGGTCGATGTTGCCCAAGTGCCCAGGCGGCTCCGTCGTGTGCATGCGCGAGACCCGAATAACGACGGCCAAGCTGTCGTTATGGGTCTCGCACCAAAGGGGGCATGCTGTCGATGGTGATTGACAGCACACCCCTTTGGTGGGCGTGCCGGGCCTTTGGCTCTGATAGAGCCAAAAACACTCCAGGGCTTGTGGCAGACGAGACCCTACCACAAGGTTTTCGTCATTTTGGCCACTCGCTATAGCTGTGGGTGGTCACCCACAGCTATGCGAGCGGCCAGGAGGCCGCTCCAAAAAGTAAGTGGGACGGCCCTGATTCAGAGCGAGCGCTCTGTCAGAGCGTCCGGCTCTGAATCAGGGCCTCTGTTTTATAGTGCAATCTATTGTATTGCTTGTTTGCCCCATGTTAAATGTCATTTCTTTTAATAAAAAAAGTTTGCACAAAAAATATATAAAATAATTCATAACTAGTTTAATATATTTATTTACACATACTGTAGAAATAATACTTTATTCAATGAATGAAGCCTTTTTCTATGATTTTCTTTTGTTCCTTTGACCAGTGAGAGTCGCCACAGATGATAAAATTTTAAAACCATGTGAATAACTGAATTAAAACTTTATTGTCATCATATAGTACAAAAAAACAAATGTATTGACAATGAAATACTATTTGTGACATTTTCTAGTTATATGAGTTAACATGTATGCCAATGGGGCAAATTGGCATGATTTAGATTAACTAAATTATAGTTATAAATTATAGTTATATAATTGGCATACAGCTTCAATAAAAAAGAAAAAGAAAATGAATGCAAATATGATACTCCATACTAAAATTGGCTTTAACATGTGGTGGTGTTGTTACAAAACATGCATTGTACTATGTTTTTTGGCGTGATTGTTTTTTTTAATTATATTAGTTCATTAAATTTAATTACAAACAGAGCTTTTTACATAATTTTTTGAATGTCCCTTTACATTGTATAAAAAAATAAACATTTTAAACACTTTTTATCAAACGTTAAGAAAAAATTTGCATACATTTACACCTTTTCTGCTACATTTTTCTGTTAAGACATTTTTCTAGTATAATCCCCAGACACTGTTAAGGCAAACAAAAGCTAAGTTTAGAGAGGCTTTAATGATGAGTCATAGCGTGAAAAAGACGCATATTATAACATGTGAAAGTAATAGGAAGGGTGATGGGAACATGAATAATGGAAAATAATCCAGCAATGTATATGTACTGTATAAAGGACTGTGGGCTACGAGATCCACCAAAGTAGTCTCATAGATATATTTACTAAGAATTGTGTCTGGCTGAGATTGAATAGTTTTAAGAGAATGAAATGTACATAAAGGGGTAAAGCATAAAAAGGAAAGCCATATTTTCCTGTTGTTACATTAAGGGACTGCTTTGGTGCTGGTTCTGCCTGGTTGTACTGCTAGACATGAATTTGCTCAGTAAGATGGCATTTTGTTTTTTTGCAAAGTAGCAATGTGATTTTCTGAGTCTCTGGATGATGAGTGGAATGGGTGAATAATGTCCTTCATGCCCACAGTAAATACCTAGCCGCAGTCATGTGCATGCCCATGTATATTAAACTGAGCCACAAGAGAAGTCTTCCAGACATTCCAATTGTGGCATCCCAGACATATTTATTTATGAATGATGGTCTAATGGGCATTAGAAAATAAACAAGAAACATTTAATAAAGGGGAGGTCCAATTATAAAAATACACAGTTGCCTATTGCCAGGACTTTCTCTGTTTTGTAACAGCAGGCAGAGAGGAGACACAAACCACAAAGGGCAATGTATCTGTACAACGCTATCACCCTAGGTCTAAAGAGCATTGCTCAACAGAAGACACAACCACACTATGGGCTCTATTTACTAACATTATTTTTACTAAAATAAAGTGAAAAAGGGTGTTTTCACACCCTTTTCACATTATATTAGTATCACCTAAAGTTACTAAAGGGCAATTGGAGTAGAATTCGTAAAAATCTACTCCAAGCCCTAATTATCACTTATTTTTAGTAAGCAGATCGCATTTCCCATAATTGTAAAGGGAAATGTGATCTGGCCAAAGTTACTAAAAATAAATTGTGAAAAAATACCAGGGAAAGCCCTGTGATAATAACGCCACCATCCAGAGTCTCCCCCGGTTACTGGACTCCTGCTCCGCTGTAACGGGCAGAGCAGAGCCCGGAGCCGGCCCCAGTGATCAGCTGTGTGGTCTAAGCAGACCACACGCTGATACACTGTAAAAAAAATAAAAAAAAAATAGGAAAAAAAATAAACTTACCAGAGTCCAGGGACCCGTGATGTCCTCCCTCTGGTCAGCTGGTCTCCCATGCTGCACTGGGGCCCGCGATCGCGGGGCTTTTCGGTGGGGGCGGGGCTTAGCGACGACCGGTGGGCGCATGCGCGGTCACTTGTCACGGTAATTTTTGCGAAAATACCGTGATAAGGTTGGGGAAGTTGATTCGCAGGGATAGAGCTTTATCGTAAGCTCTGTCCCTGCAAGGGATTTTTAATAAATCCTTGTGATATTGCCTGAATTCGCATTGGTAATATCACACTACAATCTGCATTCAAAATGCGGATTGTAGTAAATAGAGCCCTGTGTGATACATTCATCATGCAGTCATTAATGACCCCCTGAATATAATATTATATACATTATGGTCCTGGTTTGGAGGTGCCCATTAGTGCATCTGTTTCCTGAGTCACGGCTGTAAAAGTACTGGTGCACTTTCTGCGTCTCTGTAGTACGCTGTAACACCACAGGTGATTCTTGGCACGCCACCAACGGCGCACCATTGTGTGCACTACTGACACTTGCACTAGCCCTATGGCAGAACGCCTCTGAGAACGCAGCTGCTTTCACTGACTCGCCCGCGACACTCCCATAATGTGCACATGAGACAGACCCTCCCGATTTGGCCGGGAACCTCCCGAATATCGGGTGTCACTCTCGGCCCCCCGGAAAGTCAGGCAAGCCTCCCGGCGGCATTCGACCCTCCCGACCGCCCCCAGAGTAAAAATAAAAATCCCTGCAGTGGGGAGGGGGGCGGTGACGCGAATCGCGCTGAATCGTGTCATCATTGCCCCGCCCCCTGCTTCACAATGCCGTTAATTTCAGCATTGTGAAGAGGGGGCGGGCTACGATGATGCAATCATTGCCGGCCACGCCTCCCGCTGTAAGCAGACATTCAGCTCCCTCCCGGAAGCTCACAATGCTCCAAGGGGTCTCCAGAACTTTTCACACATGCGCAGTTGCAAATAATCAGCAGTGCTTTCAGATTTTGTGCGCCTCTAAATCAGGCCCCATATGTTTTAATAAATAATCAATGGGAAATTATTCTAGAATAGAAAACGCCCTGCCCATACTAGTATGGTAACGTATTACTTATTTTATGAGCACAAAAGAGATCATTTTAACCATTGAGGCCGCAGTTGGGAAATTTTATATACATTATTGTTGAAAACGATTGCTTCTTTTAATAGGGATAAACAGCTGTCTTTCCTCAACTTTTTTATAAATGGAAAACATGTTTTAACTCGCTAGCTATTAAATGAATATGGTCTTGTACAGGCAGGAATTTGGGTTTGGACAGAATTCTCTTTAGAAAGGAACAACACTGTATTAATTCACTTCATTAGCTTCTATTTGTTGGTGTACGATTTACTGCGGTTCTTTAAAAAAGGTTAGCGTGAATTTTGAAAGAATGCATATGACTATCAGGGGAACTGGATGTGGCATGGAATATTATGTACATTATATATTATAGATTTCTCTGCTTCGAAGCACCAGCTGTTTTAATCAGTATGAAAGACGATGTACTAAGCTCTGGAAAGTGATAAATTGGAAAGTGATAAACTACCAGCCAATCAGCTCCTAACTGTCATGTTACAGGCTGTGTTTGGAAAAATGACAGGAGCTGATTGGCTGGTAGTTTATCACTCTCCAATTTATCACTTTCCAGAGCTTAATACATCTTCACCAATATTGAAACAAGGCCTTAACTAGTTCGTTGTGGAGGAAAAAGATGGCAAATGAAGTAGAAGTAACCAGAGGCGGCTCCCACCTTTTTTTGTGTGGGGAGGGGCTGCCCGGGCTGCAGTCCACACCTCCTGTGTGCTGCGGTGGCTGTGCGCGGTCCTCCTTTTTCAATGCGCATGCGCGAGACAAAAAAAGCCACACAAAATGCGCATGCACAGAACACGGCATTGGCCAGGGGCTGCATCCATTGCAGCCCCAAGCAACCGAATAAAGTTGCCATAATAAAAGCAATTGGAAGCGCTAGTTTCTACTAATGGCAGTCCCAGGGGGGAGGAGACACCTCTCCCTCGGACTGCCTGTCTGACGTGTAGTGTGATTAGCAGAAACTGCTTCCAATAGGGAGTGGCGGATTTTACTGGGGGGGCTGCAGGCCCCAGTGGCGGTAAAATCCGCCACTGGGAGTAATTAATAATGCAGGTAAATGAGTGGTGGCAGCAGAGCCGGCCCTAGGCATAGACAAACTAAGCAAATGCCTAGGGGCACCCAAGTGCTGTGCAGTATAATGTAACATATGTATAATGTGTAAGTGCACAGTCCTGAAACTGTTCTCTAGAGGAGGGGATGGGCCCTCAGGCAGTGGGGCCCACCGGGGGACCCTGATCAGGGTTTACATGTGTGTATACGTAAGACAGAGAAAGAGAAAGTGCAGAAAAAGTGTACAGACAGCACAGAAAGAATGGGCCTAATTTGGAGTTACATGCAGGTCTGAATGCAGCCACATCTAGTGATTTGTAGCATATGGCGCATGTGTCGCGGGCTGTATAAGCATCTCTGCACACTTATGAGCAGTTCATAGTCATACGCATTTCAGTCTTTCTCTGTGACAGCTGAACTGGGCTATACTGGGTAGCAACTGGCTGGCAACGGAACATGCGCTCATAAAAGAACCGTTCTGTGGGTGTGTCATAGACATGTAGCCAGGATTATTACCTAAAATGTGTAAACTGTAGATGGCACCAAATCAGTTGCATTTCCTGCACCTACAGTTGCACGGGGTGGGTAAGTGCAGATATAGTAATGGCGGATGCTATTGCGGACTGAGGAATGGGTGCAATCACATGTCTACGGCTCAGAATACGGATGTATAGTCGCATTAGCATTCTTTTCTCTGCAGGTGGCCAGAATTGCATTTGCATTACGTGAGTTTCAGAGTCAGGCTATCTATGACAATGTGAGACTAAAGACCTGATACAGAGGTGGACGCAGTGCCGATGTTTGTGCAGTTGAGAGATGTTTTGCTACTGTGCGTCTTTGAAAAGTCAGAGAAACCCCAACTGCACATGTGCCGACCTAACTCTACGATAGAGGTTGCAGTTGTGTACAGAGGCCCTGATTCAGAGCCGGCCGGTCTGACAGAGCGCTCGCTCTGAATCAGGGCCGTCCTTCTTCATTTTTAGAGCGGCCTCCTGTCCGCTCGTATATGTGGTAGGGTCTCGTTGCCGCAAGCCCTGGAGTGCTTTCGGCTCTATCAGAGCCGAGAGCACTCCCACTGACATTACTTGTGATGTCAGTGGGGCCGCCCCCCATGGGAATGCCTCCGTCTGGGCAGCCACGCCCGCGGCATGCCCACCAAAGGGGGTGTGCTGTCACTCACCATCGACAGCACACCCCCTTTGTAGCGAGAACCGGAGCGACGGCTTGCCCGTCTCTATCCTCGTCTCGCGCATGCGCAATACGGAGCCGCTGACTATCAGAGCCAAAATCACTCCTGGGCTTGCGGCAGCGAGACCCTACCGCAGGGTCTCATCGCAAGCCCGATGGTCGCGATGGTCATGACCATCGCGACCATCTTTTTGGCCGCTCGCATAAGCTGTGGGTGGTTACCCACAGCAATGCGAGCGGCCAGGAGGCCACTCCAACAAGAGGTAGGAGGGCCCTGATTCAGAGCGAGCGCTCTTGTCAGAGCGTCCGGCTCTGAATCAGGCCCAGAATTCCATAATGGAGCAGGTTATTTCACAGTCGTGTGAAGTTCCGGTGATACAATAATCATACCGTGCTTTTGTCTTTGTGAAGACTGTAATTTCACAGTACTTTGCGGCTGACTTGGAGTACAATTGAGAGTGCAATGGTGATCCCAGGCTACGAACTCGGTCACAGCCCTGGGATCACAGATACAGCGAGGAGATATCTGTTTGACTGGGAGCTGAGACAGTGGTCCAGCACGCTGCCACCCCCCTACCCTCCTCCGGTGTCCGATCCGGCTCTCCCCTCACAGCAGGCGCCAGTGTCCGATCCGCTTGCCCCCCCCAGCCGGTGTCTGATCCGATGCTTACCCCTTTCACCCCCGTAGCTATCAGTATCTTAAAGATCCCTTTGCTGCACAAGCTGCCACGTAAACGGCAGCTAGTGCATGGTATCGGATACTGGGCCTGATTCAGAGCCAGGCTCTTTTTGCGCTCGCTCGTTCACAAAAAGGGGCCGGCTATTTAAATTGAGCGCTCGCTCTTTGCAGTCTGTTGACGCCTCTATGTCTGAGCGAGCGAACGAAACATGCGCTTGCTATTTTGTAAAGACGCCCCCTGGCCGCTCGCATCCTACGTCATCTCCGCTATTTATTAGATTAATCGAGTACATTGAAAGATGTCTGAACTGCTCGCCGTGCTTGTGGTAGGATTTTCCTACCGCAATCATGCGAACAGTTCAGGCTAAGAGACAACCAAGTGACGTGGCCGATGACGCTGTTTACTTAATTATGCACACCCTTAAAACGATCGTTTGGCACGCCTGCGTTCGGATCACCACTCCCCGTTTTCAAGCACCTTCCCCTGTTACCACCCACAAATGCCTCATCCTGTCACCCAAATTAGCAGGCACTCGCTATTTTGCGAGCGCTCGATTTCCGACCGCACTGACTGGTTGGCGCATGCGCATTACAACCCATACGCATGCGCAGATGTGCGAACATTGTTCGGAGCGAACGAACGGCCGCTTACGAGCGGCTCTGAATCAGGCCCCCTGTACGCCATCTCAGGGTGGTGTACAGTGTCACTAACAAGTTCCGAAAAAAATGCTTTTTAGGAAATTGATGAATTACACAATTTCCACATCCCCATGCGAAAGTATGGGCACTGTGGAAATTATCGGGGCTGAATTGTAACCAGGAGAAATCAGTGATATCTCCTGTGTTACACAGTTAATGAATAGCCCTGACCCTTAATTTTTACAAAAGTAGGGGAAAATTTTATTTTTCACCTCTTTAAGGGATGATGAACAGACCCCTAGGACTGCTAGTGTATGGAGTGTACACACCCACATGGTATTGGTATTGTTACAGGGCCTGATTCAGAGCTGGACGCTATTTGCGCTCGCTCGTTCAGAAAAAGGGGCCGGCTATTTAAATTGAGCGCTCGCTCTTTGCGGTCTGTTGACGCCTCTATGTCTGAGCGAGCTCGCATCATATGTCATCTCCGCTATTTATTTGATTAATCGAGTACATCGAAAGGCGTCAGAACTGCTCGCAGTGCTTGTGGTTGGATTTTCCTACCGCAATCATGCGAACAGTTCAGGCTAAGAAACAACCAAGTGACGTGGTCGATGACGCTGCTTTGTTAATTATGCACACCCTTAAAACGCCCGTTTTGACCGTTTGGCACGCCTGCGTTCGGATCACCACTCCCCGTTTTCAAGCACCTTCCCCTGTTACCACCCACAAATGCCTCATCCTGTCACTCAAATTAGCAGGCACTCGCTATTTTGCGAGCGCTCGATTTCGGACCGCAATGACTGGTTGGCGCATGTGCATTACGACCCATATGCATGCGCAGATGTGCGAACATCACTCGGAGCGAACGAGCGGCCGCTTACGAGCGGCTCTGAATCAGGCCCACAGTTCCTATGCTTATCACAATAGGCCCTTGATAATTTTCAGCCTTAGGGGTCAATTTATTAAGCAGAGTTAGGAGACAGAGTGAAAAGTGATAAGAAAGTGATAAGTTGCCAGCCAATCAGCTCCCAACTGTCATCTCACAGGCTGTGTTTGAAAAATGACAGTTGGGAGCTGATTGGCTGGCACCTTATCACAGACTTATCACTTTTCACTCTGTCTCCTAACACTGCTTAGTAAATAGACCCCATAGCCTCATGTGACCCTTAATCTGGCGCTATTGTGATAACAGCTCAGTGGGAAAGAGGCAGGTGGTGAAATGCTACAGAGAACAGCAATAGCACCAGGTGCATGGGTAGAATGATGGGCGACAATGGAGGTGTCTGCCGCCGGACGCCAGCACTGAAGGGGCACCTCCTCTATTGCCCACAATATATTCACTTAAGGCTGTAACTATGTACCCGGAGTGTACCGTCACGGCCATCCAATACATGGCAACTCTTCCCGGCACCTGAGAAGCCACCACACACTAGTGGAGAGCTCCATGTCAGACCATCAGCTGCCGCCTCCGTCTATCTATAGCCTGTCCCTGCTCTTTGATGTCGCTGCTCCTCAGCAGATTCTTATGTCAGAGTGACACGTTCGGTCCCTCCCCTCACCCACAACTCCCCGTCACACTCCTCCCTGGTGGCAGCCCTAGCCTCAGACCCATGCAGCAGTCCCGGTGCACCCCCTCACCCACAACTCCCCATCTCACTTCATACATCTATTCTCCGTGCGCTACTAGTTGCTTTACACATTACGTGTGAGTGCAGAGTGACTCGGTAGCGTTGAGCATCTTTCCGTGCAAATATTTCCCTTCAAATGCATCACAGCAATGCAAATAGGAGGCACAAGCAGCTTCAGCTGATTAAAATGATATGCGGTATGCCTATATTCTGTGTACGACTGCGGGTGTATCTGCATGCAAAATACTACATTACAATGTCAGCGGCTGTGGGGGGGGTCACCAAATTATAACTTGCCCGCTGGGCGTCTGGGATGAACTTACGCCACTGACCGGGTGAGAGTGTGTTTGGAAGAGAGAGGTAAGGGGAACTGAATAGTTTCATGTGCATCATGAGTCAGCAAATGGAGAAATGCAAATAAAGGTGGGGTGCAGATAAGATGTAGGGATAGAGGTTCTGGGAGCATAGAAAGGGTTTCTGAGGTGCTGGGCTTTGGAAATGAGGGCTAGGAGAAGGTTGTGTATTATGGTAACGTCACGATTAGCTGACGCCTGACATTTGAAAATGTAATTATGTGATTTTGTTGGAGTTCCTTCCATAACAGTGTGCATGTAGTGTTCATCCCTGTCACATTGACATTTTGCCATGCTCTCCCTAATTTGTATTTCCAGTATGAGTTTATTTTGTGGCTCAATTTAAGTATCTAGACAGGATTTAAAAAAACAGTTTTCAAGGGGAGACTTTTTTTTTTAAATTTGTCATGTATGCCATCAACCCTTCAGTAACACCACTGCCAACTAGAAGTATGTTCATTGCTGCCAATGACCCCAGCCTAATCCAGGAAGTTCCCCTATTTAAAAAATACGGTATCATTTTAAAATAATCATTAAATGTAATATATTTAATAAATTCCTTTATATATTTGAAACCACTCAAACTTTAAGGGGTTAAATTAATGCAGTCAGCAGACAGGCAGAACACCATGCAATTGAGATCCAAATAAATAGGCATGAAAATAGATTTCTCTTTAACTCAGGAAAGGTGACATCACGATCATTGGATTCAGATCCAAGCTGTATTAGCTATATTTAGTTTATTTCAGGCTTCCTGTCAGTCATAGCATGCCCAGGACAGGTTTATAGAGAAAAAATGGCTTATTTATGTGTTGTGCTTGCAGAAATTCTAGCAAATGAATTATAAAGAAACCCATAGGAACAGTTGCTACAGAACAATGAAAACACAGTATCAAGCTCACAGACATTCTGACAACCCCTGACAAAATCTAACCTCAGGCAGAAAATGATAAGCAGCAAACTTCAAATGGCTCGTCTCTGCACAGGCATACTGTAATATGCAATGCGATTAAACCATGCTGATTCACATAGTGCAAACATTAAAACATGAAAATTCACTATTTAATGCATATGAACTACATTGCGAAGCAGCAACTGATTGTAGAAGCAGAACCGTAACTAGATTTTTTGGTGTCCTGTGCCAGAGAGAGCATTGGCGCTCCCCCCCTCCTCCATTTTTTAAATAGGGACATAAGGTGCACCATAGCCTTATGGGGAAGGGCCAGGGAGGAGATAGGGGAGCTCCTGGGGCAGTCAGGAGATGCTGGGGATAAAAGAAGAGGAAGTTACAAGTGAGAATGATAATAAACAGGAAAACTGACAGGCCCGAACAGCGCCCCCTGCCCTGTGGTGCCCTGTGCCATGGCACTGGTCGCACCACCCTAGTTACGGCCCTGGGTACAAGAATGGAATATATTAAAGTATGTGCACTCAAAATGGATTGTAACTCCACAAAGCTAACAGGGCCCACTGTGATCCAACCACTTGGCCTGGAAACCGAACAGCTGGATCTGTCCATTTTGATTACTCATTTGTTTGGCTTTATTGGAAACAGATCCCGTCACTAATGCTGGGCATACACTAATCAATTATCTCTCAGATATCTGTCCAATCGACTGTCATTTTCTCCCATACATTACCAGGTTTTCATTCCAACCAGCCAGATTGGACAGATATCTGACAGATAATTCTATAGTGTATGCCCAGCATTAGCACTTGTAGTCAGCAAGGGATCTAATTTAGGGCCTTATGCTGGGTACACACGGAACGATATATTCAGCGAACGATATCACTGAACGATCGCCCTTGAAATTCCTGGTGTGCTGGATGAACGATATTGTTCATCCACACACGAAAGATTTTACCAACGATGAACGACCAACGATCGTTCTCCCATATAGAAAATTAACTATATCGTCCAGATTGGCCTGCATGCATGCCCGATGGACGATATTGTTATCGTTCAGTGGAGTGCACATCGTTGGTCGTTCATTGCATACAAACGGAACAATATGAATGATATATAGTTATCGTTCATATAATGATATATCATTCCGTTTTTATGCACCTTAATTCAGAGATGTCCATAAACCCGGTGTTTACTCACATTTTTTCTAGATCTGTGCATGCGCGGAAGTCACACTGCGCATGTGCAGATCTGGGGACGTCTCTCTCAGTGCCCCTAACGCTGCAGCATGATTGACATGCTGCTGGCATTTTGGGGGCAGAGTCAGGAGACGTTACAGAAAATGGGGGCCTTTCGGGCGTGCTGAGGCCAGTGGCTACATGAGTAACCTGAGGGTTACTAATGTTCAGTCTAGCACCCTGCACCTGTCACAACCCGTACAGTTCCTCTTTCCTGCCTGGTGTGTTGTGCTCTGCCCTGGTGTTTCTAGCGCACTCTGGTCTGTATCTCAGCAGTTTTTGTATCAGCTGAATGTGCTAGAAGCACCAGAGCAGACAGCGACACCCCAGGCAGGTAAGAGGAACTGCAGGGTTTGTGACTAGTTACTTACAGTAGATATCTGTTGGTCACACAACTGATCTAATGATGCGTCCTTGGGCTCAGCAGCGGATCACAGAAGCCGACAATGGGTGTCTTTTATTTCAAGATGCCTCCTGCGGCTTTGGAATATTTTAGCACAGCTGATGCGTCCGAAGGCGCAAAGTGCTAACTCATACTTACCTACTATCTGGCAGCCCCACACGGGGCTCGCCCCCGAACCGCCCACTTTCATGTGCAGGCACGGGGGGGGGGGGGGAGCGCAGGGGGCTGGCGGGCAATGCAGGGGACTTGCCTACTCCTGCGGTGTGCTGGGAGTAGCACCCGATTTTTGGGAGTCTCCCGACAGTCTCGGGAGAGTAGGCAAGTGCCTCCATCTCTGAATCAGGCCCTTAGATCCTATTATGTTTTACTCAGCTAATTTACTTACAGTGTGATTATAAGACACTCTGCTCTCAGAAGGGTATCACCGGACTAGTTTCTACTTGCACATGTTAATATTTCATATAGGTCAGGTAGACTCTGCAATTCTTCTAGTAGTTTGGCTGTACAGAATGATGGATTGGACACTTAGGCTGTCCATCATTACATCACTTACCAGCTTAGTATGAAGGATGCTGTGCTTGTCCCTGTACTCTCCTTCAATAAGAACACAAACGGCATCAATTAAATGGGCAACAGATCGAAAACAATAATAATAAAAAAACATATGATGCAACATTAACCCCTTATACTCTCTGGAGCTCTTGTAGAATAGGATGCATGTGTGTTTTACTTTCAATACTGCACATACATACAACAAAGACACTTGTGTCCATATGCAGATTAGGTCATATATTATGCTTACTTCCCTATGATTAACTTCTTAACCACTTAACTTCTGGTGCAAAATATGTTGCATCCGGACTACCCCCACTGATAGTAATATAAACTATTAGTTATGCTGCTCTCTATTTTCCTTCATTAATTGATATTTGCAAAAATCCAAACTACATATGGTTGTACCCCGGGGGATTAATGTAATCACTTTTGTATTGTACTAAATGTTCACCAATTGTTAAGCTGAATCAAACCCTGGAGTGAAGACCAAGTGAAGGGGGAGGCCAAGTGAAGGGGGAGGCCAGTCACTATAATTATATTGAATACAGAGAGATATAAGTGCGCTCCCCAATCAGTGTTTATAT
Organism: Taudactylus pleione; assembly: GCA_031769625.1. Lineage (NCBI taxonomy): Eukaryota > Metazoa > Chordata > Amphibia > Anura > Myobatrachidae > Taudactylus > Taudactylus pleione. Next base: position 7,405,176 of record JAUIMM010000334.1, read on the forward strand.
AAGGTTTAAAAACTAGCCGCTTCCACAGCAGGATCTGCTACCTGCTATAAGAATAGAAAAACATATAAATAGTGTGGAGCACTGGTTAAAAAAAACAAATAATGTTAAAAACAATATAGTTATTCACAAAACTGACAATATAACAGACAATGAAGCAGTTAAAATACAGATCCGGATACTAATACCCCTTTTCCACCTAAATTCCGGGTCTGACCCAGAGCTGGAACAAAGTTCCTATCCGGATCAGACCCGGAATTTTGCCCGGAATACCCCGAGTCGGCGCCGCTCACACTGGAGTCAGGTCTGCATAGACCCGGCTTTTCCGGAGTGAAAGTGGTTGCTTGGAGATGACGTCATCTGCAAGCACCACTGAAGCCGGACCAATCAGCCGGCTAGCAGCGCACTCCAGGTCATCGTGACCCGGGGTGCGCAGTTCTCACAGCAGGGTTTCACGGACTACGCCCATGTTAAACCCTGCTAGTTACCTGGGTTGGATTGCTGGGTCACTCGACCTGGCGATCCAACCCTCTCCCCTTTTACACCAGGTAGCTGCCCTGATTAACCCTTCAAAAACCCGGGTTTTAGTTCCAGTGTAAAAGGGGTATAAGTATGATCCAGTGCTGGGTTCTGATCAAGCTCTATATGGAGCTTCCAAAATCTTTACTTAAATAGAAAGTTCAAACAGGTATGTCCAATTGCTGACATATAAGGGTGGTAAACAATTATAAATTCCTCTGTAAACGCTTAGCCAGGGTGTCAACCCCAATGTATAATTGCAACCTTCAGTGTGCAAAAGATTGTAGATAGTGTTCCACTAAGTTTGTCAAGAAGTTCAAGCATGTGTAACACTGTAGATTGAGAGCCTGGAGTTATACTCACTAATAGTAATCTGGAGAAGATGTGCTCTCAATCGCTCGTCAGCGGGAGTGCAGGCAGACCTCTGTACTGGTTTGAACATTTGGTATAGTCCGGTGCGGTCACTCTAACAACGCTGGATATTTGCGGTGATGGTAGAACTGCCAATATCACTGGCACGGTGACACTGTGCACTCAATGTAGAGCGGTCTCTGGGCCTGATTCAGAGCCGGACGCTCTGACAAGAGCGCTCGCTCTGAATCAGGGCCCTCCTACCTAAAATTGGAGCGGCCTCCTGGCCGCTCGCATAGCTGTGGGTGACCACCCACAGCTTATGCGAGCGGCCAAAAAGATGGTCGCAATGGTCAAGACCATCGTGACCATCGGGCTTGCGACGAGACCCAGAGCCAAAAGCACTCCCACTGACATCACTAGTGATGTCAGTGGGGCCGGACCCAGACGGTTGGCGTTCCCATGAGAACGCCTCCGTCTGGGCAGCAACGTCCCCGGCACGCCCACCAAAGGGGGCGTGCTGTCACTCACCATCGACAGCATGCCCCCTTTGGTGCGAGACCCATAGCGACGGCTGGCCGTCGCTATGCAGGTCTTGCGCATGCGCACAACGGAGCTCCCTCCGTCGTGCACATGCACACTAGGGCACCATAGACCCGCTTGCAAGCGCTCAGCGCTCGCGAGCGTGTCTGAATCAGGCCCTCTGTCTGCATGGTGCCGGAGCACAACCACGTGCAGTAGCCAGGCTATTGAATATGCCTGGTGTTGAATTTGTAAATATACAACTACAACACAGAGGGAGGAATGGATAAGGGTGGGCTAGGAAAGGATGTTGGCCCAATCAATCAGAGGCATTCACTGGTGCACTGTTTTGACCTCTTTAGCTGTGTTGACTATCTGACCATCAATACAGACCAGAACACCTAATCTCACTCTTCAACCAAAGTGCTTGTGATGTTGCAGCAAGAATGAAGGCGGCACATGTAGTGTTGAATGTACATCTGTTTTAGTTGCATAATAAAATAAACATTTCCGTACTGTGGCTCTGATTCAGAGCTGGACGCTCTGACAGAGCGCTCACTCTGAATCAGGGCCGGGCTATTTTTTTTTTTGAATGGCCTCCTGGCCGCTCGCATAGCTGTGGGTGACCACCCACAGCTATAGCGAGTGGCCAGGAAGATGGTCGCGATGGTCAAGACCATCGGGATTGCGACGAGACCCTTGTGTTAGGGTCTCATTGCCGCAAGCCCCAGAGAGATTTCGGCTCTAACAGAGCAGAAATCTCTCCCACTGACATCACTCATGATGTCAGTGAGGCCGACCCCAGACAGAGGCGTTCACATGGGAACGCCTCCGTTTGGGCAGCCACTCCCCCGGCCTGCCCACCAAAGAGGGCGTGCTGTCACTCAACATCGACAGCACGCCCCCTTTGGTACGAGACCCGGAGCGACGGATTGCCTGTCGCTATCCGAGTCTCGCGCATGTGCACGACAGAGCCGGCTCTGTCGTATGCATGCGCTCTGGGCCACCATCGACCCGGTTGCGAGTGCTCAGCGCTTGCGACCGGGTCTGAATCAGGCCCTGTGCACACAGCCCATATGCAGATTTTCTCTCATCTTACAGTTAGAATTCTTTATGTTTGCAGAGGCAGAATGAGGGAAAGGAAAAAGCGTTCAAGCATAGGCAGTGTACAGTAGGGCGTGTTCATGTAATTGAAGTGGACATGGATGCAGATACCTAAACTAGGAGTGCTAGGGGGATGACCATCAACAGAACTAGATTGAAGACCCCTGAGCTAGATGCTGCTGATTGTAATTTGACCCCTCTAGCTGATAGTACTTCACCCTCTCCCTGCAAAGAACAAGTGGGGCTCATTATCCACATATACCTTAAAACTGCGGATGACAAGCCCCACTCATTATCCATAGCAAGGTGCCCACCACAATCTTTCCTCCCCAACGGCACTAATCATCAGTGTGGAGTTCTGAGCATTAGTGGGGCCGTCCTGGAGCAGATGCAAGTCAATGTCAATTTAAAGCAAAAAAAAATAAAGTATTTTTCGAAAAAGGGGGGAGGGACTTAAGTCCTTTCTTTCTCCAAATGCTGGCACCTAGACTGAATAGGGTAGTCCCCTCTTTCAAACAATGTACCCCCATAGACATAATTGCCTGGTGATCAGTATGATCATCAAGCAAAACCCCCTGTACTACATAAAATAGTACATCCCAGAGTCCAGGGATGGGAAATCCATTTTTAGAAAGAGGGGGTCCCCACTTGCAAATGATGGGTCCTCTTAGTTCTTATTATCAGTGATCACTTATGATCATTGAAAAATGTTACCCTCGCTACAGGAAATGTATGTTTAGGAGGAGAAGGTAGATGGAGGACCCAGGAGCAGCACAGGTTGGCACACAGAAGGATGAGGTAAGTGGAGGGGCTGAAATTGAGAAATTCGGGGCGGCGAGGCAGCGACGAGCGGATGCGATAAGAAGCCCATAGGATAACGTCAGAAAAACCTGGCATTACCCTCCGCACCGAATATAGGGCGGCCGGGGATTAGTACATTGAAAATGTGGTAAAAACCCCGGAAACTGTGTTTTTACCGCATTTTTCCTTTAGTACATCCCGGCCTTAATATTACATGTATCAATTTGTAGCTCTTTGTTTGAACAAAAAGTATCAAACACGTTCCTTATAATGGAATCCAATAGAGATTATTTAAATGGCAAGCTGCTGCCCCATAGTAAAAGTTTCAGTGTGAGTGACACGCAGCTGTGACATATGTCTCTAATGTCTCCACAATCCAGTCAATCAGGGGAGCCTGCTATCTAACTGTCGGGGCGGTCTGCAGATAGTGATGGTAATACAGGTATTAAACGGCAATGACAAATAAAGCCGCTCACCTGATATAGCAGCCAGCGACAGGAGGCCTTGCTCAGTGGGAGACCCGCCACCTAGTCCAATGCGGTCCACAGTCAGTTTAATTGAAGACTCGACTGGTGCAATTAAGACCGCTCACCTCGTATGGCTGTCAGTGGCAGGAGCCTTGCTCCAGGGAGACCCGGCACAGAGTCCAGTGCAAGTTGTCAGATGGTTCAAATCCCGGAAATAGCGGCAGTGATTAGTATGCAGATTATGAGCCTGTAGTGTCCGGACACTGTTCCAGGTAGTGGAGTGGCAAATTAGTGAATAGTGAAGAGCTCCTTCTGAAGAAATATAGTGAAGAGCTAAGCACGATCTTTTTTTCTGCAATATGTAGAGAGCAAGTGTGCAGATCAGTCCGGAGACATTCTCCGTGAGAATTTATTCAGAAGGATCCTTCTTCAGTATATTTCTTTAGAAGGAGCTCTTCACTATTCACTAATTTGCCACTCCACTACCTGGAATAGTGTCCAGACAGCAACGTAGTTAGCCTCCACCTTTAAGCCTAGTTCTGCAGTTTACAAAACCCTGACTATGCAACTTGTGCAGAGGATTAAAAATAGGGACAGTATCCATCAGCTACAAACATCACTCTATAGGAGCATAGTTAACAAGAACAGCCAGATGCCATTAACTGTTCTTTAACTGTCTACTTTGTGAACTTAGGGGGTCATTCAGACCGCTCGCGAGCGCAGGACGCTCGCATGCGGGTCGATGTTGCCCCACTGCGCATGCGCACGATGGAGGGAGCTCCGTCGTGCGCATGCGCGAGACCCGGATAGCGACGGTGGGCGTGCCGGGGGCGTGGCTGCCAGACAGAGGCGTTCCCATGGGAACGCCTACCGTCCGAAGCCGGCCCCACTGACATCACTAGTGATGTCAGTGGGAGTGATTTTGGCTCTGATAGAGCCAAAATCACTCCAGGTCTTGCGGCAGCGAGACCCTACCGCAAGGTCTCCATCGCAAGCCCGATGGTCACGATTATCTTGACCATCGCGACCATCATCATGGACGCTCGCATAAGCTGTGGGTGGTCAGCCACAGCTATGCGAGCGTCCAGGAGGACGCTCCATTTTCATTGAGGAGGGCCCTGATTCAGAGCGAGCGGCTCTGAATCAGGCCCTGTGCACCAACGTGGCCCTGGCCAGACAGGACTTCCAGGGTTAGCCTGGCATTAGGAACATTCTTAGTATGATGTGTTGTATATGATACATAACAAATTGTGATACATTCATTGTTATTTAATATTATAAGTTAATGTTCATTAAATTACTCATTCCTAGTTTCTATTCTTACACCTCCGCTAGAAAGAGTCCTGCTCTGGTTGTGGAGAATATGGAGGACCCCTACGTCATTTTTCCCCATATTTTCTCAACCACGACCGGCTCAACAGAGCCGAGTGCTGGTTATGCTTGTGTGTGTGTGTGTGTGTGTTGGGAAGGGGGCACATAATTTATTTAATTTTTTTACAATTTGCCATTTTTGTTCACACAGAGGGCCTGATTCAGAGCTGGACGCTCTGACAAGAGTGCTCGCTCTGAATCAGGGCCCTCCTACCTAAAAATGGAGCGGCCTCCTGGCCGCTCACATAGCTGTGGGTGACCACCCATAGCTTATGCGAGCGGCCAAAAAGATGGTCGCGATGGTCAAGACCATCGTGACCATCGGGCTTGCGATGAGACCCTGCGGTAGGGTCTCACTGCCGCAAGCCCTGGAGTGCTTTTGGCTCTATCAGAGCCAAAAGCACTCCCACTGACATCACTAGAGATGTCAGTGGGGCCGGCCCCAGATGGTTGGCGTTCCCATGGGAACACCTCCATCTGGGCAGCAACGCCCCCGGCACGCCCACCAAAGGGGGCGTGCTGTCAATCACCATCAACAGCACGCCCCCTTTGGTGCGAGACCCATAGTGACAGCTTGGCTGTCGCTATGCGGGTCTCACACATGCGCATGACGGAGCTCCCTCCGTCGTGCGCATGTGCATTAGGGCACCATCGACCTGCTTGCGAGCGCTCAGCGCTCGCGAGCGGGTCTGAATCAGGCCCAGAGTGCAGGATGTACTAAGGTTGCGGTGTACATTCTACCAGTCACCGCAACCTTACTAATTGCATAAGTACTAACATATGTGATTAGTATCGCAAAGGACAGTTCTTGTGATAAGAGCTGCCCTTTGCGAATCAGCCGACACCAGGTGAGGGGGTCTCCGTGGGACTCTGCCCCCTCTGAGACCCAGGAACTTCCTACTGGTGATCTGTGCAGGAAGTCCCAGGCTCCTCCTCCTCCTCCTTGCACCTGGAATAAGATTAGGAGGAGAAGGAGGCGGAGGACCCAGGAGAAGCACGGGCCGGCGACCATGAGACTAAGGTAAGTTGGAGCCAGTGCTAGGCGCTTGCCGGGTGGTGGCAAATCGTCGGGTGTGGGATGCGGTAAGAAGCCTATAGGCTTCTATAGGGTAACGCCAGGTTTTTCTCTGATAATAGAGGCTTTGTACATATGAAAATGCGGTAAAAACCCAGAAAACAGGGTTTTTACCGCTTTTTTACTTTAGTACATCCCGGCTAGAAACATGCACGGATCTCATGGATCTGTGCATGTTTCTGTGTAACTCGGACCATCTCAGGCTAGACTCGCTATCCTTAAGCCGGTCTGTTTTCTTCACGTTTTCAGATAGTAATAGTGTCTGCTCTCTATTACATTGCCCGTCTTGTATGCTCACAATGGCAAAACATCTGGATGCATGTTTTGCCATTGCAAGTTGCGGGGGTATGAGAAACATGCGAGTTTGCATGTTCTAACACCCTATTACATAGGGTGAGTTCTAAAAATTTGCAAGTATAGCTCTATACTCGCACATTTTCAAAACTCGGACCCTATTACATTTTGCCTTAATATACACATGGGCTGTCTCTTCACAGGAGATCTCCCATCTTCCACTGTGGCACCAGGCAGCTCTCCCCCTCAGATGCTCTGCAGTGACTACCTCACTCAACAGGCACTCCGGCTCCAGCTGCTACCTCATCATCTCTGCAGGACTCCTTAATGCTCTTTTTATATCATGGGCCAACTTCAAGTGTCTCCCAGGGGTCCCTTTTTTCTGCAGGGGCTTCCCCTTCTTACAGTATGTGGGAGGTATTGTAAGGGGACTCCTGGCTTAGTAGGGCTGCTCTTTGTCTGCAGCTCCCCTGCAGCACTGTGTGACGAGGGGTGCCTTCTCCCCTTGACTTTACCCAGAGGCTTCTCTATGACCCCATAATGCCTAGGGGCTTCTTGCAGGGGGTCCTTGCTGCCTTAGAGGGGTACTTTCCTTGAATATACAAAATGCAGCTCATCGCAGCCACCATGCACAACCACTGAATGCCAGGGTACCACGGGACCTCTCTACTTTCATTTCATGGCCCCCAGCGTAAAATGCCAGACCTCCTCCAAGATGCCAGGAACCTGAGTTAATAAAGACTCAGGTTCCTGGCATCTTGGAGGAAGGTCTGGCAGCTGTAGGTAGGACACAATACCGCCCACCAATAGGCCACACCCTCTTGATCACCCACAAGGACATGGCCCCCATGTATCCCGCTTCCTCCTGGTGTTTGACGAATGATGTCACCTGGAGGCGGGGCTCAAATGCGGCAGCGCTGGGAGGTGGGGCTTAATTGTGGGGGTGGGGCTTAATCCTACGGCTGCCGGGTACTACAGTAGGACTGGAGTTAGGCTGTGGTAGAAGAGATAAGGGATAGTCACTAGGGGTAGGACTAGGGTTAGGTTGTGGTTGCGGAGGTTAGGGCTAGGCACTAGGGGTAGGACTAGGGTTAGGCTGCAGTAGAGGAGGAAAGGGCTAGGCACTAGGGGTACTGTAGGACCAGGGTTGAGCTACTGTAGAGCAGGCTAGGGCTAGGCACTAGGGGTTAGTGGCTAGGGTAACAATACTCACTGGGGGTCATTCAGACCCACTTGCAAGCAGCAGTACGCTCGCAAGTGGGTCGATGTTCCCCACTGCGCATACGCACGACGGAGGGTGCTCCGTCGTGCGCATGCGCGAGACCCGGACTGCGACAGCCCCGAGTCTCGCACCAAAGGGGGCGTGCTGTTGATGGTGACTGACAGCACGCCCCCTTTGGTGGGCGTGCCGGGGGCGTGCCTGCCTGACGGAGGCGTTCCCATGGGAACGCCTACCGTCTGAAGCCGGCCCCACTGACATCACTAGTGATGTCAGTGGGAGTGATTTTGGCTCTGACAGAGAAAAAATCACTCCAGGACTTGTGGCTGGGAAACCCTACCGCAGGGTTTCCGTCGCAAGTCCGATGGTCGCAATGGTCAAGACCATCGCGACCATCTTTTTGGACGCTCGTATATGCTGTGGATGGTGACCCACAGCTATACGAGCGTCCAGGAGGACGCTCCATTTTTAATGGAGGAGGGCCCTGATTCAGAGCGAGCGCTCTGGTCAGTGCGTCCGGCTCTGAATCAGGCCCTCTGTCTGAAATGTTGCAGGATCTGCTGGAAGTATCAGGATGTAACGGCTGAACCCAGAAGACACCCCTGGAGCCACTGTTCCAGATAAGTCACCACTAGAACACCAGAGATGTTTTTTTGACATTATAATCATATCAACATTTCATGAGTGTTGACATGATAAATGTCGATGTGGCCAATGAGTGTAAACATGATGAGTATTGACAAAATATACTACACCCATCTATTGTGCTACCCGGGTGTTTTGGTTGGAGCCGTTACCAAAGATCTTGCACATACTGTACATGCATAGTCAACTTTCCTGTAAAAAAAAAGTCAGTCATAATACCCACTTTAAGCTGGGTACACATTAGACGACTTGCAAACAATGCGATTTTTTTAACAATTTCCCTTGAACTCCCTGGAACTCCTGGACAAACGATATAGGGCCTGATTTAGTACAGATCACAATGCTGCATGCACAAACAGTTCAACTGCAATAGAAAGGCACTGCACTGCGATTGCAATGCAAACTCAGCACTACAAAAGGACGCCCACTTTACCATATGCACATCCGCAATACTTAGCAGAATAGCAAAACCATCAGTACAATCGAGAACCTTCGGACCCATACGCACACTTGCACAAGCCCAGACCTTACTCCGGAATTGCTAACAGCCACGTACGCTATGAGACCTCAGGCTGCGTAGGCTGTAGCAGTGGATTATATAAGCACGCCCCTGCAATGCAGTTGAAATGCACTGGCACGCCTGCGTTCGGCCGACCACCCCCCGTCACCACCCACAAACGGAACTTCCTGTCAATCACTCTGCGATGGGTCCGCGTATCCTCTGCGATCACAGTCCTGATTGCAATAGCTAGTTCACGCATGTACACTGCGATGCATACGCATGAGCAGAACGCAACAATCATCCGACTGCATGTGTATTAGCATCTGCGATCCTTGCTGAATCAGCCCCATAATGCATACACACTGTGCAATCTTACCAACAACCAAATGATATAATGTGCATCGTTAACAATTTACAAATCGTTAGATCGTTAACGATATATATTGTTTGCTGTACCAAACACACGATGACCATCTTAAAGATATCTGCAAATAAATAGGGGGCTGTACTATTGATACCATCAGTGAGATCTGTTGATGCATCACCCGGCGTCAGCTGCTTCGCAAAGGGCAGCTCTGTAAAAAGCAAAGTGTTAAAATACAAAAAAAACTTACATGGGGTCCCCCCTAAAAGATCAACCAGCACCGGACTTTTCAGAGCCAGTCCTCATTGTGTAAATACAGGGGACAAAAGACATAGGGGGTACCCTGTTTTTAGCACAATCATCGCTGGGCTCAGGGAGCCGGTACTGGTTTTGGAAATACAGGGGGCAAAATGAGTAGGGGTCCCCTGTATTTTCCATAACTAGCACTGGATACTTTCTAACGGGGGTGTAATGCCACAGCCAGGGGAACCCTTTCACCGTGTCCCCTGGTCAAAGCATTACACCTGACTGCTACTCAGCTCAGGCTGGGTATCCCTGGGAAGGTGGGGACTGCCCCAATAAAGGGGCCCCCCTCTGCAGGGCACCTCAGGCATGGGCTGATAGCCCGGGGCTATCCCCAGCATCCCTGGCCAGAGGGTGCCGGGTCGTGTAAATGTGTGTGTAAAAAATGGATTAACTAATGTTGTCTTTTGCTGGAGAACTAGAGGTTCCAGCAAGCCTCCCCCGCATGCTGGTACTTGGAGAACCACATAGGTGAGTATGGACTTTTTTTTTACAGGTGCCGTGGATTCTACAGGACAAGGGGATATGAATGGCTACAGAGATTCTAGGTGAGTATGCGTGAGTGTTTGTGTGAGTGTGCATGTATGTTTTAATAAAATTGTACTGTCATGGTGTGCGTGTCTTGTGTTTATTTTAAAATTTATTTTGCAGGTGAACTAGAGCTACCAGCGAGCCCTTAATTCCCCACATGCAGGCACTTGTTGTACTCCAAGTACCAGCATGCGGGGTAGGCTTGCTGGGACCTGTAGTTCTCCAGCAAAAATGCAATACTAGTACATCTAACTTTTACACCACACTATGAGTACATCTATCTTTTACATCACACTATACACAATCAATCCGGCTCCCACCAGCCAGGGGTGCCGGAGATGGTATGCGTTTATGATGCCGGCAGTCGCTATGCCGACCACCGGCATCTCCACTACAGAATCCCAGCGAGGGTAAATTAACCCGATCAAAGGGATGCCAAGCGCCGAGCGCGGACAGCCGCAGGGGAGGGGTTAGGTTTAGAGTTCCGGGGGGGACTTAGGTTTAGACACGACCCCGGAGGTTAGGTATAGGCTACGGGGAGGGAGGGTTAGGGATAGGCACCCTCGGGGGGAACTTAGGGTTAGGCACCCCCCCCGGGGGGGTTAGGTTTAGGCACTTAGAGGGGGGATTAGGGTTAGGCATGGGGGGGGAGGTTAGGGTTACGCACCCTAAAGGAGGGTTAGGGTTAGGGGGTAGATTAGGTTAGGAAATACTTACGTTTCGCACGATCGGGATTTCCTTCCATGTCGGGCTGGTAACATATGTATTCCCCAGGGATAGCCCCAGGCTATGATTCCAGGCCTGGGATGCCCTGGAAATGGGGGCTCCTTTATTGGGTGGTCCCCACCTCCCCAGGGAAACCTGGTCTGGGCTGACTAGTGGTCAGGTGTAATGCTTTGGCCGAGGGACGCAGTAAAAGAGTTCCCCTGTCTGTGGCATTACACCCCCGCTAAAAAGAGTTTGGTGCTGGTTATGAAGATACAGGGGACCCCTACGTCTTTTGTCCCCTGTATTTATAAAAACCAGGACCTGCTCACTGTCCATAATACAGGGGTACCTACGTCTTTTGTCCCCTGTATTTTCACAACCAGGACTGACTCTGAAAAGTCTGGGGCTGGTTGTGCTTTTAGGGGGGGGACTCCACTTATTTTATTTTTTTCATTTTACACTTTACAAGGTTTTACACAGATGCATGCATGGATCTCACTGATCTGTGCATGCATCTGTGTCTGAAGCAGGTCTGGGAGGGGAGTGTCTGTGGGAATGCCTGTCAAGTGACGGCTTTATCGTCCAGATCTGAATGACATATTGTTTGTCATTCGGTAGTGTGTACACACTGCACGATAAGAGGGAATCATTAATGAGATTGAGAGATCTTCCTGTTGCATGTACAAAAATCTGAAGATACGACCAACAACCCGTGGGAGCGTTCATCAGGATCGTGATAGAGTGTACACACTGGTCGATATGAGCGATTTGCATTGTTCCGATGCTTTGTAATCGGCCAAATCACTCAAGATATCGTCTAGTGTGTAGGGCCCTTTAGCCTCACCACTTGGCTCAATTCTGAGTAAGACTGAAAATGTACAGAGCAAGTGACCAGAGTAACAAACTGATGGCCACATTTATATGAACATATTTGTACTGCAGTGTGTGATTTATCCACAGTAGAAACAACATAAGAAATAAATATCCTACATAAATATCCTAAAATCAGCCCAGTCCTTCTAATCCATGTAGGCTGCATGTCTTATGGCTGCATAGTGTGTTTCTTCCAAGTGTTTTTGGTCAAAGTGATTTTTATAGCATTGTTCATATTATATTTTATAGCATAGTTCATATTTTATAGCATAGTTCACCAGGCAGAGGGACTGTGAAGTGACTGATCTTTCTTCTTCCTGATCACCGGTAATACTGCCTGCACCATTACGCCGTTAGTGGATCTAAAGTGCTGTATTGAAAAATATTTTTGTTAAATGGTCCTTAATTAATATCAACATTTTATAGTTTGCATTAAGACAGGACTATGGCCCTCATTCAGAGGCGGTCACAAGAAGAAGCGATCGCTCTCTCTGAATGAGGGCGGACGCTTCTTTTTTTTAAGTGCGGTCTACTGGTCGCTAGCTAAGCTGTGGGTTACCACCCACAGCTTAGCGACTGACTAGGTTGATGGTCGCGATGGTCAAGACCATCGCGACCATCAGGGCTTGCGACGAGACCCTAAGGTTGGGTCTCGGCAACCGCAAGCCCCAGGGAGCTTCCTGCTCTGATAGAGCAGGAAACTCCCCACTGACATCACTGCTGATGTCAGTGCGGCCGCCCACAAAACGGTAAGCGTTCCGTCAGGAACGCCTCCGTTTGTGTAGCCACCCCCCCGTCCCGCCTACAAAACGGGCCAAGCTGTCGATCAACATCGCTCCGGGGCTTGCGCACGCGCAGTGCGGCAGCTGCGCGTGCGCAGGACCAAAACATCGAGCGCTCAGCGCTTGCGACTGACTCTGAATGAGGTCCTATATTTTAAATCCGAAACTGATGGTAATCTGACTGATGTTGAACTCTCCATCAGCCCCATAATAACCTTCTTTGACTATAACAATTGCCTTCCTACCAATCTTCCCCTACCAGACTTTCCCCATACAATCTATTTATAATGCAGCATCTACAATAAATCTGTATGTAATCAATAAAAAAAACAAAAAACTTGCTTCTCCTAACTTAAAAGCCATTAACAAAACTCTTCCCATGTTTTACTTGTCAATACATCTGAGCTCAACCTTTCTACTCTGCCTGAGATCTGCACTACTCGTCCACACGCATTACCAGCTCCACAGGACGTTCTTCTGTGGATACAGCTTCAAACATTCATCGGAAAACTCATTTCTTTAGGTAAGATTATAATATTTCCAAGCCATCTTCCTAGGCTATTCTACCGTATTACCATCACACTATACAGTTCACACACATTTACATTTATTCTTCTAAATTCAAATACCCTCTGACCTCTGTATTGTTGAGGTCTATAATCTTCATAGTGTGTCCAGTTTTGTAATATATCCTCAATGACATTCAGATTTGACAATACCAGCTGAAAAACTTCCATCAAAGTTTCTCTGTAGGTTGTGTTAGATCTAAAGCTAAATGACAATATTTTACAAAGTGAAATAATTGGATGCAGGGTTAAAATTATAGAGCCCAACAATCAGGAGCCCCAGACGGGGAATGCCTGTGTGCATTCCCCGTCCGGGGCTCCCTCTTCCCTCCCTGATGGCCAGCAGTGTACTGACCACTATAGTAGACTCTGGGCACTAGTCTGCGCCCAGAGTCTACTGCGCATGTGCAGGTCACCGTGAAAATGGCACAGCCGCCATTTTTCAGGCGATTTCCTAACTGTGCATGCGCAAAATGTCGGGAAAATGTCTGGCGGCCATTTTCCAGGTGTTTTGTGCAGGACTGTGACACACGATGCAGGACTTCAGAGTGGTAAGTATTAGAAAATATGGGTGCAGGGTTTGCGGTGTGTGCCCATCTGCACCCAGGCATACACTCTCCTCCCTGCATTCATTACTAATACCTCAGCAGCACCCAGGCACCCACCCTCCCTACTGCATTCACTATTAATATGCTAGTAGCACCTAGACACACACTCCTACCCCCTCTAGCCTCCACATTCACTTTCTACACTGCATCAGCACCCAGACACACACTCTCCTCCCCCTTCATTCACTGCCAACACTCCAGCTGCCCAGACACACACCCTCCCCCCCTGCATTCACTGCCAACACTCCAGCAGCACCCAGACAAAGTCTATCTCCCCTGCTTTCACTATCAATACTGCTTTCACTGCCAAACCCAGCAGAACCAACACACTCTCCCTTCCTGCATTCACTGCCATGCCAACAGCCCAGCAGCAGCACCTAGACCCACATTCCACCCCCAATTAACGCCCAAGACCCCAACACACAAACACTACCTGTTGTTGATCAGGGTCTTCTGTTCTGATCTGTGTGAGGGGGTAGAACCAACAAAGGACCATGCACTCCAGGCTCTGCTCTGCCCTTTTATTTACATTGGCATGGTTTCCTTGCTGGAGATCAGTCCCTAGATACCAGACTCCAGGGTGGGGGCCTGGGGGAGAAAGGACCCCGCCACCTGCCCCCTGGGCTCCCTGCTTATTTCTGCTATGGGGAGCATAAAGCAAACCCTGGAGCAATGTTTAGGGCTTCCACTGTTTCCTGTATTTACTCCCCAGCTGCAGATATGGGCACTATGTGCACCCTCTTGTTATAAATTAAATATATAAATAATAATAGATTATCCATAATTGTATCTTGCATTAGTAACTGGATTCCTGTACTTTTGACAGTGTGGGGCTGCGGAATTTGTGTCTCTCCCTCCATAAACATTTATGATTTTAATGTATATGTAGTTGGCACATTTCATGCCTCATAAGAATAGAGCACCTACAGGAAAGTACTGATCAGGGTATAAAAAAATACGAAACAATGTCAAGCGATGAGCAATTTCTATAAGTGTATGTGTTTTCCAGCTGGCAAAGAATTTCAAGAAGGTTCCTCTAAAAAAACTTTGTTTTGTAGCAAATTGTATACAAAGCTCAAGGAAAACAAGTTGAGACTATGGATTATTTTAAACCAATAATGTCTCTTGTATATAACCTTTTGGTTGAAACAGTAACAAAAAAGATCCATAACCAAAAATTAGAACAACTATTTCAATATAGCAAATTGTCCTGCTAACTGAACCGCAGAAAGTGAATTCATTGTTCATATTGTCAGCACAATGGGGGTCATTCAGACCCGCTCGCGAGCAAAGTTCGCTCGCTAGCGGGTCGACGTTGTGAGACTGCGCATGCGCACGATGGAGGGAGCTCTGTCGTGCGCATGCGCGAGACCCGGCGAGCGACGAGAAATACGTCGCTCGGGTCTCGCACCAAAGGGGGCGTGCTGTCGATGGTGACTGACAGCACGCCCCCTTTGGTGGGCGTGCCGGCCAGACGAAGGCGTTCCCATGGGAACGCCTACCATCTGAGTCCGGCCCCACTGACATCAGTAATGATGTCAGTGGGAGTGACTTTGGCTCTGATAGAGCCAAAATCACTCCTGGGCTTGCGGCAGCGAGACCCTACCGCTGGGTCTCGTCGCAAGCCCGATAGTCGCGATGGTCTTTGCGAGCGTCCATGAGCTATGCGAGCATCCATGAGGACGCTCCAAAAAAAGGTAGGAGGGCCCTGATTCAGAGCGAGCGCTCTGGTCAGAGCGTTCAGCTCTGAATCAGGCCCAATGCATACTTGCCGACTATCTGGCTGCTCCTTCCGGGAGATCGGAAGAACAGGGGGCGTGGCCGGCAAAAGGGGGCATGGCCGGGCGGGCCGAAGGTAGTTTCCGGGTGTGACAGGGGGCGGGGCCACGCGATCGCTTCATTTTGGCCCCGCCCCCGCTGCGAAATACAGGCATTGTGAAGCAGGGGCGGGGCCAAAATGACGCGAATCGCGTCGGCGGCCCCCCGCTGAAGGGGGTTTATCAGGTACTGACGGGGGGAGACAGGGGATCAGCGGCATGCAGGAGGCTTGCCTACCTTTCCGTGGGGGCGGGAGCTGCACCCGTTTATCGGGAGGCTCCCGCCCGAATCGGGAGGGTAGGCAACCCTGGCCCAATGTCAAGTGTTTACAGATAACCTCTATACAATCGTTTTTCAAATTCTCTGTGAGACCCCAAAACTCCCCAACATCCAAGGTTTAAAAGTTACATATTTCCCATATACCTTTGAGTACAGAAGTTGTAAATTGACTTGTGTCTGAAATTCCCCTAAAACCACATTTGGAGTCATTTGTATCCAAACTGCACAAATAAAATTTGTGCTACAAAACTGGCACACTTATATGGGTATTTTATCTTAAAATACATGCAACTGATAATAGTGAGTTATAATGCATCTCTTTTAATATACATTTATTATGTGTTCCCTTCTTCAAATGGATCTAAACATAGCTTGGGTGGTTACCGCTAGTGTGGAGGGATGACCAGCATGGAGTACTGCTGCATAAGCCACAACCAGCACTAGGCTATTACAGACCGGGCTGTTAAACAGGGAAATCCACAGAGCCATTCGTGTTAGCAAGTGGCTTGGGCTTAGTGCATCATTGCGCTACCGCCCCCTAAGACTCTGATGCAGAGTTGCACGCAAGTTCGTTATGCAGATAGGTCTTTACATTTTTAGCTCTCCATAGCTGAGCATCCTCGACTATGACTAACTACGGGTGATTTAGAGTGCGTAAAACTGGGTGACAAAGGGAAGTTCCCGGCTAGGCTAAGTTCAGTGAGGGTGTGTTGTGTGTATGTGTACATAATTGCAGAGACCCATCTGATTTCAGGAATGGGGCTGGTGCAAGTGTACTCTGATAGTGATGATAGCTAATTCCACAAGCAGATGGATAGGGGTGGTGCGATTGCATAAATGTGTGCTATTATTCTGCTAATGGGCTAATATCCAGATGTTATTTTGTGCATGCAGCACAAGTGCAATTGTGGCCGACTTTTGTGCAGTTCTAAATAGAGATGAACGGTTCGGTTTTGCTGAAAACCTAACATACCTGAACTTTGGGGTTTCCGAGTTGAACCGAGGGCTTCATTCACATCCACTTGCTAGATGCGATCGCTCTGTGTATGCAGACGCCCACCAGCTTGTCTTAAGATGCCCACTTTCCCACGTCATGTCCAGGAAGTGTATACAACCATCGGTAACATCGAGTGCCATCGGATGCGATCGCAGCACTTGTGGTTGACCATACCCTGCTGCAAGCATGGCGAATGCTTCAATGTGTAAAACAACCAAGTGCAATGTACTATAATGCTGCGTCTTAATTATGCATGCCTCTGAAACGGTGTTGTGATGTTCGCACCACCACTCTCCCGTTTTCATGAACCATCCCCTGTCACCACCCACAAACGGCTTGTCCTGTCACTCTGGTTAGAGAAAAGTCTATGCGCAGCGAGCGAATGCTTCTCGATCGCATGGACTAGTTCGCGCACGTGCACTGCAATGCGTACGCATGCGCAGAATGCAAAAATCAGCTGGCTGCGTGCAAACGCAGCCTAGCGAGCGGGTCTGAATCGGGCCCCAAGTCCCGACTCTAATCACTTTGGGATTCCGAGTAGAACCGAGTCCTGACTTGGGTCTTTTTGCAAGTTCGGAACTCAGATTTAAAAACTAGATCTCGAGTGTTCTGATTGCATTTAAGTCCCTCCATCATAATTTCAGATGCTGTGAGGTGGTCAAAATGAACTGTAAATGACTGGAAATTAATGTTATTGATTTTAATAATACTATAGAAACAAAAATCAACAATCGATTTTGAAAGAAATCCAAAACCAAAAAAAGATATAGGACCTCATTCAGAGTGGGTCGTAAGCGGCCGCTCGGTAGAACGTATCCGATGTTTCCAAACCACGCATGCGTACGGTTACTTGTGTGCATGTGCGTACGAGACCTTGCAATCCAAAATGCTGTCGATCTTTCGGCTTACGAGCAAGAAGTGGCTTCCGAGAGTTTATTGACATGAAAGGTCGTTTGTGGGTGTTGACGGGGGTGGTGGTCTAAAAACGCAGGCGTTCCTTACCGTTTTCAGGGTGTTTTAGGGGCGTACATAAATTACCTGCTACGACCGACATAGAAGGACGGAAGTAGTAAAACGTCACTCTGCGAGCAGGTTTGAGGCCTGGCTGATCGTACAGCTTGAGGTTGGGTATGTGCTCTCTCAAGCCCCAGAGTACAATCGATACTATCGAATGTGACTGATGTTATGTTTGATGTTTCCATTTTGTGCCACACAATGCAAGCAGCTAATAATCGTTTGTTTTTGCTAATAACACTGCTAATTGGCTTGTAATTGATTCAGTTGCATTTGCATTAGCGAATAATAAGAATAAATAAATTTCATGGGGATGGCTTATTCTATTCCTTTTTTTTGTTAATTTTTGGCTTAATTTGCATACAATACAAGCGGCCGCAACCATCAGAAGAAAATTAACATACAGCGACTGACAACGACTGATAACGATCGACTCGATCGCTAGCTGCTATCACTCGCTAGCTAGAGGAGGTGCATTGTTCATGTATGGGCGTCACTTTGGTTGCGATCGCCCAGCCGTGCGATTGTTTGTTTTTCAGATTCTCGATCGTTAGGCGTACGACCGATCGGCCGCTTACGACCGCCTCTGAATGAGGGCCATAGTTTTACCAAAACCAAAACACTACAATGATTTAAGACCAAAACACGGGGGTCTGCGCACATCTCTAGTTTGAAATTGGCCCCTTAGTGTTCACTGAGACTAGGTTACCACAGTGTTATTGTGTCATTCCATTAAGTTACAGACATGGCACAATGATTTAAGTTAAGCAAAATACTTTTTGAATTGAGTTTTTAAAGTTTTTTTTTTTTTTACTTTCGCTTTTCTTGACTTCTTAAATCAATGTGCCCTGTATAAAAAAATAAATAATTTTATTTAAAGACAGACTTAGACGTGTAGTCTTCTTAAATCAAATGAGCCTCTATAGTAAAAGACAGGGCAAATAAAGAACAAAAATAAAAAACCTGCACCAGTGTACCATAAAAAAAAGAAAAGAAAAGATTTATTGCTATTAATCCTGGGCGATAAATCATTCCACTTCAAGGAATTTCATAATAAAAGATCCCTGTGCTTTAACAAACATGCAGAGTTGGGCCACAAAGAAGGCATTATATTTCTGAATCTGAATTCTAGTGTGCACTTTGTTTGACCTCTCTCTGCTGCTTCTGTCAGACCAAGTTAGCGGTGACAAGGAGAACACAATATTCCCTCAGCATTTTAGTATGTACCTTTTATTTTATTCCTGTAACTGGTCGCTGAGTGCCACTTTTCCAAACAGTGCAGGAAGATCTGGTACGCAAGTTTGTTATTTTCCATTTTACAGGACTGAGTGTTAGGAGAGAGGAATTATGGATCTGATCAATTTGGCAAAACAACGCTTGACAAATGTGGAACTAACCCCGAATAAACAACTTGTGAGGGTGAGCTGTAGTAACCATGCTACATAGCTCTTGAGTTTATTTCCCACCAGGGCCCTTTCTGGGTGATGTTTGTATGTTCTCTTTTTGTGTGTGTGGGATTCCTCATGTGTTCTTGTCTCTTCCCACACTTCAATAACATGCACAGGAATTTTAGGGAGTCTCCCCAGACTCCAGGGAGAGCAGGTGACTTTCCAGCAAAGTGGGCGGGTGGGAGTGTGAACGTAGATGAGGTCAGAAATGTAAATGGGAGAAAAGTGGGTGAGGGCTTTGTAAGTGAGTGTAAGAACCTTAAATTGGGTTCTGAAGGGGAAAGGGAGCCAGTGTGGGGTTTGTAGGAGAGGAAGATGAGCCAAGCAGAAGCACTGAGAACAGATTGGAGTGGAAAGAGGTGAGATTCAGGGAGGCCAAATAGGAGGAAATTACAGAAGTCCAATCAGGAGATGACCAGTGAGTGGATGAGGATTTTAGTAGCATCCTGGATGAGAAATGGTCTGATCCTGGAAATATTTTTGAGATGGAAATGGCAGGACTGCAAGAGGTGCTGAATGTGTGGTTTGAACTGGAGAGGGAAGAGTCCCTGATTACTCCAAAACAGCGCACTTTGGGGCTAGAGGAGATTGTTGTGCCATCAGTTGATAATGAAATTGTGGGAAATGAGGTTATGTGGCAGGGTGGGAAGATGATCACCTCAGTCTTAGACATGTTAAGTTTAAGAAAGCATTGGGACATCCAGGAAGATAGAACAGAGAGGCTTTATGGGATATTGGGCCTGATTCAGACCCGCTCGCTCTGAATCAGGGCTGGTTTTTTTTTTTTTTTAGAACGGCCTCCTGGCCGCTCGCATTGCTGTGGGTGACCATCCACAGCTACAGCGAGCGGCTATGATGATGGTTGCGATGGTCAAGACCATCGCGACCATCGGGCTTGCAACGATACCCTTGTGGTAGGGTCTCATGGCCGCAAGCCCCAGAGCCGGAATCTCTCCACTGGCATCACTCGTGATGTCAGTGGGGCCGCCCCTAAACGACAGGCGTTCTCATGAGAACGCCTCAGTTTGGCAAGCCACTCCCCCGGCCAGCCCACCAAAGGGGGCGAGCTGTCACTCAACATCGACAGCTCGCCACCTTTGGTGCGAGACCCAGAGCTACAGAGGGCCCGTCGCTATACGGGTCTCGCGCAAGCGCACGATGGAGCCGGCTCCATCGTGCGCATGCGCTCTGGGCCACCATCATTGCGGTTGCAAGTGCTGAACGCTTGCGACCGGGTCTGAATCAGGCCCATATATCCAGATATACCCATTCCTTCTTTGACAACTTCTAGCTGTATCACATCTCCATAAAAACTTCAAGATCTGAGCTGGATTAAAATTATTGCCCTCAATAATAAAATTAATAATTGTTGCTCATCAATATTTTTATTATTCTTGGGGGCCTGTAATTAAGTATTAATTAGTGATTAAGTAAAACATATGTGTATTGTGGCTCATCATTATGTTCTGTCAGTGCAGATAGATCATGGTGCATACAGTATAGTTTGCGCAATCTTTCTGACCAGAGCCATTTTCTGGCAAGTATTCAGCGAGTTTCTGGTGAATTTGTCCTTTCTTACGTGCCACAAATCACTGAAACCCGCTGTAGATTTTCATTCTAAGGGCCTCATTTATCAACAAGTGTTATCATACTCAACGAGTGCTAAAACTTGTTGCGTATGATAATGGTGCTCCAGCCAATAAACTCCCAACTGTCATCTTTTTGAAAAATGACAGTTCGGAGCTGATTAGTTTTATCATTGCGTATGATAAAACTAATTGTTAAATGAGCCCCATAGCATCAAAATCGCCTTCTGTTACAACTTGCTAAAATTTGCAACCTATTACATTAACCCCTGAAGTGAATCTGAAAGTCTTAAAAATAAACAATATCTGCTGCATGTAATTTCATTTTGGAAAGACTATGAAGCAAATGGAGTTACTAATTTATGGGTTCATAGGTAACACATTAACCATATTGATCCAGAGATCCTCACATGCTGTAAGCAGATTTTAATTACAATATCACTACTGCGTCTATTAAATTAAGCTCTCTACCAGTTAAATCTAATTGAGAAGACACATATGTACAGTATGTTATGTTTGGGTCATGTTGTTTATAGTTACAAAGAGTGCACCTATAAGGAGTTCCCCTTTGATTTGCTGCAAATCCTCCTTTTTGAATACTTAGTTATTCGACTCCTTTGGTGCACCACCAATACCAGATTATTTGCTATTTATTTCGTCACCCATATCCCCCCTTTTTTCTTACATTGCTGGTTTATATATGTGTTGACTGAATCATTTTCCTAAATTGTGCGGAATTACTTTCTTGAGTTTACAAGTGGATTCTCCAAGGCTTTACAATGAGTTAGAAGCTGTTCAGGTAGTAGCACCTAGTTTACCATTCTGTCCTATGTCATTTGTGTTGTAATTATGGACTGGACATAGAAAAAGGACGAATGTGCCTACAATGTTGTTTACCATTCGGATTTATCTAATGTGACTGTAAATGAAACGTAGGACCTCTATTAGAGTTGGACGTAATTGCAACCTGAGCTTTATTTGGCTGTAACTTGCCCTTAATTTTAGTGTACATGTACGTCTTTTTGCTGTGCACTTCTCTCTTCCTGGAGAGATGCTCTCGTGACTCACTATGACCAGGGGAACAGGTTACAGGGGGCATGAAGGCACAGCCAAAATTCTGTAATGAGAATTGATTTGAAAGATTTTCTTCACTAGTTTTTCTGTACAGAGTTGTTGCATTAAAGACATTCATCACAGACTGTTTCAACACCAAACTACTATGTAGATGGACATGTGATACCTTCTCTGACCCCCAGCCAAACATTTGTTACTCTCTCCTGCCTGGAATGCCCTGCTGTTCTCAGTCTTTGTAGGGTGCCAATTATCACAGAGCAAATGATTGTTTAGTGCAGGAGGGTGGTACAACCCTGTTAACATTTTATCAGGCAAAACATTTATTAATCTACTATAGCCCTCATCTTCATTGATTTTCTTATACCTTTTAAAATACTGTACATTCTTCCTGTACTCCTATTCTACCCACATCCAAAATCTGATAAATACAAAAAGTTACATGGAAAAATACAGCAAGCTTATCATACAACGTCAAAAAGAGGAATGGTGATTGATATGCTTGTTTCCTTAATGTTTACCCAGCAGCTGAAACTTCTCTTTCTCTCTGGCTCAGAGGACACTTATTTTTTTTCCAAGCTCACATTTATAAACCGTCGCAGTGTGAGGGCTAATGATGGGATATCTGGCACATTTCAGATTAATTTGTCTCCCAGCAAAACAAAAAAAAAAATCTCCTTGAAACAGTCAGCATGTGTTGTAGGAAAGCTGAAATGAGCTAACAGAAAAGGAAATGGTTCTTTGTGGTTAGAGTAAAAGGCTGCTTAGAGGAAGCTGCTTCTACATGGGAAGTTACTAGCCATTGATACCATACAGGAATTACAGCTAAAGTGGCAGTTATTACTTGAACTTGGAGCGTTCAAATAAAGTATTCATAGTTGGAATCTACTACATTAAAGCTCATTGATTCAAAGAATAATATTTAATAATGAGGAAGGTTATTCACATAATTTAGCAGAAGCTAGGGGAGGCCACATGATTTCTACTTTACTGTGCTATAGATAGATAGATAGATAGATAGATAGATAGATAGATAGATATAAATCTACCTATTCCAAACCAGATAGACACAGAAAAGGGTTAACCAGGAAGCTAAATAACAAGTTTTAATAATCTCATTTGTTGGAAAAATATTATATCAAAATTAGAGATGTGTGCGGACCCCCGTGTTATGGTTTTGCCAAAAATCGTGTAACTGAGGGGTCTATTTACTAAGCAGTGTTAGGAGACAGAGTGAAAAGTGATAAGAAAGTGATAAGGTGCCAGCCAATCAGCTCCCAACTGTCATTTTTCAAACTTGTGAGATGGCAGTTGGAAGCTGATTGGCTGGAACCTTATCATTTTCTTATCACTTTTCATTCTGTCTCCTTAGTAAATAGACCCCTGAGACCTGTTTTTGTTCCTACTGTATACTATTATTAACATCAATAACATTTATTTCCAGTCAATTTTGACCACCTCACAGCACCTGAAAACACATCGGAGAGACTTAAATGCAATCCAAACACGTGAGATCCATTTTTTAAATACGAGATCTGGATTGCGAGAATACCCGAGCCAGGAATAGTTTCCAACCCCAAAGTGATTTAATACTGGGACTCGGTTTGACTTAGAACCCCTTAATTCGGGTGTGTTCAGTTTTCTGAAAAACTGAACCGCTCATCTCTAATAGAAATGAGTTACATAAAAATCATGTAATCATTGTTGATACTCACAAAACACTTGGATCAGGTCCTCTTCATTCCATGTAGCCTCCACAAATCTCATCAAACAAAAAAACAGACGGACTGACTGCTTGCACAACCGCAACAAGAGTGACAGGGTCACTTCTGCTTACTCCATTGAAAGTAATGGGAAAAAGCTGATTGGCTGAGAGCGCTTAAGAAGCTTAAAAGGGTGCTGGTAATACCATTAATTATTCAACCAGTCACTATAAACGTGTGTATTTCCAGAGGATTGGAAAAGAGATAATCTAGTCCCGCAGCAGAAAAGTTATAGTAAAGAGGAGACTGGCAACTACAGAGAGGTGAGCCATCTTAGCAGAGATGGTGGTGACAACAGGTGATAGCATAAACTGTCACAATGATGTGCATGCATAATTTGCTGGGAACAGTAGTTCTCCATATGAATTGATACACCGCAGTATTATATAACTGGCCAAAGTGTGAGTGATGTTGATTAAATGTATAACGCAGTAGTTGGTGCTGGTTAGTCCACATATGGTATGCCTAGCCAGTTTATTATACTGTATATCATGTATAAAAACAGGTAGCATGTGAAACAGGGAATTATACAGGTGCAACAGCGGTAGATGCACTGTTTGTGGCAACCTGGAGCTCAGAGTATTGCTGCATGTTATAGTGCCCAAGGCGTGATCACGGTTCTGACACCGACAGATAGTAGCACTGGTGGTCTTGTGTACAATGATGGTGGTATAGTGTACTTGCGAGCATACAGCAAGGCACTTTACAGCTCTTTGACCTAGCAGCACCTCAATAGGCTATATAAATAGGTTATGGGCCCAGGCACTCCAAGTATGACATAAACAGAAAGTTCCTGTATTTGAATCAGCATATACTGTATGGAAAGATTCTAAGTGAAGTTTCCAGCATGACCAAATGGAGAGGTTCAGAGAACTATGCCACATGAAACCTCGCTATAGAGATGCAGAAGCTGTGGAAAATCACAAATGATCCAGGTGAAAATCAACATTGTGATGTAGTGGATAGGGTCATGGGGACCATAGACCTAGCTGTGGAGCAGCACATGTATTCCATAAGTTATGGGAAAGTGTCAGCACATAACATGTGGATGTGGCAGAGTATGAAGACAAGGGTCTCATGAGGAGAATAAACCACTCTATGGTACAAAACTGAGTGCATGCAGAGACATGAATGAGTACATTGACAAGATGTTATTCATATCTCAGCAATTAACATTTGTAAGGTGGATGAGGAGAAGGTTGTGATGGCAATGCTGCAGAATCTAATGGCTGAATTCAACTTCTTAGTGGTGTCTTTAGAATCCAATGGAGATCATGAGGACTAAACTGCTGTAATTCCAAAGACGCATACCACCAATGCTGATATTTCTGTATTACTCACAAAGGACACTAAGCCTAAAAAGTCTAAGTACAAGTGTTTTGTATGCCAGAAGGTGGGACATTAAGCATCTGAATGCAGACTCAGAAATGCAAGTGGTGCATAGCATAAAAAAGTGTGAGAAAATAAATAACTCAGCTTTAATTGTAACAGACAGTCACAGGAAAGAATGAACGATTGCTAGTACATGGACTTGGGAGCCACAAGGCATTTCAGTAGCATACAAGAATGGTTTACATCATTGAGCATGGGTGATCCTATAAGAGTCAGAGGGATTGACACAAAGTTTTTACAGCCACAAAAGTCTTGTGCACCTGAAACCAGTCACATGCATCAAAGATGTGTTATTTGTACCAGTTTTGGGGACAAACCTCATTGTCATAAGTGCCCCAGAGAGACTAATGTGTGAGAGCTGTAGAATGGGTAACCAGACCCACTGGCCCTTCCCAGTCAGCTGAGGGACCATTAGCATTGGTACATATGCCATGTGTGACCTGCTTGAAGTAAAATCAATGTGTATACTGATATTTCAAGTTCATCAATGATTTCATGAGAATGACACAGGTTTACTTGATCAAAGCCAAGAGTGTAATAGTGAACAAAATAGAACACTACAAAAGTCTGGTGGAGACTCAAATGTGTCAGAAATTAAAAATCATGAGATCTGACACTGGCGGGGACTACCGATGGTCGAAGTGATTGCAATGGTGCAACCTCGGTCGCAGTGCTGGGATCGCAGATGCAGCAAAGAGGTGTATGTTTCCTACACACACCTCCTGCTACATTAGCATTTTAGATGGATGGAATTGCACAGCTGATTGTATGCAGCTCTGCTATTCCGTCCATCTCTGAAACAGGTCCTAAGGCAAGACTGGAGCGACTTGCTTCAGTATAGTGTGATGTTCTGTTTATTACATTGCTAATGTCCAGTGTGGGAAGCATGTCAGAGAGGTTGTTGGTGAGAAAAACTGGCTCCTTTGGGGTGTTACACTGTCCGTATTCAAAATAGTGGTGATATCTCTCTGTGGCATGTCTGCAGTCTAGTGTCTACTGATAATGCAGTCACACATTGGGAATGGGATGGGTAAGGTGACCCTCTTCCTGTATGGTGTGCACACCATACGTCTCCCTCACCCTGAAGATGATTATCAGGGTTTTGGATGTCCTTCTGTGTGTGTTGTCGAGGCGTCCCACACTATGCACTTACCAGTTGGCTGTAGTGTTCGTCCTGGTGTGTGCACTCTGGATCTTCAATCCAGTTGGCTCCACCCATTTGCTGGAGTATTTTTGCTCTGCACTGAGTGGTGGTTCTCTAGTGGGTGGCCAGTATCCCTGCAAGTACTATGGAAACTCCTGTCTCTGTGTGTCTTGAGGTCTGGAGAGAGAACTGCCTCCAGGTAGTGGTAGTGTCAGCAGCTGTGATGGCGATGGTCACGTGTTCTCTCATGGTGTGTCCTCCCATGGTTGTGTAACAACCCTTATAATAGGGCGCTATTGATCTGCTGTTCCTCCCTTGTCTCAAACAAACCTCAGCTGACTATAAGAGTGTCTTGCAACTTCTGACTCTTGTCTGTGGGGCCCTTAGGGCTTTAGCCTAGTCAGCCTTATAAATAATACGGGCCTGGTTAGAGCAGAAGTTCAAATTGAACTTGTTAGGCTTAAGAATCTTGCTAAACTTGACTAATGGAACTGTCACAGTTGATCAAAAAGGAAAATATTGATGCAGTATTTAACAAGTATACAATGTCAGATGCAAAGCCAGTATATGCTCCCAGTCACTTTCACATTCTGCCTGACAACTGTTGTGACCACCACCACCAATAGGCTAGATTAATAAGAACGAATTGTAGAATATCTGTATTGTAAATTTTGCAAGATCCCAGGAAGCAGGGCCGCCTCTTCCATTGGGCTTTTTGGCCAGCTGGCCAAGGGCCCGAAGCTTCTAGGGGCCGGCCAATCTGACCCCCTGCAGCTGTTTTTTAAAACAGAGCGGGTCCTTGAGGGTGCACTGTGTGTGTTCTGTGCAGGGCCGCCATCAGGGGGGACTGCCGACGCAGGCAGAATCAGAGGGGTTGCTCCTACCACTGCTGCCTGCCGGCCCGCACTGATAGGAGGAGGAATGTGCCTGCTCCAACCTGGGAATTACCCCATGGACTGATTACACGATTGGCCGTTTCTCCTCTTTAGTCGCTGATGCCGACCACAATGAGGGCGGAGCCAACACGGCAAGCCCCGCCCCCATACAACTGCGAATCGCGGTATTATGGAGGGGTGGAGCCTAATCATGTGAGGTGGATCCTGCTCTTGCTAGATGTAAGTAATAAGTATGTATTGTATGTGTTTTAGCATGTGTATGTATGTATAAAATATTAGATAAGAGCGCTTGTATATGATATAATGTAATACCACGATGTAATTGTTGTAACAATTAAATAAAACAATGAAATATAATTGGTAATGAGTAGTAGATGATTAGTAAATTGCTCTCCACACCCCACTTGTTGTTTATAGCTCTTTTAAGAATGGGTGGTGTGGAGTACAAATGTTCGTCTGTGGCCGGATGTTGTGGGACTTCTAAAGAAGCACTAGCCCTGTTCTTACCCTAGTGTAGTCGTCCCTCCGGTGTCCGGTGTTAGTGAGTGGTTGCTCTGGATTGCACGGCTAGTCCATTCTCTCCTTTCGGCTTTGGTGCTCTGTTCATCTTTTTTTGGAGGGGTCAGCGGCGCCTGGCTCTTTATTGGCAGAGTAAGTCGGACAGTCGGCAAGCAGTCAGCTCCATCTCCGTCTCCAACATGTTTCATACATGTACTTTTTCAAAGATGACGTTTGCTTGTTTAGTACATTCCTTTTATTCATGTCTCCATGCGTTCTTTTTTTAAAAACTTTAAAGAAACTTTATTTGTTAAATATGATACAATGTATCAAAAATGTGTCTCATTACAACAATTAACTTGGTTTTAAATAAATCTTTCTTTGTGTGTGATAGCCTCTAAATAAATTATGGAATAAAAATGTATAGAGAATAAGATAAATTAGTTGAAAAATTTAAATTGCTTTGTGTTTTTTCTAAAAAGACATTTAATTCTATGTCTATATTTAGACCATATTGTTCAAGTGTTTTTAATAAAAAGATCAATTTGCTTTCTTGCTTTTTAAGTTCCTTCACTATGTCTCCCCCTCTCCAATTGTTTTTCACCCTTTGTATGCCTACATATTTTAGACCTGTAGGATTCTTATCATGTACCTCTAAAAAATGCTGGGAAATGCTGTGTGTTGTAAGGCCTTTTTTAATATTATTTATATGTTCTGCAATGCGGATTTTCAATTTCCTTTTAGTTTGACCTACATATTTTAATCCACATGGGCATGTTAAAAGGTAAATAACCCCTTCAGTATTGCAAGTGATGTGATCAGAGATATGGAATTCTTTTTCATTTGATATAAAAGTGGTAGTGGGTATAATAGAACGGTCATCTTTCATCAAATTTTTACATGCCTTACAGTCTAAGCATCTATGAAAGCCTCTAATGTTGTTTTATTAAATTTTTCTTTTAAGGGAATATAGCTTGATGTTAATTTTTGTTTTAAATTGTCAGCTTTTTTATAAACGACTTTGGTTTTTTTGGGAATTATGGTTTTTAAGTCTTCATCTAGTTCTAATATATACCAATGTTTGTACAGCATTTCTTCGATGCATCTGTTATTACAATTGTATTGTGTGAGAAAGGCCAGCTCGAATTTATTGTCTGCTTAATTTTTTTCTTTATATTGAATTAGGTCTTCTCTTTTTGTTGTTCTAATTTTCTGTACCTTTTTCGTTAGCATTGTTTCTTTATAACCTTTTTCAAAAAATGACGAGTTAGTTCTTCACTTTGTTCTTTAAACACTGAATCGTCTGTGCAATTCCTCTTTAGTCTCCTATATTGTCCTTCTGGAATATTATCGATCCATTTTCTGTAGTGATTACTGCTTGCTGATAATATGGTGTTTCAATCTACCTTCTTCCGATGTGTTCTTGTTTTAATTTTTCCATCTTCAATGTATATTTCCAGATCGAGGTATATTACAATGGTTGTGCTTGTTTCTGTGGTGAACTCCAGATTCATATTATTGTTGTTAATGTACTTGATGAAGGTTGGAGACAGAGACGGAGCTGACCACTTGGCAACTGTCCGACTTACTCTGCCAATAAAGAGCCAGGCGCCGCTGGCCCCTCCAAGAAAAGATGAACAGAGCGCCAAAGCTGAAAGGAGAGAATGGACTAGCCATACAAGTCAGAGCAACCACTCACTAACACCGGACACCGTAGGGACGACTACACTAGGGTAAGAACAGGGCTAGTGCTTCTTTAGAAGTCCCGCAACATCCGGCCACAGACGAACATTTGTACTCCACACCACCCATTCTTAAAAGAGCTATAAACAACAAGTGGGGTGTGGAGAGCAATTTACTAATCATCTACTACTCATTACCAATTATATTTCATTGTTTTATTTAATTGTTACAACAATTACATAGTGGTATTGCATTATATCATATACAAGCGCTCTTATCTAAATTTTTATTTCTATTTTTTGAGTATTATATAGAGCAGCTATACATTTGCGCAACCACTTCAGAGTTGTTTATTTTTAATGTGTATGTATGTGTCTAGTGTTAGTGTGTATGTATGTGTTAGAGTGTAATTATGTGTATGAATGTTAGTGTGTATAACTATATATATATGTGTTAGTGTGGATGTATGTTAGTGTGTATATATGTTTATGTATGCTATTGTGTATGTATGTGTTAGTGTGTATATATGTGTATGTATGTGTGTATATATGTGTATGTATGTGTATATACTGTATATGTGTATGTAGTG
This sequence comes from Taudactylus pleione, assembly GCA_031769625.1. NCBI lineage: Eukaryota > Metazoa > Chordata > Amphibia > Anura > Myobatrachidae > Taudactylus > Taudactylus pleione. Next base: position 7,434,956 of record JAUIMM010000334.1, read on the forward strand.
TGTATATATGTGTATGTATGTGTTAGTGTGTATATATGTGTATGTATGTTAGTATGTATGTATGTTTATGTATGTTAGTGTGTATAAATATGTACGTGGTATAAGTTTAATCAGGACCAGCTCCAGGTATGTTCGGAGCTGTGCGGTTGCACAGGGGCACCGGTGTCTGACAGTAGGATAGCCCCGCCCTCCTCCCTGATGGTAGTAGTGCAAAATGTAAGCACAGGGGAAGGGCGCAGTGTGGGAAGGGGTGGGGGGAACACGGGACGGCGCACCCCCGGGGAGGGTTAGGTTTAGGGTGCGGGAAGGGGGGGTTAGGGTTAGGCACCATGAAGGGAGGGTTAAGGGGGAGAGGGGGAGGGTTAGGGTCCTTACCGCCCCTGTCGGGATTGTAGACGATTGGGCTCCTGGCATCGGTATTTGAATTGGAGGCTATTCAGCCGATGGCTATTCATACCGAGCCTGTGTATGTATGTTTGTATGCATATATGTGTTAGTGTGTGTATACTGCATGTATATATGTGTATGTATGTATGCATGTATGGTTTAATATGTATATATGTGTGTTATATATATTATATACATGTTATATACTGTATATATTATATATATGTGTGTGTGTGTGTGTTTATGTATGTATGTATGTATGTATGTATGTGTATATATATATATATATATATATATATATATATATATTAGAACTCCTTCCCCCAGAAAATCCTGTTTGCCCCAGTTCAATAATTATTTTTTTCGCGCATAAATTCATGACGTCACAAAAAGTTGCTGGAAGGAAGAGGTCAGAGGAGCGATGACGCGTGAGGAGCAGTGCCAGCCAGACCTGGAGGAGATGAAACCAGAAGAAAGGAGCATTCTTCAAGGCGATAAGGTAAGTCATGACTCCGGAGACTTAGTGGTAGTGGGGAAAGGAGAGGGGGGCCAAGGGGCTCTGCCTATTTTGTCAGTCCTGGGCCCCAAAATTTCTGATGGCAGCCCTGGTTCTGTGTCCACAGCAGCAGCGATTGGTTTGGGAGATGCTGCCGGCAGTGATTGGTTGCTGCGGACATAGCACACACAGCGCGTCCTGCAGGCCCGCTCTCTCAGCCAATTGTGGTCGGCAGCATGTCATCCATCACTGACCAAAGACTACCTCGGAGCACCTCCTTCCCTCCCTGCCTGCCAGCATACTCAGTCCTTTCCGACATCGGCGCCGGCGGATCCCCCTTTGTTGGCTGCAGCAGCGCTGCCTGCGCTCCATCCCAGCTCATTACATGCAGGAGGCCATCCAAAGGAAGGAGGTAACAGTCCCAACTGCTATCTCTTAACTCCTTCCCTACCCCCAGTGCTGCCCAAGCTGTATGTTGACCCCCTCCTAAGCCCCAGTACTGCTCCAGCTGCTACCATGACCTTCCCCCCTACCCCCAGCGCTGTCTCTAGTATTTCCTGCCCTTAACTCCCTTCTTGCCCCAACAGTACTACCATCTACTCTTACTCCCTTCCCACCCCCAGTACTGTCTGCCCCTCGCAAAGGTAAGGGCTGAGCTGCGCAGCATGAATCAAATCACTGCACAATCCTATAATTAAAACTGAACAAAATCTCACTATGATGGGGCTTATTGTTGCAATAATACCATATCATTGGTGGGTAGGGGTCCCAGTGCATTGCTTTGCCCAGGGCCCACACTGCTGTTAAGACAGCCCTGCCAGGAAGCAAGGATTTACTCTGGGTGGGCCCTGTGAAACTAATGTGATTGCTTTTTTGACTGGTTAACTTAACAACAATAGCTCATGGCAAAGCTATAGATAAAGCATATCTAAATATTCTAGATTTTGAACCATTTTAATGGGAATCAAAGTTACAAGTGGATGATCCCAACTTGTATTCTGAGGACTTTTGCGCTAATACATAGCTGTAGTTCAAGAGAAAAATAATTTAATTTAATAGAAATTATAAAACTTGTAGAAATGCCATTTGTTAGTCATCTTGCTCCTTGACCGAAAGTTCAAATATTGAGCATTTTCATTACAAAGAAAGAACATTTCATGACAGTAAGGTAATGGAAATGTCAAACTACTTGTGTAATGCTTCTCCATATACTGTTTTTATAAAGTGTTTTTGAAAACATAATGCACGGCGTTGGGTCACCACTTGGCACTTAGCCATATAATCCCAGTGCACTAGGTGCTGAGAGCTCAGTGTGATTGAAAGATACCCATTTTAAATCTGTTTTAAAACATAATAATTATATTGTCAACACCAAGCCCTATGATGTTGATGCACCCAATCTCATGTGACAAATAACCCATAACAGGTTTTGCTTTATCGTTATTTATTGAACAAAAAAGCCAACATGAAGAAACCACATGTCCTAAAGTAAGTGTACATATTAGGATTCAATAACTTGAAGCAATAATTCTTATGACAGTATAAATTGAGGCATTTTGGTCCACTTGTTCTTACAACACTGCTTCATGTGTATGTACAGATCTCTTAAGGTTCAGCAGCAGCACCTCAATGGGGTACACGGCTTACAATTTCGTAGTGGACTTAATGATTGCAATGCATCCTGGTCCTGTGACTGCAAAACAACCCCAAATCCTCACCAATCCACCACCATGCGCGACAGATGGCATTTATGATACTGTTAAACATTAAGACCATAAAAAATAATAATAGTAGTATTTGCACCTAAAATGGTGCTACTCTAGCGCTAACCTTTTGTGTCTTTCATTTTATGTCTACTCTGCTAATATATGCGTGATGTATACAAGCTTTTGTTATGGTTTAATATTAAATATTTGTAATATCTGGTAATCAAAATATGATCCAATGTAATATAGTGCAGTGATAATGAGAACTTCATGTTAGGTCATGAGTACTATGAAAGAAAATGTATTATATAAAGTAGCAATGTATTTTATTCCAATGTTACAAGAAGTATGGTTTGTATCAAAATAATTCAATGAATATATTAATATTTAGCCAGCTAACAGTGTATTAAACATACATATTAAAAAAGACAGAAGGACAAAACATAGGGTGGGGGTGAGTGATAGGTAGTGTATTTGACACAGGACTTAAAAGTCAAACTGTTTTTTAATGTGGGGGTGGGATCAGGAGAAATGAACATGAGGGAGGTGTAAAGTTGGAAGTCCAATGAAAGCGTCTTTCTAATATTATTGAAACAAGGTTTTCCAATTAAGGCCCGTATTCAATTTGGAGCGAAAAGCCGTTTTCGCGTGTTTTTGGCGAAAACTTTTCGCCGATGACGTCATTTCGCCAGGTGGAAAAGTATCGCCATATTGAATTGGAAAGACTTTCTGCCTAGGCGGGAAGTCAATGCAATGTAATTGGCGAAAAAGTTTTGCCTATGAATAGCAGGCGGAAAAAGTGCAGAATTGGGGTTTTGGGGTGCAATGTTGCGGGAACCCCCGTGCAGCCTTCAGACAGTCCCCCAAAGGTAAACTGTGTCAATACATTTTTTAAAAACACTTAAGGACACCCCAAAAAGCACTTTGAATTTGGGAACGAAAAAAAAAAATTTTGTAGGACAAAGTTAAAAACTAGCGAACTTGACTCTGGGGGGGGTCCCCAAGTATGCCCCAGGTATTTTTTTCATTGCAGGGGCTTGCGGCAGGTGGATTTTACACGACAACTTTAAAATATGCTGGCCCCCATTTTCAAGTACCCCAAATTTGCTAGGATAAGTTATTTTCTGCAAAAAAATACCTCCAGAATACTATTCTGCAACACATATAGAAAAACGCTATTAGCAACTATTGAGCCTGTTTAAAAACACCAAATACCTTCAACAAGCCAAATCGGGGGGTACCATAATAAACCCCTATGTCAGAGCATCTTTTGGGGTGTGTCAGGCTGATTTCCCCAAATCTGGCAGTACTTTCTGCTTGTTTAAATTTCGCCGGGTTTCAAATTGAATACGGGGATAAGCGGGCACGCGCGCGATTCTTTTCCGCCTACAAAACACGCGATGTAGGTAAAAAGTCCGGGAGGCGAAAAAGTATTGCGGGTCCCCTCAAATTGAATACGGCTCCAAGTCCCCGTTGAAGTTCGTTAATGGCAACCAGGGGCAAAACTATAACTTGGGTTCCCCATAGCAGGCTTCCCAGGTTTCTAGGGAGGGTCACCCTACCCTAACCTTCTGTCAGCCCACCGAGCCGGATGCCCACCCACCTGTTACCACTCTACACTTACTGTAGGTCCTGATTCTGAGTAACACGTGAGGCATGCGCATTTCCATACAGGTTACGTTCAGTATGCAAATGCGTTTCTACGGCAGTAGACTTAGCCGTACGCAAAACACAGCAATCATCTCTATTATCTGCATTTACACCTACTCTGTGCTGGGCAGAGCCGGCCCTGGATATAGGCCATATATACAAATGCCTAGGGTGCCATTACTCCAGTGGTGCCCCTCCCCGCAGGTATAGCTGCGATTTATGGGGACCAACCAGTCAGTGCGGTCGGAAAACGTGTGTTCGCAAAATTGCGAGTGCCTACTAATTTGAGTGACAGGATGAGGCGTTTGTGGGTGGTAACAGGGGAAGGTGCTTGAAAACGGGGAGTGGAGATCCAAACGCAGGCGTGCCAAACGGTCAAAACGGGCGTTTTAAGGGTGTGCATAATTAACAAAGCAGCGTCATCGACCATGTCACTTGGTTGTCTCTGAGCCTGAACTGTTCGCATGATTGTGGTAGGAAAATCCAACCACAAGCACTGCGAGCAGTTCAGATGCCTTTCGATGTACTCGATTAATCAAATAAATAGCGGAGATAACGTAGGATGCGAGCGGCCAGGGGGCGTCTTTACAAAATAGCGAGCGCATGTTTCGTTCACTCGCTCAGACATAGAGGCATCAACAGACCGCAAAGAGCGAGCGCTCAATTTAAATAGCCGGCCCCTTTTTCTGAATGAGCGAGCGCAAATAGCGTCCGGCTCTGAATCAGGCCCTCTGGTTGCTACGGAAACTCTGGCCATCCATTGCTACTATTTGTGCTGCCTCTGTGCTTAACAGATAATCTTACTGAATACTGTTAATATCAGCTTAACTCTAGTCTTACATGATCTAGCTGCTACTACTCTCTGCTCTAATATTCAATTTCTGCTCCCATCTTATCTCCACTTTTTCAAAACTCTATAATATTTATTTTTGTTGTGCTGGCACTTTACCTCATCCTTACCATGACCATGTTATATTCAACTCCTCCCTTCACTCAGTTTCTAACTAATCTTTTGTTCTGCCCTCTGACTCCACCTCTATCCTTTTCCCCTGGTCTCCTCCACCTCCTCCTATCTCCCCTTCTCTCTCTGCCTTCCTCCCCCTCTTCTTCCATTACTCCATTTTCTTTCTCTTATACCCCCCAAGGATCCTACTAACCCACTGGTAATCTATCCTCCCTTACTTATATCCCTGTCACTTCGTCCCACTTTCATTCACGTCTCCTTAACTTCCCTCCCTGCCAACTTCCTACAGGGTCCCCTCCTAGCACAGGAGCACGCATGATCCCTACACTCTAATCATCTCGGTCTCCCAAAGTATTCTCATCTCCACGCTATTGCAACCCTGATAATCTCATTCACATCTCTCCTATCAACTCTGTCACTCTATCCTGTGCCCTCTGGAATGCCAGATCAGTCTGTAACAGACTGGCCCCCACCCATGACCTTTTCATCTCCAACTCCCTGAATCTCCTTGCCATTACTGAAACCTAGATTTTACCCTCTGACACCACTTCTACTGCAGCTCTCTCTTATGGGGGCCTCACCTTCTCCCACACCCCCATGCCTGGGGGTCGCCATGACGGTGGTGTTGGGGTCCTTCTATCCCTTGGTTACTCATACCAACATATACCATCAGAACCATCCCTTACATTCTCCACATTTGAAGTTCATGCTATACGCCTCTTCCAACCAGTACACCTTAGAGTAGCTGTCATCTACAGTCCCCCTGGCCCTCCCTCCAAGTTCCTTGACAACTTTGCTTCCTGGCTCACTCACTTTCTCTCCTCAGACCTTCCCTCTATTATCCTCGGTGACTTCAATATTCCTATATTGATATCCCCACAGAATCTGCTGCCTCCAAACTACTCACCCTCACTTCCTCATTTGGACTCTCCCAATGGACCTCCTCACCCTCCCATGCGAGTGGGCATTTGCTTGATCTGGTATTCACTCACCGTTGTGATATTTCTGCCTACTCCAATTCCCCATTACCCCCCTCTGACCATCACCTCCTCTCTTTTAACCTATCCCTCTCTCCTTCCCCTCCACTACCTCTGAAAGCCACCATCAATAAGCATAACATTGAAGCTATCGACACTGCTTTCTTTTCTTCCCTACTTGACTCACTTCTCTCCCCTATCCTCTCTTTCTCCTACGCTGAACAAGCTGCTTCCCTATACAATGCCTCCCTTACTTCTGCTCTTGACTCTGTTGCTCCGGCAATCACTACTCACCCTTGCAAATCCACACCTCAACCCTGGCATTCCAAATGCACCAGATACCTGCAAAAATGTTCACGAACTGCCGAGCGACAGTGGAGAAGATCACGCTCTCAGGCAGATTTTCTCCATTTCAAATTCATGCTGTCATCCTACAGTGCTGCCCTTTCCCTCTCTAAACAGTGATATTTCAAGAATCTCATCTCCTCCCTGTCCTCAAATCCCCAGCATCTCTTTTCCACCTTCAACTCCCTCCTCTGCCCACCCCCTCCTCCTTGCTCTCTGCCACTGACTTTGCTACCTATTTCACATCTAAATTTGATTCCATATGTCAGGAAATCATATCCAACCAGTCCCCCAGCTCTCCACCTCCTCCTTTCCCGGATCACCCCTCCCCATCAATTTTATCAACTCTGACATCCTTCTCCCCTGTGACTGGAGAGGAAGTTAAGGCCCTTATCTAGTCCTCCCCCCTCCCACCTCTCCCCTCGACCCTATCCCCTCCCACCTCCTCCGCTACCTCTCTCCTTCTGCATGCTCCCATCTTGCCCACTTCCTTAATCTCTCTCTCTCTTCTGGCACTGTTCCCTCTGCATTCAAGCATGCCCGTGTCTCCCCCATTCTTAAAAAACCTAACCTTGATCCTAACATTCTCTCTAACTACTGACCAATCTCTCTCCTCCCTTTTGCCTCCAAACTCCTTGAGCGTATTGTTTACAACCGCCTCACCACATTTCTTTCCTCCCACTCCCTCCTTGACCCTTTTCAGTCTGGCTTACATTCTCTCCACTCCACTGAAACTGCCCTCACAAAAGTCAGCAACGACCTCCTTGCTGCCAAATCCAAAGGCCACTACTCCCTGCTCATTCTCCTTGACCTCTCTGCTGCTTTTGACACTGTGGACCACCCTCTACTGCTGCATATCCTTCACTCCCTTGATCTACGTGACACTGCTCTCTCCTGGCTGTCCTCCTACCTCTCTGACCATTCCTTCTCTGTTTCCTCTCATGGCGACTCCTCCCCCCCACAGCCTATTACAGTAGGTGTTCCCCAAGGTTCTGTTCTTGGACCTCTCCTATTCTCTCTTTATAAGTCTTCTCTAGGTAAACTCATCAGCTCTTTTGACCTCCATTATCATCTCTATGCTGATGATACTCAGATCTACCTTTCCTCACCTGATCTTTTCCCCTTTCTACTGACTCGTATCTCTAACTGTCTCTCTGCTATCTCTTCCTGGATGTCCCAGCAATTTCTCAAACTTAATATGTCTAAGACTGAGCTGATAGTCTTCCCACCCTCCCACATAACATCATGTCCCACTATTTCTTTATTAATAGATGGCATTACTATCTCATCTAGTCCCAAAGTGCAATGTCTTGGAGTCATCCTGGACTCTTCCCTCTCCTTAAAACCACACATTCAGAACCTTTCCCAGTCCTGTCATTTCCATCTCAAGAATATTTCCAAGATCAGACCCTTTCTCACCCTGGATGCTACCAAAACCCTTGTACATTCACTGGTCATGTCCAGATTCTACTACTGTAACCTTCTCCTAGCTGGCCTCCCCAAATCCCATCTCTCTCCTCTCCAGTCTGTGCTCAATGCTACTGCTCGGCTCATCTTCTCCAAATGCTCTACATCTGCCTCCCTACTTTTGCAAGCCCTCCACTGGCTCCCATTCCCTTTCAGAACCCAATTCAAGGATCTCACACTCACTTACAAAGCCCTCACCCATTCCTCTCCCATTTACATCTCTGATCTCATCTCCCTTCACTCTTCTGTCCGCCCTCTTCGTTCACTTCATACACACTGCCTTTCATGCCAATTGATTACTTCCTCACATTCCCGCCTCCAAGATTTTGCCCGTGCTGCTCCTCACCTTTGGAGCTCCCTCCCTCTCCCCATCAGACTCTGCACCTCTCTACAATCTTTCAAATGAGCTCTTAAGACCCACTACTTCATTAAAGCCTTCCAGCTCTCATCCTAACTTGCTGCTACATCTTCCTTTCTCCCCGCCCACCCCATTCTGTGTCACTCCTGTTTGTCTTCCCCTCCCTTAAAGAATGTAAGCTCTTTGAGCAGGGCCCTCTACCCTCTTGTGCTTCTCCCTACTGTAATTTAATTTATCTCTTACTCCCCACTAGGGCAACTAACACTTGGCTGCTTATGCGGGCGTTAAGGTCGCTAAAATAGCAATGTTTATCCTTGTCCTGTATTGTATTGTATTGTATTGCAAGTCAATGATTACTTTTTTGCTATGTACTTTGTAAGCCACTGCGGAACACTTGTGGCACCATATAAATAAATTATAATAATAATAATTGTCCATCTGCACTGTGAAGCGCGGTCCAATGAGTTCTGAAGCATTTGACTGAATATGAGCATGTAATATTGCCCGAAACACTTCAGAATTCATTCTGCTGCTTTTGTCAGCAGTCACATCGTCAATAAATACAAGGGACCCAGTTCCATTGGAGCCATACATGCCCACGCCATGACACTACCACCACCATGCTTCACTGATGAGGTGGTATGTTTTGGATCATGAGCAGTTCCTTTCCTTCTCCATACTCTTCTCTTCCCATCACTCTGGTACAAGTTGAACTTTGTCTCATCTGTCAATAGGATGTTGTTCCAGAACTGTAATGGCTTTTTTAGATGTTGTTTGGCAAAATCTAATCTGGTCTTCCTGTTTTTTGGCTCACCAAAGGTTCACATCTTGTGGTGAACCCTCTATATTCACTCTTATGAAGTCTTCTCTTGATTGTTGACTTTGACACATATACACCTACCTCCTGGAGAGTGTTCTTGATTTGGCCAACTGTTGTGAAGGGGTTTTTCTTCACCAGGGAAATAATTCTTCTGTCATCCACCACAGTTGTTTTCCTTGGTCTTCCGTGTCTTTTGGTGTTGCTGAGCAATCCCAAGCATTCTTTCTTTTTAAGAATGCTCCAAACAGTTGATTTGGCCACACCTAATGTGTTTGCTATCTCTCTGATGGGTTTGTTTTGATTTTTCAGCCTAATGATGGCTTGCTTCACTGATAGTGACAGCTCTTTGGATCTCATATTGAGAGTCGACAGCAACTGATTCCAAATGCAAATGTCACACCTAGAATCAACTCCAGACCTTTTACCTGCTTAATTGATATTGAAATAATGAGGGAATAGCTCACACCTGTCCATGAAATAGCATTTGAGTTGAGTTTGAGTCTTACTTTTGGCCCCTTAAAAAGTGGGAGTCACATATAGAAACCGTTGTAATTCCTTCACCGTTCACCTGATTTGGATGTAATTACCCTCAAATTAAATCTGAAAGTCTGCAGTTAAAGCACATCTTGTTTGTTTCATTTCATAGCCATTGTGGTGGTGAATAGAGGCCAAAATATGAAAATTCTGTCAATGTCCCAATATTTATGCACCTGACTGTAGATTGATGCAAATGCTTCAGTGTATTCACTTTTCTTGGTAATATTGTTCCAAGTTGATGTAAAAATGTTGAAATGTTGGATAATATTTAAATTATTAATGTTAAGTGTTAGTCTGGAAATCAGTTATGAAACACAGAAGCACTTTCTAAGGTTCAAAGCAGATTTTGAAGAGTGAACACTTGCCCTATTTCTAAAGGTGAGAAGATTTGCAGACCACCTGCCAGTGTTCTTAGGCATGTGTGTCATATTGGGAGAAAAGCTCTCCTGAAGCTAGTAAAGGTATGCATTGAGGACAACCAGGGATGCTGAGAGGGGTAAAGCTCGGGCCTGCCAAGGAGACCACTGAGGCCTAAATTTGTAATAGGGGCAGCGGGTGATATTAGTGGTATTGTTTAGTGGGAACTGGACAGCTGTGGAGTGGCAGTGTGTAAAACCTGCATATTCTCCTGAGCATGTACAGTAGTTTTCTTGTAGCGGAATGGAGCTCTCCTTATGGTGTACTGCATATGCTGAAGCTGCTGGTCTTACATTTTTAGAGATAGTATTATCTATTGGTATTCTTTGTATTTCAATTCACTCTGAGTTATGTATCTTATACAGTGTTTTTATTCAGGTTATTAGTTATCTGCTGACTGTAACTGCATTTATTGCATTTAACACATTATGCATTTGCAATTGGGATATATCTAACACCAATTGGCTATGCCTTATCTCTGTCCAGATCAGTCTGCTATACAGCCATATCCCTGTTAAAATAATGTGCTGGGCTGCAATGGGAAACTGCTCGCAGCTGCTGAGCAGCAGCCGCAGCAGTCTCCTATGCCCGTGGGGGGGAGCGATCACAGTGATCATGCCCCCCCCCCAGATTTTCGCCAGGCTGAGGGGCTCACAGCGCCCCACTCCCAGTGCTGCAAAACTGATTATTATTTTTTTATCCTAAGAGGGTGTGACCACGCCTCCTGTGATTAGGTCATGCCCCCTTCCCCCGGTACTGCTCTTAATGCTCCTGCTTGGCTCACATAGGGCCAGAGTTGTACACTGTAGCACAGCTTTTACACCTTTGTATGCAGTGGTTGTGCTACAATATGCAAAAGCCGCAGGAGGCTTCTCTGATCCGATATGTTGCATCTGGAGATGCAGCCATCAGATAAGCTGTAAGACCATCGGTCAGCTGAGTAATCCGCAGGTTACTCAGGATGTCCGTGTAAATCATGCTGCCGGGGCCAGTGAAGCTGCCTCTAAGGACGCAGACACTGGCTTCAGCACGCTCAGTAAACAGGGTCAGCATGCCTCGGTTTTCTGGGACACTCTATGTCGTAACCCCTTCCCCACTCCCAAACTGGGCTTAGAGGGCTCTGCACCTGTCATCACAGACACAGATCTGCAAATTCCCAGTACAGATGCAAACATCAAACATGCACAGATCGCCAAACACTGGAATTGTACGTAACCATCGGATTTGCATACAACTCTGGGCCTGATTCAGACCCGCTCGCAAACGGGTCGATGGCGAGCCCCGGAGCGAGCGCAAAAAGCACTTGCTCTGTGGCTCACTACAAAAGGGGCGGCTGTTGATGTTGATCGACAGCTCGCCCCGTTTTGTAGACGTGGCTGGGGGGGCGGCTTCACAAACGAAGGCGTTCCCAAGCGAACCCCTGCCGTTTGTGGGCAGCCCCACTGACATCACCAGAAGCTCTCTGGGGCTTGTGGCCACAAGACCCTACCACAAGGGTCTCGTCACAAGCCCGATGGTCGCGATGGTCTTGACCATCGTGACCATCATCCTGGCCGCTTGCTGTAGCTGTGGGTGGTCACCCCACAGCTATGCAAGCTGCCAGGAGGCCCCTCCAAATAAACAAAACAAAACAAAAAACGCCCTGATTCAGAGCGAGCGCTCTTTCAGACCGTCCGGCTCTGAATCAGTCTAGTAGAGTTTTGAAAATATAGGTGCAATGATTTAAAAAAAAAAAAAAAACTCTTGATCGTATTGCTGAGCTATACTATGGCTGCCCATAAAAAGTGACCCTTTGTGTTTCTCCTGTGAGACCGAACAGAGAGCATGCACTGTGTTTTTTATTTTATTTTGTCCCCTTAATTAAGTCATTAAAGTGTAAGGCAGGATCAAAGTTACAGGCTCATGTTCTTTCCACTTTGAACACTACGTAACCAGTGCCTCGGTATGCATTTCATACGCAAAATAAAATAAAAAAAAAGACAGAAGAGGAAATATCAAATAGTTTTAGATGTTTATTTTAGAAATGAACTGCAGTGCAATGATCTCATGAGTCTGCTACATCACCATTATCCCTTGTCGTTTCCAGGGAGAAAAACATGGGAAATTTGCAAGCACATGTTGACAACAGACACTTAGGATGTTGAACAGCTTTGAAAGTCCCACAGCGGCACATGGGAGGATCCCTGCCGACTATTGCTGTATATGTTTGGCTTAAGTGATAATAAATTTTCTAAATATTAATTTAATTAATTTTAAATAATACATGTATGCAGTAATATGATACAATTATGGTTATTTCTAATGTCTTCCTTACAGTGGCGTAAGTTCATCCCAGACGCCTGGAGGCAAGTTATAATTTGGTGCCTTTATAATGGGTACAAGGTGTGCGGTGCACACGGGTTCCTGGGTCCAGGTCAGCCTACATCGCACAACCTGCACCCATAGATAATATACTTACCTCTCCGCAGATTCCGATGTCTCCACAGCGCCGGAATGGTGTTGTAGAGCAGCAAAAAAGTCATTGGGAAAATTACGGTGGCCATTTTCCCAGTGATCTGCGCATGCACAGAAAAGATGTCCCCTGGAAAATAGGCGTGGGCGCAGTGGATTCTGGCATGAAGAGTCTACCGCACCCAGTGAGCTGACAGAAAGGAGGGGGCCAAAACGGAGGCTGCATACGGGTCCCCTCCTCTCTTAAAATGCCCCTGTATATCTATCTATCTATCTATCTATCTATCTATCTATCTATCTACACAAAAACACTAATATAGAATATGTGAATTTATTTCTGTTAGACCTATTTACTAAAATAAATTAGCAGGATATCCCCCGCTTTTTTGGGTATATACAGCTATGCGTTAGTCACAGATAGGATAGTAACCTGTATAGTGCAATTAGCATGTGGCTCAGAGTCCATCTGAATGAGGCGAAAGCTCCTGATGTGGGGTGGGGAGCCCTCCTGATACCCCAGATAGAGGGGAAAACCACCTGATGTGGGGTGGGGAGCCCTCCTGATACCCCAGATAGAGGGGAAAACCACCTGATGTGGGGTGGGGAGCCCTCCTGATACCCCATATAGAAGGGAAAACCACCTGATGTGAGGTGGGGAGCCCTCCTGATACCCCAGATAGAGGGGAAAACCACCTGATGTGGGGGCTTTGAGGACTGAGTTTGAGTCAAGATACTGTAAGACTGCTACTGTGGTGGAACTACAAATCACAAAATGCCCAGTCTGCTACCGATTGCTTCACATGCTGCAAAGTTGCTCCACCTAAGATCTTCCCCCAGACTCAGTTGCTGGTGCCCCAGGCCCCTGTCTCCCATGCTCTCTTACCCGCAGCTCAGTCTGGTGCAAGCTTGTTGACATCGAGCACCTGGAAGATCTACAGCTGCACTTATGCTCGGGCCCGCAGCACAGGTCTGCAGCTAGAGTTGCCACCAGGGAGGAGTGGGACAGGAAGTTGTGAGTGAGGGGGTGTCAGAGTCACACTGGCATGAGAAGCTGCTGAAGAGTAGCAACATCAATGAGTGGGGACAGGCTATAGATATACGGAAGCGGCATCTGATGGTCTCACATGGAGCGATCCACTAGTACAGTATATGCTTATGGTGGCTTCTCAGGTGACGGGAAGAGGTGCCATGTATTAGGCATCCGTGACGGTACACTCTGGGTACATATTTACAGCCCTAAGTGGGGTGAATTTGTTGTGGGCAATGGAGTAGGTGCCCCTTCAGTGCTGGCGCCCGGTGGCAGGCGGCTCCATTTTCTTCCATAGTTCTGCCCCTGAATCCTTATAACAATAGATCCTTCTACTATATTCAACTGCTCCTCTCCACTCTCTGAATCCACATTTCAACTTACACATTCATTCCCATGTAGCACATGTCACCACCATGCACCTGCTTAGTTTTACTTATCTGTTTTTCCTACTTGCTTCCACCACACTTTATCTCTCGTCCTCAGACAGTATTCCTCTTACAACTCCTCCCTTGTTTGTACCCATGAAGAGATCTGCTTCCTGCACTCACTGGGGTATATACAGTATACTAAAGTGCAGGTTTATACAAGTGGAGGTACTGTATTGTCCATAGCAACCAATCAGATTCTAGGGGGTAAATTTACTATGAATCGAATTTGGTCAAGTGTTTTTTTTTTTTAACTCTCTTTGACTCGCCAAAACTCGGGTGAGTGTCCCGTTTGTCAACTCGCAAATTTACTATGAAGTGAGTTTAGCTGAAAGTGAGTTTTCTGATGGGGAAGCAGAATGAGTTTTTCCCCCCAAATTGCGAGTTTAGATGAGATTACTTACCTGAGATTGCAGTGTTTTCTCTCTGCAAAACTCACCCGAGCAAGCAGCCTTTACATGTAGCGGCCGCTCATTGGCTGGGACCCACGTGGGAGCAGCCAATGAGCGGCTGCTTTACAAGTAAAAGGGCCGCTGATTGGCTCGTGCCCCATGAGAAATTACAGCTGACTTCGGTCATGTGTCATTTCGCGAGGTGTAAAGTGTATGCAACAGCATATACTGTACTTACATCTGTCCAGTCTGGTTCAGGTAACTTGTTTATTTGTTTTATCAATACCCTGGATGCTACGCAGAGCAGCGCCAGGATCTAGGTGAGTATAGATTCTTTTTTGCAGGGCCAAGCACACGGATTCTACTTGATAAGGGGACAGACACATCTGGAAGCAGGTAAGTATGTGTGAATGGGTAGGTGTATGAAATAAAGTTTTACTAGGCATGGTGTGTGTGTTTTTGTTTTTATTTAACTATTTATTTTACAGTGGGGGTATGGGTGCCGGCCTCCTGCTGGCACTTGTAGTTCCACAAGTGCCAAAGGGCAGGCATGCTGGTACCTGTAGTCCCACTGTAAAATACAATAGTTTCCTTATATTTCTCACTTTATTACCACCATACCCAATGCTCCAGAGGTGCGGGAAAGAGCCCTGGGCTTCAGACCAAGCCGGGGGTTTCGGGGGAGGACCCCTTCTTGGGGGGGTCCCCATATCCCCTGAGATACCCAGCTTGGCCTGACCAGCTTGGGCTGATAATGCTTTGGCCATGGAGCCCTGGTGAAAGGGTCTCTGGGCTGTGGCATTACAGCTCGGCCGTTTTGGGTCCGGTGCTGGTTTTAATCATAGGGGTACCCCTATGCATTTTTTTTCCCCCTATAATTAAAACCAGGACTGGCCCTGCAGCCTGGTGCTGGTTCCTAAATTACAGTGGAACCCTACTCATTTTGTTCCTCGTAATTTTAGGAATCAGGACTGGCTGGCAAGTCAGGGGCTGGTTAGGCTTTTAGGGGGGGACCCTACGTCATTTTTTTTAAAATAAAACAACACTTTATATTAGGTAATCAGGCAGAAACATACACAAATCACACTGATCTGTGTATGTTTCTGCCAAACTCACAGCTCAGGAGGTGGTCTATTTGAAATATCAATTTATCAGTGAGTTTGCTTCAAACTCACCCCAGATTGTAAACTGGATTCTTTGTAAATTTGCGAGTTGCAACTTTTTCATGTAAAGTACTTCCTAGTTTGGCCGATGGTGAGTTTAGTCAAGTTTGCAAACTCACATAAGTTTTAACAGTGAGAAGAGAAAACTCACTTCCAAACTCACACCTGTTTGGTCTTAGTAAATTTGCGAGTTTGAAAATCAGGCTAAACTTGCATGATTTTGCAAACTCACCCAAACTCGATTCTTAGTAAATATACCCCTAGATATCTTTTAGAAGGTGCTACAGTAGATAAATGATAAGTAGAATCTGATTAGTTGCTATTGGCAACAACTCCACTTCTAAAAACTGCACTTTAGTAAATATACCTGACCTAGTTCACTGACCTACAGAAACTGTTAAAATACTCCCATGAATTATTTCTGCACTATTCCCACACTCCTCTTTCCATCCTGATACTTTGGCTACTCTACAGTCTTTCAGTTCCTCCATCCTATTCAGATCTTTCCACTCCCCTTTCTCCCCTTTATATGTGCACTCTGGAATGGAAGATCTGTTTATAACCAACTAACATTCATCCATGAACTATTCATTTCAAAATCTCATAATGGAACCTTGGCTACGTTCACTAGCATCATGGGCCTGATACAGAGATGGGCGCTAGTACAACACTGGGCGCAAGAGCCTGATGCTTTAATTCTGTGCATGCGTCCAAGCTGCACTGCACATGCATCCCGATGGTTACTGCTGGGGGACGCATATTGCAGTTGCATGGAGATCCATGTCATTTTGATGCGCTATCCTGGGAGGTGACTGTGGGGGTGGCTAATGGCAATGGGCATATCGGTGTCAGGGACTGCGTCTAAAGATGCACTAACACCGGTGTTCATAAACCCATGGACATTTTGTGATTACCATTGGCAGGTGTCTCAATAGGACGACCATTGGCTGTGGCATTACCATACTAGTAGAAGCCACTATACTACTGCGACAACCTCTGAATCAGGCCACATGTCTCCTGCAGCTATTTCCCATGGGACCATCTTCCTTAGCAACACTCCAGGACTGGGAGACAGACATGGTGAAGGGTTAGTAATCCTACTCTCTTCATGTTACATATTCCTAGTCATATCCCATTCTTTTCCTTTGACATATGCACCATCCATCTCTTCTCTCCTTTGCACCTTTGTATTGATATCCAGACCAAGGGGTCTATTTACTAAGCCATGTTGGAAGATAAAGTGAACGGTGATAAGGTACTAGCCAATCAGCTTCTAACTGCCATTTTTCAAACACAGCCTGTGACATGGCAGTTGGGAGCTGATTGGCTGGTATCTTATCACCGTTCACTTTATCTCCCAACACGGCTTAGTAAATAGACCCCTTAGTCTTCTAATCCATTCACAAGTTTGCTGCCTGGGTCACATATTTACTATCCTACCAACTCTAATATTAGGTGATCTCAATCTTTCCACAGACTGTCACCACAAAACATCTTTTCATTACTTCTCCTTTCTCCCAGTAGACTTCACCTCCCAACCACTCTGATGGACACTGCCTTTTCCAACAGCAGAACAGTACATACATACAACAGGGACATACAAGGTTGATAAAATAAGTGCAAGATTTTGCAGTAGTCAAAGCAGGAAAGAGAATAGATATGTGTTTGTAGTATTGTGGGTAAGAAAAGGACATATTTTAGCAGAACTGGAAGAAAAATTCAGAGGGTGGATTCAAATGTAAAACCAAGTGGAACTGAGGAAATACTGGTGGTGATTCCTGCTGGAGAAAGATGACAAGCTTTATTTTGGTCATGTTAAGCTGTAGACGGCTTTAGGACATCCATGTGGAGGCAGCAATGATATAGTTGGTTACATTACATGATATAGGGTCTGATTCATAGGAGGACGCTAATGCAATTTTCTCTCAAATTGAGAGATTGTTTGCCAGTGCGCATGCACCACACTGCGATCACACACGCACAGAGGAAACCATCGCCAAGTGTGTGACAGACTGCCAGGGTTTGGGGCTGGTAATGGGGAGTGGTCACAAAAACACAGGCATTCCTGTCCATTTAAACGACATTACATGGGCGTTCATAAATTAGTCACTGCTATTGTATACGCAGCCCTATGTGTCAGAAGAGCCCCCATGGCTGCGGCAGGTCAGACCTTCCACAAGGGTAAGATAGCCGCCTATGTAATTCGATGTTACCAAATGTTTGCGTAGGCAGGAGAGAAGGCAGCAGTTGCCGTCTTGATGCTCAGGTGACCTTTGCTGACATTTGTTATTTTCGTAACTGTGTTGCTTATGGGAACGCAGTTGCGATTGCATTAGCGTCTGTCTCTGAATCAGGACCATAGTACTGAAGGGAAGGGGTCAAGGGAAGAAAGGTAGATTTGGGTGTCATCAGCATAGCAGTGGTAGAAGATAGTGAACACTGGTGTTAAAAGTAGCAGAAGGGTAGAGTAGAATGAGGATGGAGAAGTGATCCTTTGCTGTATGTAGATTATTGATCACTTTAGTGAGTACAGCCTCAGTGGAATGTTGGTGGTAGAAGCCTGATTGCAATAAGTAGATAATGAAATGAGAGGGGATAAAGGGGTATATTTACCAATGTTCCCAATTTTGTATAAGGGGCACTACTAGGGGCACTGTATAAAGGGCACTACTGGGGGCACTGCATTAGTGGCACTAGTGGGGGCACTGTATAAGGGGTATTGTAAAAGGGGCACTCCTGGGGGCACTGTATAAGGTGCACTACTGGGGATACTGTATAAGGGGCATTGAATGAGGGGCACTCTTGGGAACTACTGTGGGCACTGTATAAGGGGCACTGTATAAGGGGCACCATATATTAGGCACTACTGGGGCACTGCATAAGGGGTACTACTCTGGGCACTGTATAAGGGCACTACTGGGGAAGGGACACTACTGTGGGCACTGTATAATGGGCAATGTATAAGGGGAACTACTGGGGGCACTGTATAAGGGACACTACTGGGGCACTGTATAAGGGACACTACTGGGGGAACTGTATAAGGGGCACTGTATAAGGGGAACTACTGGGGGCACTTTGTAAGGGGCACTACTGGAGGCACTGCATAAGGAACATTACTGGGGGCACTGCATAAGCAGGCACTACTGGGGGTACTGCATAAGGGGCACTACTAAAGGGGGCATTACGTAAGAGGCACTACTACTGGGAGCATTAAGGTGCAAATGGAATGGAAAGGAATGTTCCCAGATTGATGAGAAACGGTGGCGTCATTTTTCAGGGTCCATGCCCCTTGTGGCATGTGGTCACGCCCACTGTACACACTGGGGGGGGCGTTATTTTTGGATAAAAGTGTTTGCAGAGTCCTTATATTGCTTTTTACCACCACCTTTATTAATTATAAACTTTCATTTATTCTCCTAAAATATCACTTGTCAGGAGCCACAGTGACACAGTGGTTAGCATTGCTGCATAATAGCACTGAGACATACTTGCTGACATTCAGCCCCCTCTCTCTGGGATGGGGCAGCCAGGCTTCTACAGAGGGGAGGGGGGCATAGAGGTGAGCTTATGCAGCATTCGGGGCAGAGCGGGAGGCATGATTGTGAACCAGGGGTGGGACCATGATGACATGACTCAGCGTGAATCGTGTCATCATCCCCCCCACTGCAGGGGAGTGTGCATGGGGATGCGGGGAGTCCATTAAGATTTAAGTGGGGAGTGGCCAACCAGGAGACATTCCCACTTTTCTGGGCGGTCAAGAGTGCCACCCGATTTTTGGGAACCTCTCGGCCATTCCGAACTGGGGTCTTGACTTTGTTTCCAAATAGGACCCTAGCTGCATGGAGTTTGTACAGTATGCTCTTCCTATGTTTACCTGGATTTCCTCCTTCAGTATAGAGAACATGTTTGTAGGTTAATGACTGAAGATTATCCCTGATGTGTGTGTCCCTGTGGTAGGGAATACAGATTGTGAGCTTCACTTGGGCAGGATCTGATGTGGATGACTTTAATATTCTCTGTAAATATATGTGTGTGTGACATACAGTATATAATAGTGCCTTTCATTCCTGTTATATTTGTTTTATATTGTCTATTTTAATGGTTTATTAGCCTGTATAAGGCAAAAAGGCATAGCAATGGAATAAATTGGTAGAGCCCTATCGCTAAATACTGACTGTTTTTCCCTGTAGCCCACAAATGCTGGATAACTTTTGCCAAGGCGCAGTTGATTGCCCCTTCAAGCCCCCAATACATACTTGCCTATACTCCCGGAATGGCCGGGAGCCTCCCATAAAATTGGGTGCTGGTCCCGGCCATCCAGAAAAGCATCCCGCAGTGCCCTCCATCCACCTGGCCCCACACGCTTCCCAGAGTAATGTGGGCAGAACAGGCGGCCGACGACATGATACGGGCTCAATCAGCCCTCGTGGCCATGCACTCCACTTTACAATGCAGTTAATATTTACATTGAATAGTGGGGCGTGTCCACGATGACGTGATCATATTCGTTTACACAGCAGCCTGTGAAGATTTACAAGGCAGCTGATGCAGTCAGCAGAGGGATCTATTCAGTGCTGTGTCTGCACTGCAGAGCCCCGGGTGTTGAGAGCTCCGGGGCACCGCAGGACTGTGTGCGACTCACCTAGCTATTGCGGTCCTCCTCCCATCCACTGCACTGCTTCAGGAAGAGAGAAGCCAAGCGAAGACAGGGTGAGTGGAAGTGGGGAGGGGGGCACGAGGACACACCGGACACCAGGGAAAGCTATGGGACACAATGCGGGGGGGACCAGGGTTGAGGACAGAGCCAACATCAAGGGGGGGAAGCTAAGGGAGTGGGACACAGGAGCAGGTGGAGGAGAGAGGATACAGGGCGACTGGGCGGCTGACACAGCAGCAGGGGATAGATGACACAGAGGAGGGGGGAGGATAGACACAGCAGTGGAGGCCACAGATGTTGGCAGTTGTGGTGTCAGGGGGTCACAGATACTGACAACCAGTGGCGTAACCAGGGTATTTGGAGCCCAGGGCAAATTTAAAAATGCAGCCCCCCCTATGTGCGGGCAAAAAATGGGCGTGGTCACTTACAAATGGGGCATGTCAACAGGACAGACACACCCCTTTATCATCACTCTGAACATTCCTTTCCAAATGCACCTTTACCCCAGTAGTGCCCCTTATACAGTGCCCCCAGTAGTGGTCCCCCTTATGCAGCCCCCATTAGTTCCCCTTATACAGGACCCCCAGTATGCAATACCCCCAGTAGTGGTCCCCCCTATGCAGCCACTCATTAGTTCCCCTTATTCAGTGCCCCCAGTAGTGGTCCCCCTTATGCAGTGCCCCATGTAGTGGTCTACCCTATGAGTGCCCCCCAGTAGTGGTCTCCCTTATGCAGTGCCCCTTATATAGTACCCCCAGTAGCAGTCCCCCCAATGCAGTGCCCCCAGTAGTGGTTCCCTTATGCAGGCCCCCAGAAGTGATCCCCCCTATCCAGTGCCCCTTATACAGTGCCCCCTGTAGTTGTCCTCCCTATTTAGTGCCCCTCAGTAGTGGTCCCCCCTGTGCAGTGCCCCTAGTAGTAAGCCCCTTATATAGTGCCCTCAGCAGTAGTCCCCACCATGCAGTGCCCCATGTAGTGGTCCCCCTTATGCAGGCCCCCAGTAGTGATCCCCCCTATCCAGTGCTCCCTGTAGTGGTCCTTCCTATTTAGTGCCCCCAGTAGTGGTCCCCTAGTAGTAAGCCCCTTATATTGTGCCCCCAGCAGTAGTCCTCCCCATGCAGGCCCCCAGTAGTGATCCCCCTATCCGGTGCCCTTATACAGTGCCCCCTGTAGTGGTCCTCGCTATTTAGTTCCCCCAGTAGTGGTTCCCTAGTAGTAAGCCCCTTATATAGTGCCCCCAGTAGTAGTTTCCCCCATAGTAGTAGTCCCCAGCAGAAGTTCCCCCTCCCGATGCAGTGCCCCCACTAGTAGCCCCCCCATTTGTAGTCCCCAGTAGTGCCCCACCCCCAGTAGAAGTCCCCCCAGTAATGGTGCCCCCAGTAGTAGCCCCCCCCCATAGTGCAGACACACAAGTTAAAAAGAAATTACAAAAAATTAATTTACATGAATCCACGCTCCGGCCAATGCTCCCGCTGTCGTACGCCAGTCCTCCCAGGCTGACGCGCTCTGCATTATGGGAGGAGCATCATGACATCTCTCCCATTACCCACTGCAGGAGCCAGAAGGCGGAGCTCATGAGTGAGCTCCAGCCCAGCTCTTGCAGTGGGCGCTGCAGCAGTCAATGAGAGGCTGCAGGTTAACACACACATCGCCGCCGCGCTGCAGTGATGTGTGTGCAGCAGCAGCCGATGAGAGGGTGTCTGACTCTCATTGGCTGCTGGTTAACACACACATCGCTGCCGCGCTGGCGGCGATGTGTGTATTAAACTGCACAGCCTGAGCCTGCCTCCCACCCTCCTCCTGGCGCTATGGGGTAAACGGTCAGGGGGAGGGATGGGGCTCGGCTGTGCACAGGACTGGTGCTGGGCGCAGGGAAGCCTAGCGCTGGTCCTGTGTAAATGTGTAGCGCTGACCACACACACTGCGGTCGGCGCTACACTGCCTAACTACGGGCCGGACCGTGGCTGGCAGCGCCCCCGCGCTGCCAGTCCTACTGCACAGAGGGCACACGACCTGCTCGACCCCCCTTAGTTACGCCACTGCTGACAGCATCTGGGAAATCCATAGAGCATAGAAGGTGTGGGGGGAAAGTATCACTTTTCCGAAAAGCTGACTCCACAAAAAGAGCAGCTTATCGGAAGTGATAAATTTTTTAGTGAAGCATGATGAATGCCTCCAAACAGTTTTTTAAATTTGCAGCAAGTTTAAAACATAATTATCACAAGTGATAAAAATTATGTATTGATGAATATACCGCTATGTTAATGGCCTATTTCTTTTCTCACCTTTGCCTATAAATTATTGCATTTGAATAACTTGTGTACAACCACTTATCCCACATTGGGTTTACCGGCTGCAATAATTTTGCAGCCTTTATCAGGGGATACCTGCTTATAACAAGTATCCCCATAATGTATGTAGGGCGTACCGCTCTGCTGCAGTCCCCAATTTTCACAAAAGAAACCCCCAAAGTGTCTATGAGGACTGGTGAACAATGAAATTTACCAAGTTCCAGAATGCTCGCTGGGTCCGTATTCCGTAAGTAAAATGACAGCTGTAGCTACTATGTCACTTTACTTCTAACTCTTCACTGGTACGGGCTCTTATCGGAATTCATGTCCTGGCAAGAGACATTTAGTAAATTCCAAATTTTTATATATTTTTCTATTGCTGTGATATGCTGTGCTAAGAAATTATATTCAATGAGGTAAATTTCCAATAGCATTAAGCTCTGGTTGTGTGATCGGTATTACAGTCAGTCACCCCTTAAAGCGCACATCCACTAGCAGATATTAATGGACGACTTAATGATAACGACATCGTTATCGTTCAGTCATCCATTAATCGCACATGAATCAGGCACTAAAATGTCGGAAATGACCATCGATGCGCACTCCCGCTGGTCGTTTCTGACATCAGTCATCGCCCTAACATGCCAGTCAATCTGCCGATAACGACAGATTGACCATGATCGGGGATGAGGGAGGGTGCCTACACTGAACGACTGATCATTCAGTGTAGGCACTGCAGGGGATGGGGAACGACGGTACGATTACGATGTCATAATCGTCCTGTCGTTACCTCATCTGCTAGTGGATGTGTGCCTTTACATACGTTCCACCTTAATTTCCAGCCTTACTGTGTGGGATCCTATAAGGTCCTCCCATGTGTTTTCTATTAATCCAGATTACTTTGGACATTTTTACTTGGGAATCACTTATTCTGAATCATTTACAGTGTACATTTTTTTTTAATATACAAAAATCAATGTACTATTTCATGTATTGATTTCAGCCGTGGATTTTGGCTTATGATTAATGATAATGCTAAAATATACAGTGGCTGGCACTTATTGTAAAAGCAATATTAGCGATACAGAGGAATTATTTATAACCTCCTCTCCTGCTTTGTTTTCAAAATCTTTGGATGATTTAAAGATATAACAATTTTGGTTTGTTCAGAAAGAACTAAGGGCCTGATTCAGAGCCGCTCGTAAG
Organism: Taudactylus pleione; assembly: GCA_031769625.1. NCBI lineage: Eukaryota > Metazoa > Chordata > Amphibia > Anura > Myobatrachidae > Taudactylus > Taudactylus pleione. The sequence continues at coordinate 7,458,695 of JAUIMM010000334.1, forward strand.
CGGCCGCTCGTTCGTTCCCGAGCGATGTTTGCACAACTGCGCATGCGTACGGATCGTAATACGCATGCGCGAACCAGTCAGTGCGGTCGAAAATTGTTTGTTCGCTAAATAGCGAATACCTGCTATTTTGAGTGACATGAGGAGGCGTATGTGGGTGGTAACGGGGGAAGGTGCTTGAAAACGGGGAGTGGAGATCAGAACGCAGGCGTGCTTAAAGGTCAAAACGGGCATTTTATGGGTGTGCATAATTAATACAGCAGCGTCATTGACCACGTTACTGGGTTATTTTATAGTCAGAACTGATCGCAAGATTGCGGTAGGAAAAACCAACCACAAGAATAGCGAGCAGTTCATACGCTGGTCGATGTACTCGATTAATCTAATAAATAGCGGACATGACGTAGGATGCGAGCGGCCAGGGGGCGTATTTTTCCAAAAAACGACCGCATGTTTTGTTCGCTCGTTCAAACCTAGAGGCGTGAACAGACCGCAAAGAGTGAACGGTTCATTTGAATAGGCACCCCTATTTTTCTGAACGAGCGAGCGCAAATAGCGTCCGGTTCTGAATGAGGTCCTAAGTGCCAACCTGAAATCTGATTACCTCATGAAAAAGTTACTGTTCTTCTTTCTAATTATGGTTTTCCTAAGATCATGGGTCTTATTCAGTGTAAGGAGTAGGCACCTTGGAAAAGCCATGTTGTACTTTAGGTGGTGCAGATTTAACATGTGATTTATAGTTGGGAAGGATGTATCCAAGATTAATTCTACATTTCAGTGTAAAAATAAAACCACCCAGTATTTACAGTATTCATGATTAAATCAGTATTAACACGTATGCAAAAACATACATGCGCTTGTAACCCCTCCCCCTTTACCTCTATAAAGGGACTCTAGGTTACTAACTACCTTGTCGTCTAATGTAACCACCTTCAACCTCCTGTCAAGTGGTGTACCTCCTATTATCCGTGCCTCCACCCAAGTATTGTAGTCATTATGGGGAAAGCCCAGGAAAAATGTACATAACTGAATTAGGTGTATTTATGTGTTCCACTAGTTTATAAGTACATATCATCCTCATGTAACACAGTAGTATCCACACATTATACATGCTTTCATACTGTTTTTTTTTGTACAATATTATAAATGCAGTAATAATTTGAACACAATCAGCATATACGTATCAAACAATAAGATAACACAAGATAAAGGATGAATTTACTAAGAGGAGTTTAAGACATAGGGCCAAATGTAATAGGTAGTCTGTTTTAGTAACAGTACAAACTCACACTTTCTCGCACTTTTAAAAAGTGCGAGTTTGTACTGAAACTCGCAAATTCAATAGCCTGCGAACTTTTCAGCTCGAGGCTACTGCATTTGCGAGTTTAGGCGAGTTTAGGACTATGTAAACTGACACCTTTTAATGCGAGTAGCATTAAAAGATGCGAGTTTTAGAGAAGCCATCACAGATCAGTGAGATCCGTGATGGCTTCTGTGTGTGTTTTTTTAAAAAAAAACGTGCACCCCCTCCCCAAAAGCATAACCAGCCCCGGGCTTTATAAAGCCTGTTCTGGTTCTAAAAATACCGGAGCCAAAATGCATAGGGGGCCCCTGTATATTAAGAACCAGCACAGGGCTTTGTTGAGCTGGTCCTGGTTCTGGAAAATCAGGGGACAAAATGAGTAGGGGTCCCCTGAAAATTCCAGAACCAGCACCGAACTCTTTCTAGCGGGGGGATAATGCCACAGCCAGGGAAAACCTTTCACCGGTTTCCCCGGCCAAAGCATTATCCCTGACCGCTAGTCAGTCCAGGCCGGGGATCCCTGGGGAGTTGGGTACCCCCCCAATAAAGGGGTACCCCTCTCCAGGGCACCCCAGGCCTAGACTGATAGCTCGAGGCTATCCCCGGCACCCTAGGGCGGTGGGTGCCAGGTTGATAGTGTAAAGTGTAAAGTGTAAAAATAAAGTTTGCGTATTGTCTTTAGTTGTAGAACCACAAGTACCAGCAAGTCTTCCCTGCATTCTGGTATTTGGAGAACCACAAATACCAGCATGCGGGGCATTATGGGCCCGCTGGCACTTGTAGTTCCACAACTAAAGAAATAGGTAAATAAACAAACATACACCGTGAATGTAAAATTTTATTAAAACATACATGCACACTCACACTCACACATACTCACCTAGTATCCGAAGTAATCCATAGGGGTGTACCTCAAAAAAAATAATCCATACTCACCTCTCCTATGCGTAGATCACGTCCACTGGCAATCCAGGGGTTAAAATAAAAAAACGCAAAAAACCCAATCCATGCCGGACTGAGCAAAGGTATGTATGTACACATACCTTTGCTCCGCGTAAATGACCGGGGCACACGTGTGCCCCGTCAGTGAAGGGGCCGCCAGCCAATCAGGGAGCATCTCCGTCGGAGCAGCTCCCTGATTAGCTGAATGCAGCCAGCCTGTGTGTCCCATAGACTTCTATGGTGAGAAATCCCCATTGAAGTCTATGGTGGGAACCGCTACATCGTAGCCGCAAGATTAATAGAGGTTAATCTTGTGGTTACATCAATGATACAATGTTGCGACAGACACTCTATTACATTAAGCGAGTTGATTGATTTCAATGTGAAAACATCTGGATGCGAGTTTGAGAATGGAGAGTTTTAGTAACTCTGAAAAATGCGAGTTTTAGTGAACAGACACCCTATTACATTGGGGAGTTGTGAAAAATTGAGAGTTTAGCACCAAACTCGCAATTTACCAAAACAGACTACCTATTACATTTGGCCCATAGTGTGTCATTCAGTAAGTTATTCAAGCAAGATTGTTGTGATATATATATAGAAGGCATGTGAAAGCATATATAGAGAGAGAGAGAGAGAGAGAGAGAGAGAGAGAGAGACACTCATACATATATGTACCTGTCATCTATATACAGTATATATATATATATATTGAAACTGACCCAGTGGGTCCTTTCAACTTTATGACAGTGTTAACAAAATAGAAACTAAAGAAACAAAGTTTTCACTCCCTAAGTGCAACGCTTAGTTGAACATTAATATAACTACTTCTCTTTTTCCAGAGTACCGATAACTATGCTAGTTATAAAAGTATGAGGATGTGACACAACTATGTATATAAATTCATGGTTAGTCGAATACACTTTTGGCTTTATTTAATAACATTATTTATGCTTTATGTTTTAACACCATTTTTACATTATTTTAGTTTCACATAAATTTACTAAAGAGCAATTGGAGTAGGTCATAAACTTCTACTCCAAGCCCTAATTATCACAGTTTTAGTAAGCAGATTGCATTCCCATAATTGTAATTTAAAATACTGAGGGAAGCCCTGTGATAATACCACCACCCAACAGGCAGAGCAGAGCCGGGAGCTGGGCCCCAGTGATCATCTGTGTGGTTTAAATAGACCACAAGCTGATCATTGGAAAAAAGAAAAAGTTATGGTGAGCCGGTCGGTGCATGCGTGGGAATTTTTTTATAAAAATACAGTTAGAAGACTGTGGAGGGGATTCGCAGGAACAGAGCTTTACTGCAAGCTCTGTCCCTGCAGGGGATTTTTGATAAATCCCTGTGATATTTCTTTAATTCGCATTGCAAATTTAGGCAAAAATATCACACTACAACCTCATTTTAAATGCAGATTGTAGTAAATAGGAAATTTTGTACCTCAGCAATTACTGACAGCTGCACCTCCCAACCCTTTCCAACACTCCTTATTAAGTATTGCTGCAACCGATATACAGCCAGCCGATACTTCCTTAAAATAACAATTTGGGATTGTGTCATTGTCAGTCAATTGCATTCAGTAGCTTGTAATAATGAATAGATTCACAGTTTGATTACAACTGCAAAAAGTTACTTTTCCTCTTCTCCCAACAGAAAAGTTACAAACATGTCTCCACTTTTACTCCGTAGTCTATATTTGACACTATGGGCCTGATTCAGACCCACTCGCAAGCGGCTGTCCGCTCGCAAGTGGGTCGATGTTGTGCACTGCGCATGCGCACGACGGCGGGAGCTCCGTCGTGCGCATGCGCCAGACTTTCCTTCGCTCGTTGTGTCTGATCAAAGGGGGCATGCTGTTGATGTTGATTGACAGCACGCCCCCTTTGGTGGGCGTGCCGGGGGCGTGCCTCCCTGACGGAGGCGTCAGAAGCCGGCCCACTGACATCACTAGTGATGTCAGTGGGAGTGATTTTGGCTCTGATAGAGCCAAAATCACTCCGGGCCTTGCGGTTGAAAACCTCAACCGCAGGCTCAGGCTCGCATTAGCGATGGTCGCGATGGTCAAGACCATCGCGGCCATCAAACTGCACGCTCGTATAGGCTGTGGGTGGTGACCCACAGCTATACGAGCGTCCAGGAGGACGCTCCATAAATATGGAGGGCGGCCCTCATTCAAAGCGTGCGCTCTGCTCAGAGCGTACGGCTCTGAATGAGGGCCTATGTTTCTTAATAGATGGCTTGCAGTGGCTGATTTCCACTATAGTTAGTGGATTTTGATATATGTATTTCTCAGTTCCACAATCTGAGTCCATATAAAAGTATAACTTCTTTTCCTTTGAATAACAAAGTATAGGTAACCGCGGTGTAGTGATGCAGTAACTAAAAATATACTACAATGAGACCTACTAAATTTACTCCAGGCTTCTATCTTTTCTTAAGTTATCACTGTGACCGCTTAGTTTAGGCTTATAAAACTTTCTAGTAGCCACCGTAGGAGCAGCCGTCCACTTCATGGACTCCGCTGCGGCTTCTGCCACCAGGACCCAGCTCACCGATCCTGCTGCATCATCCACCATTCAGAAGCGGCTTCCAGGCACGATGAGTACAGCTGCCTTGCTCTCCAGCTTCTTGGCTCCCTCTCAGATGCCACCCCCTGCGCCCTGTGGCCATTCTACTGTTCGGGACACAGGGGGGTGTGCACTCTAGGGAGGGACCTACAGACTGTCTGGCAGCTACTGCGGCCATCCTTAAATACCCCTGGACACAGAGGCACATGACCCCTACTCTGGCCGCGAGCCTCTCTTAGTCCCGCCTGCAGCACGAGCCCTTGTCCTCGCGCTGCTTCTAGAACCTTCTGAGAGCAGCTCGTCCCTCTGTATATTTGTTACCTCAGGCTGATATAACTTTACCATGGGTTTATTGATAATCTATGTAAGTATTACAGTGTGGGATACCTACACAGATTGTAAATAAACCCATGGTAAAGTTATATCACACATTGATATATCAATATCAATATACACGTTGATATATCTATCTCAAGTTATTGTACATAGATGAAATACATATACATATATAGCTAATATAGCTTTAATATACACTGCTAATACAGAACCAAATATATTTCACCTCAGTGAAGGGCACACCTATGAATTATACATACATTGTATATGATTTTTTAAACCTTTTTGTTTTTTTAAATATATGTATTTTTGTTAATACCTTACTTTAATACCTTATTTCCTTAACCAGGGTTACACACTTGCACCCCTTTGCAATGGAACATGTTTTTTTTACACAGACAATTTGCTCCTTTTTTTTGCTCTTACTCCAAACCCTGATTAAGGCTCCATATATAAGCATATCACTTGGGGGAAATGTATCAAACCTTCTAAAGAGTGGACAAGTGGAGAATTTGCTCTTAGCAACCAATCAGCTTCTACCTATCATTTTACAGTATGTACTTGATAAATTCTTGCTAGAAGCTGGTTGGTTACTAAGGGCAACTTCCCCAATCTTTGATGGTTTGATACTTGTACCCCTTAAAGAGTTAGCTAAATATTCTGGCTTTGCTAGTGCTATGGGCAACCCCTCCACCTCTCCACTCTTTACAAGGTTGATACATTTGTTCCTTGACCTCCTTATTGCGGCTCAGAATAGAGTAAATTGAGGGCACTCTTGTTTGTAGGCAATAGTCCCCACTTTCCATTGAAGGTTTTCCATTGTAATTTTCTGTAATAGTTAGTTAATAATATTACATTAGATGGAGATGGAGCTCTAAAAGAACTGACATTTCATCCATTGGCTCTGAAAAAAAAATTCCAGAACACCTAATTTTAAAGAGGTGTCTTTTCTATTTCAAATTAAGGTGCCCATATTTTGAATTTCTTACCCAAACAAGTACAATATTTATATTAACACAAGGAAGCGGTCTTTAAGAAAGAATGTTTCTGTCCCCATTATTTGCATTACAATATGTGGTACATTCACAGGTGAAAGAAAGAGCAGTTATTTAGAAAGACAATACATTTTGTTTATAGTTTGTTCAAATTTAATTTACTCTAGAAATTTAAATTTGAAAACTGTTCCACTGTTGCCCTATCGTCTTGAAACTAATGTGCCTTCCATCATGGGTTAGAAAGGTAATTGATCCCTCATTGGACGTCTAGTTTATGAATGATATTCTTTTCATGACCTTTCCCAGTTTACTTACCATGTTGTATGACAAATTTATTTTTGGATGGCGCTTTTGCATCCTGGTTATTTGCTAAGCTAAAAACTGTAGAAAAACAAAAGCCAAATCCCCTTTACAGCACAAATTACCATCTCGATCTTTTTATAGTAAAAGTAAATGAATAACCAGATTTATCAAAGGGTGGGTTTTATTTAAAGCAAAAACTACATAGGGTAAAATAATTTTTAAAGCCAAAGCACTTTAAAAATTGGTTCTGCGTCATTTTGTGTGCTTTTATTTTTGCTAACCTACAATAGATCGAAGAGAACTATCCCAGTGGATTTATGCAATGGTGGAAGTTTTGCCACAGCACCGCGAGGCCGCGAGGCAGGATTACCCGATTCCTTTCCTAGAATCCCTTTTCCCTTCAGAAGCTACTAGCAAAACGCACATTGGCATGTTCGCTGTAACGTATGCAACTACAGTATGTGTGCACAGTCACACTGAAGATATTTAATACAAAAGAAACTCCTATTTAGGTTAACAGCTTCTGTAGTACCTGCTGCTAAGTTCAGAGTGGGATCTTCCATTGAAGGCACATGTGGGATATGTATTAATTCCGGCTAACTACAAAGGCTCAGTGAGCTGTCCCACATGTCAGTGTGGGACATGTGGGACAGCTTTATGTATCAATTTATGTATCAAATGTACTGCTTACAGAACTAGTGCCCTACAATTCCAGAACCTAGTGTCTGGATAAGCCACATGATCCTATGTTTGCATAAGCACAAATGCGACTATCTTTGATATTACTATAAAACTTAAATAACATAGGACTGAATGTATCAAAAAGGAAGGGTAGACATTTGTAACAACCAAATACTAATGAGGGAAACATACCACACTTTTTTTCGCCACATTATAGATAGAAGCTTCCCAGGGGGATTTAAATGATCACTTTCTCCGTAAATGTCTTGAAACCATACTGTGGGGAGACAAATGTAAACCTGAAAGTCTATTTAAATAATACTTTCCGTTTATACTAAGGTATGATTATAGGGGATAAGTGACCTAATATGCTCTATGATAATTTATTCCGCCATAATATTTAGAAAAATAACATCTATGATGGAGACTGTACCCTATTTAAAATAAAGAACTAGCAAACATTTCTATATAATACTAATTTTCAGAAAATGTACAGTAATAATTTGAGGCCACGAGCACCAACATACAGAGCGCACGTACAGTAAACAATTTTGAATTCACTGATTTCTTACTTTTTGTACACAATTAATTATTCTGTTATTTAATATTTCCCTGTTGTGTTTAAAACCTATTTTTAATACATACCTATAAATGTTATGGTTCAATAAACAGGGGGATTCTATTTGAGAAAGTCAATATGAACTAATTTCTTGCTTCTTCTGCAGTTTATTGGGAACTCCTCTAGTGCGCCTAACATACTCACCTTTTTCTATTACTGTGTTGTTTCTAATTTGTGAGATTGACTGCACCCCACCCTTTCTATGAAAATGAACAGCATATAACTTATGCTGGGCATACACGGCAAGATAAAATGTCTGTCAGACCGACAGACATTTTATCTGGCCGGCCGGGCTATACACTGTGAGAAATCTCACAGTGTATAGCCCGACATCCGTGCTCCACCCTCCGGGGGAGGAGACATTTCCCTGTTCCTTTCGTAGGAAGGAACACAGGAAATGTCTGTCTTTCGGCCGCGCTGGGCATACACTGCCTGATGCGGCCGACAGTTACCGGGTAAATATCGCATCGGACGGGCATGCTGGACAATCCAGCATGCCCAACCGAGCAATATTTAACCCTCGGTCGCCCCCCCCACGCTACAATTATCGCGGCGATCCGCCGATATCGGGCGGATCGTCCCGATAATTGCAGCATGTATGGCCAGCATTAGATATAAAATATTAATATAAAATAACATTATAATTAAAAATAAATAAATAGGATAAAATAATACTATATACAAAAGAAAAAAATACTGGGAGGAGGAGCGACAGACTATATTTATATAACTGCATAGTAAACTACAGCTCAGAGCCGTAACTAGACTGGGGAAGGGCCAGGGAAGAGATAGGAGAGGCCAGGAGATGCTGGGGATGAAATAAGAGGAAGCTACAAGCAAGAATGATAATAAACAGAAATCTGACAGGCCCAAACAGCGCCCCCTGACCTGTGGTGCCCTGTGCGATGGCACCGGCCGCACTACCCTAGCTAAGGCCCTGCTACAGCTTTTCTGTGCAGGACTGTTAGTAAAAATCTATTCCCCTTTCCCCGATCGTTTGACTCTGTGCCATCCCAAGGTAAAAGATTCACCATTCTCTGTTGTAGAACTCCCTCTTGAGGGGGTGAGGAGGCATGGGGTAAATGGCTGGGAGTTCTGAGAGTTACGCCACTGGATTTATGTTAGTAATTAACTGGTAAAAGAGGGCAGTGTCTATTCAATAAATGTTAGCATTCTGTATGTATCAGTGTCTTTATTTTCTTTTATTACAGGTACACTGCTGGTGCCGTGTGTCCTGGATGCCAGGGCATGCTGTAACTTGTGGCTATCCAGGTGTCAGCATTCCCTGGCATCCATTAAAATTAGGAATGGGGATTCACAGCAGTGGCATCACTAGGGGGAAGCAGACTGCACTGGGAGTCACCCTCTGAGGGGGTGAAGGCAAAATGCTGGCTTGTCCTCAGTGACCGGGAGCAGGGCGCTGCACTGTGATGTTAGTGTGCATGGCCCGCCTCCCGATCACTGAGAAGGAGCTGGCAGTGCGAGGAGAGTTTCTGGGGGCATCTCCAGGAGTGCTAGTCACGTGATGAAACTGGGGGATGGGGGTGTTACAAGGCCATGCCTCTTCCCCAAGAAGGTCACGTCCCCATTTCAGAGGCACACCTAGGGGGTTTACTTGCTGCATTGGATGTCACCTACCTCAGTGGTGCCACTGAATCACAGGGCTTACTGTGAGTAGTGCACCAGTAAAAAAAAAAATATATATATTCTAATATTAATCATATTACTACCGACTGCTATCCGAGTGTGAGAATAGCCCTAATGCTATTATCACGGGGCTGGTTTTTTCTCCGACCGAGCCTTGGAGAGAAAGTAGAGGGCAATAAAGTACCAACCAATCAGCTCCTAGCTGTCATTTTTCAAACACAGCCAGTAACATGACATTCAAGAGCTGATTGGTTGGTACTTTATCTCTCCACACTTCAACTCTCTCCAAGGCTTAGTACATCTCCCCCTGTGTCCCTTGATGACCAGCCTAACGCTGGCTGGCACTATAGCGAGGGGCTCCTATGCTGTGTGGCCCCCTGCTACATTGACACCAGCCCTGGCTGATGAAGTCTATTTCATGAGGACCTCATGCTTTTTATCCACCCCAAAGTTTTGAAGCTACCAGCCTAGTCTTCAAGCACTACTGCTGCTTACACTTTTAAAAAAAAGTTATAAAAAAGAGCACCACCTGAGATCCGTGCAGCACTGTTAAATTAACGTAGATTTCCAGTGGTTTTGCAACAGATTGGCCATTTGGAAACTGTTGGTGACTGACAGCTGCTTTGGTTTCCAATGTGAAAACAACCTTTAGTAAATGAATTGGTTTGAGGCTGAAACTCGCCGTCGATCCATGGCGGATCTCGGCAGGTTGTAGAGCTAACAAAGTCAACCATTAGTAAACTTTGCCCTTAGACCTTATAGAAACCAGTGGCGGGCTGGGCCAGGGTGGGGTGGGGGGGTCAGGGTGCCATCTGCCCCCTGGGCCGGTATAATTTCAGTGTTATGGGGCCAGCCAATACATCGATCATTATCTACCGGTAGCTTGTGGAGCTCCCGCCGGTAGACCGCGGACGACTTGCTGCAGTAACTGGGAATACTCGTCTCTGAAGTGACTAAAGAAGCTTGTGATCATTTCAGAGGCCAGCGTCCCCAGTAATGCAGTGTGTGGATGATGTCATGACGTCTCCCACGATGTGAAGAGCCTACGTCTGCTGGATCTAATTAGATCCAGTCAGCGGCAGGCAGCGGACGTCTACGCGGGAGCACTGACCAGCGTGAAGAAAGGTAAGTACTGCACATGAGAGGGGGCACAGCATAAGGGACATTATTGATGTAACAATAGCATAACAGGCACTACTAGGGGCAGTACTGGGGATGAGCATAAGGGGCACTACATAAAGGACACTACTGGGGCACTGTATAAGGGGCATTACTGGGACACTGTATAAGGGCCACTACATGGGTACTGTATGGGACACGCTGTCGGGATCCAGATGCTTCTATTTAGGTGAGTAATGCACTTTTATTCATTTGTACCTTGACAAAAGAGCCGTCTGAGCTCTGAAATGTTGGTGGAATATAAATTATATTTCTCTTAAAGTCCCGAAGTGTCGCCTATATCCTTCCTAGGATTGACTTCTGTGCGTATTACTCACCAGGGCAGCGTGCATGCTACATTTGGACCATTGAGTGCCGTTTTTTTCATGACTGTCTATATATATATATATATATATATTGTGCAGTGTGTTTTTAAATGCTCATTCCTTCTTGTGTGGACATTTTTTGCTGGAATGTTGTGTGTTTTGGGAAGAGGCACTAAGGAGTCTGTGTACTAAGGACCTGATTCAGAGCCACTCACTAGCAAGCAGCCGGTCATTGCAGATGATGTTCGCTAATGTGCGCATGCATGTAGTTCACAGTACGCGTGCGCAAACTAGTACGAGCGATCGGAATGTGCTCGCTAGCCCTGCCATGATTGCCTAGTTGAATGAGTGACAGGAGAGGCCATTTGTGTGTGGTAACAGGTGTAGGGGGAGTGGAGTAGCGGACGCAGGCGTGCCAGAGTGTTTCAATGCCGTTTCTGGGGCATGAATAATTAACAGGCAGCGTCATAGTACACGTCACCTGGTTGATTTTTACACTGAACTTCTTGCAGTGCCTGTGATAAGGTACAGTCAACCGCGCTGCTGTCAGATCTGATGGTTCCTGAAGTTCCGATGCTTGTATATACTTCCTGGAGATGACGTACGCAAGTGGGCGGCTAATTACAGGCTGGTGGGCATCTAGAAACACAAAGCGATCGCCCGCCAAGACATAGTGGGCGCGCTTATGTCTTGCTGTGCGAGCGGATGCCTTGACATCACTTAGCTGAATTTCCATATGCTGGGAGCGAGCGGCCACATCTAGCGAGTGGGTCTGAATCAGGTCCTAATCCTTAGGGGTAAATTTACTAAGATTCGAGATAGGTCGAGATGACCATCTCGGGTGATTTATTCATTTTTTTCCTGCATGCAAATTTACTAAAGGCAAAAGTCGGGTGAGTTAGAGAGAGATTTTTCTCATCTCACTCCTAAAACTAGAATGACATAGGGTCCCCCCACAAAAGACTAACCAGCCCCTGACTTGCCAGACAGTCCTGGTTCTTAAATTTATGGGGAACAAAATATGTAGGGTTCCACAGTAATTTAAGAACCAGCACCAGGCAGCAGGGGCAGACCTGGTTTTATATCTAGGGAGAAAAAAATTGGTGTGAGGTTCCCTGTATATTTAAAACCAGCTCTGGACCCTTCTAACGGGGGACTGATGCCACAGCCAGGGGAGCCCTTTCACTGGGCCCCCCAGCCGCAGCATCAGCCCTGAACACTAGTTAGCCCAGGCCAGGGATCCCTGGGGAGTTGGAGACCCCTCCAATAAAGGGGTCCCCCTCTCCAGGTCACTCCTGGCCTAGGCTGGCCTAGGGTGATAGCCTGAAAAAAAGATCCAATACTCACCTTTTGTCCCACAATGCTCTCCGCAGAAATCCAATAAAGGCCACAGACATACTGTTACAACAAGCTTCAGCATGTTGTTACAGTATGCGAATGACAGCTCATGGTATTCAGTTAGTATTAGTACCGGGCCGCGAGCCAATCAGCCGCGGCTTAACATTAGCGCCTCTCATTGGCTGGGACCCACATGGGCTTAGCCAATGAGCAGCTCCTCCATTGAAGTCCACGTGGGTCTCAGCCAATGAGCAGCCGCTAATGTTAAGCCGCTGCTCCTTAGGTGAGTATTGGATCTTTTTTTCAGGTACTTCCATAGGATACTTTACATTGATAAGGGGACCTGAACATCTAGCAGCAGGTGAGTACTGTATGTGTGAGTGTGTATGGATGTAATAAATCTTTATTTTCATGGTGTGTTTGTCTTGTGTTTTTACACATTTCTTTACAGGTGAACTACATGTACCAATGGACCCTTAATGCCCCACATTCTGGTACTTGTGGTTCTCCAAGTACCAGCATGCAGGGGAGGCTTGCTGGGACCTGCAGTTCTACTATAAAGACAATGTTGTTAATTCTATTTTTAGCACTACACATACACTATCAACCCACCACCCAGGGGTAGCCCCTAATAGAGCCGGAAGCTCACTACTGAGGCTGCCCCCAAACGAAGGCGTTCCTTCGGGAACGCCTCCATTTGGCCAGCCCCCCCCCCGCCTGCCTCCAAAACGGGGCGAGCTGTCAATCACAATCGACAGCCGCCCCATTTTGGTGCGAGACCCGTAGCAACGGAGCTCCCGTTGCTGGCCGGGTCTCGCGCATGCGCAGTGGGGGACCATCGACCTGCTTGCGAGCATTGTGCGCTCGCGAGCGGGTCTGAATCAGGCCCAGTGTCTGAACTTTGTTATTAGTAAATTTGAAAGTTGAATTTACCATGTAAAACATAATGAAATACAGACAAAAACACAAAATAAAAGTACAAGCTAAATTCAATTAAATACAAATATCCATTGTTTTTCAGAATCAGATGGGAATTTTCTTCCCTGCAGCTGTCTAAATGGAGATACTAATGAAGTAATTAGAATAGAATGCAGAAACTTGGTATAGTATTGCAGCCACACTAATGAATGCAGTACTGTCATTGTTAGGGAGTCAATTAGACAAACAGAACAAGTAGGTAACTAATGCTGCATATCATCATCATCATCGCTTATATTTACACTAGTCTTTTAGTTCCTGCAGGAGATACTCCTCTTGATAGGGGTATATGTGTCTTTGTCCATGTCTACTTTAGTCACAATTAAGAGAACACACCCTTATTACACCCAGCTCTTGAGCTCCATAGCAACTTTATAAATTGCAGTGGCCATGGTGTTAAACTTCCATCACTGGACCCTATAACACATTCACTGGGCTCCTGGCAATCCACTTTTGGCTAGCCACCCCCTATTACCTCCCAGGAATGCCTAGGGCCGCAACTAGTGGGGGCTAAGGGGGCACATGATCCGGGTGCCGGACTTGACGGGGTGCCGGGGAGAGGTTTCCGGAAGGCTATGTTGCTGCTCTTGTGGGTATGGAGCCACATCCCGGCCTTGAGAGTCTAATGTGGTGCTGGTCACAAGCCAATCAGTGCTCGCGGACCGGCAGCCAATCAGCAGAGGCTGCCGGTTCGTGAGCTCCAATTGGTTCGCGAGCGGCACCACATTACAATGACGGCAGTACTGACAGTTCCCCAGTGTGTGGCAGCCTCGTCCCGCGCCACCCCGAGTTCACCCACCGCATGGCCCTTGCAGGTAAGAGAAGGGAGATGGGGCCTTACTGTTGCATAATATAAAGGGGGCCTTACTGTGGCACAATGTATAAGGGGCATTACTGTTGCACAATGTATAAGGGGCATTCCTGTGGCTTAACGTATAAGGGGCATTACTGTATTGCATAATGTGTTGTAAGGGACATTACTGGGTGGCATAATATGTTGTAAGGGGCATTACTGAGGCATAATGTGTTATAAGGGTCATTAACGTGTGGCATAATGTGTTATAAGGGCATTACTGTGTCACAAAACCACACAACCTTTTCATCCTCTATGTTGTATTTTTTTGAGGGGTCGCCAAATTATGGCCTTGCCCTGGGTGACAAAAATCCTAGTTTCAGCATGGCTCTTGCTTCCACATTAATTCTGCATCTCCATGCGGTAACGCCTAGGATGCATGCACAGTACCACCAACCTAGGCCAAATGCAGGGCATATCGGCATTACGTGCAGTTAGCGAGCACCGCTGTATCAGGCCCATAATTTGTTTTGTACTCTACGTAAACTCTGCACCTTTTATGATTCTCAGCCTATGAGACCCAACTATGCAGAGTACGCTGGCTGTATATACATTCTAAATTACATTTTTACTTTTAAAGTAAATAAACAACTGTTAGGCCTAAACTCAATAAATAAAAATAGAAAAAGGTCACCTTTCCGTATAAATTGCAAGAAAAAATATGTTTTTTTTGTTTTCCTTTATAAATCCTGAGGAGTGATGCACCAGAGACAGTGCGTGATATTACAGGAGGTGACAGCTGGGCAGCAGGAGAGTAAATAACATTGAACATGGCAGCCACAGAGGGAAATTGTTCATTCATGTGTTTGTATTCAGTTCAGGTTTTCATGATTTATTATAGTATAGAAGTAAATTATGTTGTACTGAGAAGATTGCACTGACTCCTCTGCAATAACTAGACTACCTAATAACCCACCCTACTATGCTACGAAAGCATTGAATACATTTTTACATTATTATGGAGTATTATTATTCAATGTAAACTTCATTAAGGTTTTTTGGTCTCTCATATGATAACAATGTAAGCTAAATAATTAAATCATATTTTGATTTTATTAATGTTGTTACTTGTTAGTCCCTGAAACATTATGATCTATTCTTAAAATTGTCTTTATAGCTGACATTTGCTTGCCATGTGCCCTAAGGTGTAATTTTCTGCATCCATAGTTTTTAAAGCTTGGATTTAAGTAATTGCAAAACATATGTTCTGTATATAATGTACATGAGTCTTGTATAGTTCTCTGATTATGTGAGTGGCTGTCATCCTACCTCTCTGACCGTTCTTTCTCTGTCTCTTTGCATGACTTCACTTCTCCCCCTCTTCCCCTACCAGTGTCCCCCTAGGTTCTGTTCTTGGTCCTTTCCTATTCTACCTTTATACATCCTCTTTAGGTAAGCAGCTCATTTGGCCTACAATTTCATCTCTTTGCTGATGACACTCAGATCTACCTCTCCTCCCTCACATTTCCCCTCTCTGCTCACTCATATCTCCAACTGTCTCTCTGCCATTTCCTCTTGGATGTCCCAAAACATCTAAGACTGAGCTGCTGACCTTCCCACCATCCCGAATTACCTTACCCTCCACAATTTCACCATCTATTGAGTGCACCACCATCTCCTCTATGCTGCAAGTTCACTGTCTTGGAGTTATTCTTGGCTCCTGCCTCTCCTGCAAACCACACATTCAGAACTTTTTGCAGTCATGCCATTACCATTTCACCGTGGAGGCAACTAAAACCCTCATCCACTCACTGGTCATCTTCTCACTAGACTACTGTAACCTCCTCTTACCTGTCCTCTTCTCTATCTGTCATCATTGCACCTCACTCTTACTTACAAAGCACTGACCCAATCTTCTCCCATTTACATCTCGGACTTTATCTCCCTCTATACTTGGTAGGAAATACTGACGGCTCAATAGGAAATACCGGCGGCTCAATAGCCGCCAGTTCAAATCCCGACAGCGGCATCCCAATGCATGAAGATCCCGACAGGGCAGGTAAGTACTCTAACCCTTCCCTTCTCCCCCTAACTCTCCCTTGGTGGTGCCTAACCCTAACCTCCCCCCCTAGTGCCTAACCGTAACCCCTCCTTCCCGCACCCTAAACCTAACCCTCCCAGCAGGTGCTTAACCCTAACCTCCCCCCAGGGGTGCCTAACCCTAATCCTCCCTCCCCGTTGCCTAACCGTAACCCTCCCCGGGGAATACCTAACTCTAATCTCCCCCCAGGGGTGCCTAAACCTAACCCCCCTATCCCTGGGGACAGTGATATTTACCCAGCATCCGGACTTTTGGCATTTCGGGGTCGGGATGCCGACGCCACTATCCTGATCTCGTTCAGGATAGCAGCATCAGCATTTTGCTGGCGGTCGGGATTCTGGCATCGGTATATTTTTAACTACATCCCCTTCGCCCACTTCGCCCAAAATGAATGCTGCCTTTCCACCCAACTGATACTTCCTTCCACTCTTGCCTCCAAGACTTTGCCCGTGCTGCTCCTTTCCTCTGGAACTCTATCCCTCTCCCTATCAGACTCTCCATCTCTCTACAAAGCTTCAAACTGGCTCTCAAGACCCTGTTTGCTATCAACGCCTTTCAAATCTCATCCTAATCCACTGCTCCATGCTCCTTACTCGTTGCCTCTCCCCTCTGTGTCACCTGTGTCTGTTTGCCCTTCCCCTGTAGACTGTAAGCTTCATTAGCAGGGCCCTCTTCCCTCACGTGCTTTGCCTTCCCTCACTTATACCATCATCATCTCCCCACTGCATACAACAACCCCTTTCCCTTGGGTATTTTGGCTGCTGATGCACCAATGTTTATAAACCAACACCATGTCCTGCAATGTTCTATACTGTAAGTAACTTTGTTCTAGTTGTGTTCATATTGTTTCTGTCTATGTACCTTGTTAGGTGCTGCAGAACCCTTCTGGTGTCATATAAATAAAGGATGATAATAATAATTTCTGCCTATTGCAGATACTGCATGCCTGAGACACTGTGAGGAAAACGGGCATGGCCAAGCAGGAAACATCATCATAGGGAGAGAAGAACCTTATCCTAGAAAGGGGAAAAGGTGTTCGTGCCTTTGCAGAGACAAAGCTGGGGAGCAGGGAGAGAGTGCCTATGCTTCCCCACGCTGCCCATCCAATTCCCAAGGAGAGAGAGCCTAGAGAGACCAGAGAGAAAAAGTCTGGGGAAGACAGAGAGATAGATCTGGAAGTCTGCAGTGTGAGCAGCCCAGTGATCTTCTCCATGATGCATCACCCAGGAGAAGGCTAAAGCTGCAGATGTAATGCTGAGGGAGAAAAGGAGTCCCTTATGCATAAAAGCCCCCAGCAGCCATTAGAGGGGGGGCCACTGTTGGAGCATCACTGTAGGAGAGTGGTGGCCTGTAGCTGAGAGTACACTGAGGGGTATATTTACTAAAGTGAGCGTTTTTAGAAGTGGGGATGTTGCCCATAGCAACCAATCAGATTTTAGTTAACTCTTCTAGAAGGTGTTAGTTAAATGTTACATAGAATCTGATTGGTTGCTATGGGCAACATCTCCACTTCTAAAAACTCTCATTTTAGTAAATATACCCCTGAGAGTGTAATAGCTGCATTGGAGGAGTTTGTAAAGAAGACCCGTGAGAAGGAGAAGGGTAGCAAAGAGAGGCGGATGTGTCTGTGACCATCTGTATATCGCAGGGAGCAGAGAGAGGCAGACTGGGGCCCCATTTATCACCGAAGCAAACCCCTTTTAGCACTCGCTAAAGGGGTTATGTCCTCGTTTCTGGATTTAACAAACAACGGTAATCTAAAATTACCGCTGTTTGTCACAGCATCATTCTTGCCATCTTTTTATACTAGAGGTTACCCTACTCCCACTTATACTTCCAGAGCTAAAATAGCAATATTTGGTTGGAATTCAGTTTTAGAGAAATGTTGTAGCTTCATTTTGAGTACTAAGCATTTAAGGGGTCTATTTACTAAGCAGTGTTAGGAGACAGAGTGAAAAGTGATAAGGTGCCAGCCAATCAGCTCCTAACTGTCATCTCACAGGCTGTGTTTGAAAAATGACAGTTGGGAGCTGATCGGCTGGCACCTTATCACTTTTCACTCTGTCTCCTAACACTGCTTAGTAAATAGACCCCTTATGGTGCGTACACACTGGGCGATTAAAGTGGACGACTGAACAATAACAATATCGTTATCATTCAGTCGTCCACTTTATCGTCCATTTTTAACACAAAAACGATGAACGATAATGACGACGCGCATTCCCGCGGGTCATTCGTCATCATCGTTCATTGGGTTAACATGCAGGCCAACCTGATGATGTCATCCTGCATGTTGGGGAATGGGGGAAGAGAGCCCGGCGCTGAACGATATCGTTAATGATATCGTTCAGCGGCTGTGCTCAATGTCATGAACAACATTGAGCACACCCTGCCGGGGACACACTAGACGATATCGCTCGGGGAGCATATCGTCTAGTGTGTACGCACCATTAATCTTTATTGTTATCATCCAATAGACATTGTATTTATGCACTAAATCTAATTTTAGGATTTGTTGGAATGCTGAACTGAATCAGGACACTAGTGTGCGTATTAGAAAGAAAATGGTAAATTTTAACGCGGCCTATTTATCAAATAATATTTGCGGGAGTTTTCATGGGGTACCGGCTTATATTAAGGAACGCCTGTATGTACCATGGAAGGATTGCTGCAGATATCTCCAATATCTGCCATGGTCCCTCCATTCTTGACAGCAGAAGTAACCCCCATTGAAGTAATTCAGAGATTTGTCCAGCAGCCTTTAAATACTAATCTAATAACATAATAAATAAAACCAGGATACAGGATTCAGCTCTTATCTATTTTTATAAGGCAGCAACATGCCCTGTAGCAATGTACAATAAAGATAATTGTAATACATTTAAGGGACTCTTCAGTAACGTTAACGAGCCTGTTACTACTGTTTCCGCATGTTTAAGCAACATGCCCATTCATCATTAGTGACCCAATGTGGCCGTCACATATTCACTGTAACCCCCCTTTACTCTCTAAAAGGGACCCCAGGTTTCTAACTCGATTTAGTGTACCCACTCATATCCTTCTCTTAGTGGTGCTCCTCTTTTCATTAGATCAGTACCTCCACCCAAGTATAGATAGTAGTTTAGGCCTTACTGGGAAAACCCAAATTGGGGATTAGTTTATAAATTTGTGTTGGTTATCCCACCAATGACCCTTGTTCACCTTTGGTGTTGTTATTATTTTCTTAATTATAGGTGGTTAATTTTGCTGATATTTTAACACTATAATAATAAGTCACCACAACATATCACACAGTTGTAAATCCTTGTGTTTAAGAAGTTGTAGGATAAGTATTATGTACATTTCTTACTATGAACATGACATTACATCACCCGCTATATATATAGATAACACATAGGTTCATATTACATAGTACATAACATAGTACACAACATAATATCACATGTCGTTACATAAGGCAACATACCTGTACAATTAACAGTTTCACCTAGAGTTGTTATTCAGAGGTAGTGAGGGCACAACCCCGTTAAATGTATTTCATATGTATGCCACAATTATACTGTATGTAGATTCCTCTATGTTACCTTAATGGTACTCATATACCTATTAATACAGCTCTAGTCTTATACCATATGCAGTCTACTTTATATGTACACATATATATGTATATACATACCCATCCTTTCAACCGACATATTATTGAATACTGAAATAAACATTACCTGAATTATATAATGTCCTTAGGGCCGCTCGCATAAGCTAGGAGGCCGCTCCAATAATAGGTAGGACGGCCCTGATTCAGAGCGAGCGCTCTTGTCAGAGCGTCCGGCTCTGAATCAGGCCCTTAGTCCTTTCTGGATTTATCAATCTGGATCTGCAAAAAACATCTACAGTTCAAAGTCTGCAGAAACTTGGTTATTGCTACAAACTTTAACTTAGTAGCAGATACACTGAAAAACACAAATGAATGCTGGTTACAAATGTTTCCACCACATGCACTAGTTATTTGACTATGTTGACTATTGGCTTTCAAATTACAATTGCGTTTTGTAACGGTAGTTATAAATGTTCCTTCGCATAACTCATATTTAGCTGAGCCAAATTGATGTTTTAATATAGTCTTCCAAATGTGGAAAGGTATTTATTAATCTCTGGCTGATGGTTTTTATAATTATTTTAAATATTCTTATGTATTCTGTCTTTTTATCACAAGTTTTATTATCAATTCTTATGAAGATGCTTTAATTCAGCAAAAACTTTTTATTTATTAATTTGTTAGTTGGGAATGGCACATCAGTCAGAGATTGATATGCACTGAATTGTGATTTGCGGTGCCTTTAAACATAAGGACTGATCTTGTTGCCATGACGACGCGGCTTCCATGATCATTGAACTCACTCTATTGGAACAGGAAGTTTACCAGCACTATGGAAACGGAGACTTCCGGTTCACAGCCGCGCCACGTGGAGAGCACACATATCACCTTGAAATGTACATTTTCTATGATTTAAGAAATAATAGTCGCAAGTGGCGGAAGTCGCGACACATGTGACTTCCGGTTTTTCATCGGAAGCGAGGATCCGCTTAGCCTCATGCTTGTGAGGGGGGTAATCTGTATATTTTCATTGTTCATATACATGTTTGTATTTCTGTGATTATGTATACATATGACGGGGTTTGTGCAATCTGTTCATTAATTTGGACTGATTATGGAAGGTATTTATATGAGAGTTGGGATGACTTACTCCCATACATAGGCGCTGCGGAATACTTGTGGCGCCATATAAATAAAGGATAATAATAATAATACCTTGAAAATGATCCATAGGATCAAAACGCTTTTGTAGAGGGGGTGCATCTCGTTTTGGATTACTTCTTCTTAACTTATACTGGACTTATAACCTGTAGGTGGAAGTCCGGAACCACATTTTCAGGTTATATTGAACTTTTATTTTTTAACATCTTCTCTGATTTGCCTGTTAAGTTGGAACCATACATCCATAAGCTATGATAAGTTTTATATATTTTTGCTCAATAAATATTTTATACTTCACGACATCATATTTTCACTATTGAAAGAGGAGAAAAGGTTTTATCTGGAAAAAGAAACCATTATATGCTTTTCCCAGCACCAGTAGAGAGTGAGTGGGTTACGCCTCTTTCCTGGGATGTAGTCTGGAACCCGACGGTCTAAATGCCGACCGCCGGCTTCCAGACTGCTTTATCCCGACTAAGGACGAAGGACAGGCGTCTAAATGTAGACGCCTGTAATTTTCCTGACGTCGGGAGACCGGCGCCCGGCATCCCGATTGAGCGGAAGCCGGGCGCCACAGCGGACAGCCGCGGGGGAGGAGGGTTAGGTTTAGGGCTCCCGGGGGGTGCCTAACCCTAAGTCCCCCCCGGGTTAGGGTTAGGCTAGGGGGAGGGTGGGTTAGGGTTAGGCACCCTCGGGGGAGGTTTGGGTTAGGCACCCCCCGGGGGTCAGGTCTAGGAAGCGGGGGAGGGGGGATAGGTTTAGGCACTTAGAGGGGGGAGGTTAGGTTTAGGCACCCCTAAGGAGGGTTAGGGGGGCTAGGTTAGGTTAGTAAATACTTACCTTTAGGACGATCGGGATTTCCTCCATTGTCGGGAATTGAATATACATATAACACCCCCCTTTCCTTCATTACCTTCCCACTATTCACTGGGGAAAACAAGAAAGATACCTTTACACGTGGGGTGTATATCCACTAGCATGTGAGTGGGGTACGCCATCTTTTCTGCGGTTCACGGTTCTATCTTATGCTAGAACTTCATGTTTTAATGAACCCATTTATGTGATTATGTTTTCCATTTTTATGTTTTCTTTCACATATCGTGGTATAAGACGAGAATAACAACGGACGGACCTTAGCCACTAAGCCACTAAGAAAGATACATTACTACTCCATTTTCCAATATTGAAGGATTAAGTATTTCCAATATTTCCCTTTTTGTTGTTTTTCCTATTTGTGATTGTATACTGGATAACCATTTAGTACCAGCGCCACCTCATATTCAGAGTTTATTTATCCTTTATTATTTGCATTTTCTGAATTTGGTGTTACTCAGTTTTAACTCTGTGTTTGTGGGGAGGCAGCAAGTTGCATTCTGTGCACTGATACTCAATCCTCTACTCTTTTTGTACACTTAACGATGTGCTCCATTAGCAATATCATTAAGTGGTATCCATTGAACTCCCAGGCTCAATGTCGGGAATGTCATTGATCATACACACTGAATGATATAGATAACGATATCGTTCAGTGACGTCACCTGCCACATCCCCGAACTTGCAGTGCCTGACAGTATTGTCAGGTTTCCCTGCAAGTACGGGCGACGAAAGACATCGTTAACAATACGCGGGAGCGTGCATCATTAACAATATAGTTCATAGACACTGGACGATATGAACACATATGATCGTTATGGTCCATATCATTCAATTTATCGTCTTGTGTATATGAGCTTCAACACTTGTGGACTGCCTACTGCTGCTCCTGAACTGTAGCCAGCCAACACTGCTTCTACTCCCCCGTCCTGTCTGATTTCTGCTTGTATACACTGTAACGGGCTATCTTCCTTACAACTGCTCTCACTTCCGAAGTGTAGACTGTATCCAGGCAGACGCTGCAGAGATTAGCCTTTGTGACAGTAGGTATGTTTACTACATACTACCAAGCCCCTCCGGTGTTGCCCCGCCCACATCGTTTAGAGTTACCGACAGCTCCACTGATGATGCCTCGCCTGCTGCTGTCCCGTGGCTGCCTAGTGCCTCTGCTACTGCTCCACTGCAGGGACCACCACTGCTGCTCCACCCCTGAGATGTCAGCCTCCCCAGCCTGCAGCAATGCACCTCCTCCAGTCAGCGGTAAGCTTCCTCTGCTGATGGCCGCTGCTGCTGCTGCCTCCTCTTAGGCTCCACCCCCTGCACCCAGCAGCACACCACGGCCGCACTGCCCAGGACACAGGGAGGTGGGCATCAAAGGAGGGGAGTGCCAGATTGGCTGGCAACGGCTGCCGGCCGCTCTATTTATACCCCTCACTCCCCTGGCCACGAGACCCCTACTCTGGCCACGCGACCCCTACCCTGTCCTTCCCGCCTAGCGCTCGCACTCTCTGCCTCGCGCTGGCACCTACACACTCTGCTATGTTAGCAGGGGGCTTTCCTCAGTGTGGGCTCGTGCCAATTCTGTCACCTTCTATCAGCAGTTCGTGCTGCACTGTATGTTAACTCAGACAGTCACAGTGACTCACACATGGGCGCCGAGATGGGGGAAGTGGGTACAGTTTACCCGGGCCCGGACTTGCTAGAAGGGCCCGGCGGGGGCCCCAGGTCCAGTGTCGCCCCCCCCTCCCCTCCCTCACAGCAGCTCATCACACAGCTTGTGCTGGGCTGCTGTGTGAGACTGCTCGCGGCTGCTGCAGTCTCACAAGGAGGTGTGGCCACGCCTCCCATGATTAAGCCATGCCCCCTCCATTACCCGGGCCCAGGACCCACATACTGCAAATTAACCATTTGTTGTACAATGACATGCCCTACATTCTACATATTCCAGTAAATACACGTTTTTTATAGAGATGAGCCGGTTCGGATTTACTCGGTTTTACTCGGATTTACTCGGATCTCAAACTGGCATTTTATTGGCTATCGGCTATCACGTGTTTTGGATAGCCAATAAAATAAATCCGAACTAATCCGAACTTGCGGTAAAGTAGGGATAAGAACCGAGTAAATCCGAACCCTCACATCTCTAGTTTTTTACATACATTTTATACATGAGTTACAATAAAATATTTAACATATTATTTATTAACTTTAAATAATTAATTTCCTTTGGTTGTAAATATAAGAATTATATTTATATATATAAATATAGCCCCGCACCTCGCTATTGAAAGGATTCCACAGGGAGAGGAGTGATCGCGGGACGGATGCCTTTTGGAGCATCTGTCCCTCAACCGGCGAAATGTTTAATAGCTCCATTACTTTTGTATCCACCACTCCATGTCGCAGCTAGGTGGATACTTCATTAACAGGGGGCTGATGGAGCTTGATATTCAGGGCCGTAACTAGGGTAGTGCGACCAGTGCCATGGCACAGGGCACCACAGGGCAGGGGGCGCTGCTCGGGTCTGTCGATTTTCCTGTTTATTATCATTCTCACTTGTAGCTTCCTCTTCTTTTTTCCCCAGCATCTCCTGGCCTCCCCTATCTCTTCCCTGACCCTTCCCCATGAGGCCATGGCCCTTGTATCAGGTACACTATCTTATATCCCTATTTTAAAAATGGGCCAATGCACCAAAAAGTCTAGTTACGGCTCTGTTAATGAATAGGCCCCTATGTCACAAACAAGAATAATTAATTGACAGGTGTTGTATTAACTATGTAGATGATCTGACATATTAATATACAATATAAATATCTTTCTGAAAATAGACGAGGTGAGACAAATACGATGCGAGTGCATGGGGAAAGCTCACTGCAGCGGGTATATAAGAAAATATAGATCAGACGCAGGCAGGTGTAATATAGCTAGGCTAGCTGCAGAAATACATTAATGCTGTAGCATCCACATTTGTAATATACTATAAGATAAAACCAATCCAGGTTTACAATGCTGAAATCAGTCATGTGTGTAATACATACAAGAACATGTCACTTCTTTTTGATGTATGTCTACAATAAAGCTGGAACAGAGATGTTTAAAACTGTATTACCTGTCACCTCGACATACCAATATGTTAAAGTTATTGTCCATAGTAAAGGAGGAGGGGATGTAAATCACTGTGATCACTTCTTAGCTCAGGTGTTACATACTATATGTATATTCATGAAGTTGACATTTAAAATGATGAATATGGGAGAATGAGGGAGATCAAGGACATCCAAAACAAAGGAAACGATACAATATTTTACAGATACTAGCAGTGCCTACTTGTACAAGTGATTATTAATTGTATTCAATGATGCAGAGTGATTATTAATTTTATTCAATGATGCAGAGTGATTATTAATTTTATTCTATGATACTGAATCGGCGATTAAAGTATTAAGTGGATGGGGACTCTCTCACTGGTTGTTAGTGAGATCAGTCAGTCGCTTGCTTAGTGCCGTGCAGGCAGTGTGGTGGCCACGCCCCTTCCCTCTCCTATAGGTCTCTCCAGCACTGGGGTCCTCCTGAGCCTGTCAGTGACAAGCTCCACCCCCTCCATATTACACGAGGAGCTCCTGCTGGAAGAAGCCCAGTAAGTTATCTCTGTATTGGCATGGATGGTGTGTGTGTTTGTGTGCGTGTGTAACAAACTATTTATATATATATATATATATATATATATATATATATATAGGTGTGTACGCACGGTATGATTAAAATGCACGATATGAACGATAACGTTCATATCGTGCATTTTTCGGTGCCTCCAACCCACCAACGTCCTGCGATGCACGACCGTGCATGCAGGCCAACCTGGTCAATATCGACCAGGTTACTATAGGGACCCGCGATTGTCAATCGTGGGTCCCTGGCCGTCGTTGGTGGGCTGGTGGTGTGCTGGATCATCGATGTTGACTTAAGAAATAAAACCACCACTAAAGCAATTGCAATATAATGGCAATACATTAGTACAGGTTGAGTCTCCCATATCCAAATATTCCTAAATACTGAATATTCCGAAATACGTAATTATTTTGGAATCACTGAGACAATGAAACCTTTGATTTTTGATGGTTTAATGTACACAAACTTTGTCTAAGGGTCAAATTATTAAAAATATTGTATAAAATTACCTTCAGGCTCTGTGTATAAGGTGTATATGAAACATAAATAAACTTAATTTCTGTACACAAACTTAGCTTGAGCCACAAAATTATTGAATATATTGTATAAAATGACCTGCAGGCTGTGTGTACAAGGTGTAAATAACACATAAATGCATTCTGTGTGTATATTTGGGTCCCATTCCCAAGATATTTCATTATCATATGCAAATATTCCAAAATACGGAATATTCCATTATCCAAAATACCCCTGGTCCCAACCATTTTGGATATGGGAGACTCAACCTGTAATGTGTAAACTTCTTTAGTACAGACACTGTATTTGACTGTAAGCTTTTCAGACAATACATTGGCAATACTTTAGCAATGTGTAAGCTTTTCTTGTACCAATACTATCTGAGTGTAAGCTCTTCTAGCAACAATACATTAACAAACTAAACTTTTCTCGTCCAGACACAGGGCCTGATTCAGACCCGGGCGCTAAGCTGCTCGCTGGGGGGTGATTATCACACATCTGCGCATGCGTATGCGTCAAAGTACACATGCGCATACTAGTCTTTGCGGCTGGGAATCGTGTGCTTGTAGTACACAGACTGGACGCTACTTTGAGTGGCAGATAGCGCCGTTTGTGGGTGGTGACAGGTTGAAGGTGCTTGTGAACGGGGGAGTGGATGGGCGAATGCGGCCGTGTCTGAGCATCAAAACTGAGTTTAATAGGTATGCATAATTAGCAAAGTAGCGTCATTGAATACGTCACTTGGTTGTATTTTAGCTTGAACTGATCGCAGTGCTTACGGTGGGGTAGGAGCTACCTCAAGTGCTGCGTGAAGCTCTGATGGGTCTCAATGTTACCGATTCATTACACACTTCCTGGAGATGACATGGGCTAAGACAGAAAGGTGGGCGGCTTTATACTCCTGCGTACGCTCACTGCCGTCGCCCTCTAAGACATAGCGGGCGTCCTTAAGCCAGACAGTGCGATCGTGGGATTTGCATACCGGGCCCCTTTTGTAAGCGACCGAGCACAGCTTAGTGACCGGGTCTGAATCAGGCCCACTATATTTTATTAGATAAGCAAAAAGAAACTGCGCTTTAAAGTCTGTGCTGGGACACCAGAAACATCAATGTATTGAAAAATAATATAAATTTAATAAGCTGCGAATCAGCACAATTTAACACATAAACAATGTGATTTTGCTCCACCACCTCCTTTTTCTGTTTTAGTTGTAACTGAAAACTTGTCCTGATTTACCCTATCTCTTCACTGGCCGTCTTCTTCCGAGCAAGAATCAGCGGCAACTGAGATGATGTGTTGCTACGATGCTTGTCAATGACATCAGATGCCCTCCGGATGGTGTGTAGCAAACTCGCCAATGCTCCACAGGATTCAGTAGCTTCACTACTCAATAAGTCCAACGCGTTTCATGCCACTGTGGATGCTTTGTCAAGGAAGTTTGGATTGTCCTATGTATGTCTTTTTATAGAACAAACTTTATTCTCAAAACATTTTGAGAGTGAGGACCTGAACAGCTCAGCCCTGTAAAGCCCCGTTGTAGCTGGCCATCGGCGGGAGAAGAGGCAGCGCTGGGAGACAGGTCTGGTACTGGAGGTCGTAAGCAGCGAAACCCTACATTACTGACACTTACTGTGGGTGTTGGAAATAGGAGGCAGTTCTGGACAGAGCTTCACACTGAGGCCGGCCATCCTTTGTGCAGTCAGAAGAAGGGACAGGGCCTGGAGGCGCGGCTTCCTGATGTGGGTAGAGCTGGGGGTGGATCCAGGAGCCATTATAATACTTACCTCAGCGTTCAGGCAGCCAAAGACTTACATTTCCCTCAGAAAATCCTCACAAATGACATTCAGTTCCAGGTCAGAAATATAAGGACAACAGCGGCCAATGTACCACCTTTAGCGTACACACCAGATGGTGTTATAAACAATAACTTGCATGCATGTAGCGAGTTTTAGGAGGGATGAAAAGAAACTGAATTAAGTTTACATTTAGTGAGTTAATCCATTTGATGTGTTTGTAATCCATTGTTGTAATATGTACTTTTGCTTAATTTAAAGCCCAATTGACTAACACCTGGTTTTTGGGTGATCGTTTTTATGAAATTGTTCTACTGTTTGCGTTCACCTAATTAATCAATTATTCTGCAGCCTTCCAAGGAATTACCGGCTTTCCCGTGATCCAGTATAACAAAGATTGCCATTATGGGTTGAAAACAAAGATGCCTCAGGCATGAAATATGTATCTGCACACTTGCATTTTCCATAGCTTTATTTTGATCTGTACACATATTAAGGTACATCCAAACTTAATCGTCATTAATGATGAAACCCTACTCAAAATAAAATGATTTTCAAAGGGGTGTGCTTTATTAGTATCTTCCAGTCCATACTATATTGTACCGGCATTTTAACACCCCTGACCAGTCTCTTGAAATGCAAGGGGCTGCTTGTACAACATACGGGCGACATGAAGTACAGCTGCAAAGGTGTGGTATAAAAACAATGCAAAAGTCAACAGTCAATAGGTTGACATCAGATGGTCAACATGCAATACTGTTGGTTGACAGGGACAAAATGTCGACTAAAAAAAGGTCGACAGTGCAGGAGGTTGACAGGGACAAAAGATCAACAGGCTTAAATGGTCTGTACACAAATGATCGACACATTTTTTTCTTTGTAATTTAACCCTAATCCAAACCCTTAACCTTCCCTCTAGTGCCTAACCACCTTCACATCCCCTGGTGCCTAACCCTAACCCTCCCCCTAGTGCCTAAACCTAACCCTAGCCTAACCCTCCCCCTAGTGCCTAACCTTACCTACTGTATGCCCTCCAGCAGCCTAACCCTCCCCTAATTGCCTAACCATAATCCTCACCCTAAAACCTAACCTTGAAAATGTTGATAAACCATAAAAATGTGTCAACTATTTTGTATCGGCCATTTGTGTGTCGACCATTGGAACCTGTAGAACTTCTACACTGTTGAGCTTTTATCCCTGTCAATCTATTGCATGTCAACCATCTGGTGTCGCCTATTGACTGTGAACCTTTTCATAGTCGATCTGCTATCCAGATACTGGTGCAAAATGTTATTGGGTAGTGCCACAGTATTACTCCAAGAAGCATCTTTACGTACTGTGGGGCTGATTCAGAAGTTGATGTTGTTCTGATTTTGGAGCAGATGGGCAATGTTTTGAGGACTGTGCAGTGCGCATGTGCCTTGATACAGCTGTGATATGTTGGTCGCAGTGCCTTGTCAGCCGCAGCCTGATTGACAGGCTGCAGGCATTTAGGGACAGCAACATGATTGTTGCAGTAAACAGAGGCATGTCGGCCCCATTTTCTGGGTGTGCCGAAGTCAGTGGCTGCATCAGATGCTGGCGCCAGCAGTGTAGTTTTGCCGGACATCCTGAGTAACCTGAGAATTATGCAGATGTGCGATGGTCCAGGCGATGTTTGCAATGCGGATCCGATGCTGTGTCTTCAGATGCAGGCAGCGGATCTGAGAAGCCAGCAGTGGCCGTCTTTTAACAAAAGATGCCACCTGCTCATTAGCATTTGCACTCAGATCCGTGGCGATCGCAGACGCAGCACCAACTCACACTGCGTCCACCGCTGAATTAGCCCCTGTATCACAAAATCACTTACATTTAACGGTAAATCTGGTCCCACATATCTACTGTATAATGGGAATGCTTATGTTCAGGGTTGTACTGCATGTTCCCTGCATGCTAATTACAGTATGCTAATTATTTGCTTCTGTAAAATGTGTAACAAGACAGGTTACATATTTTTTAAATATATTTCTTTGAACATTGAAGTACAGGGTGGTCTTTAGGAACCTCCTCTCAATTACTTCAATTAGATTTTTCCTCCCTATTACATTACAGAGCCAGAGGCCAAGGAACAACTCTTGTGGTTGGCTGATTTCCATCTAAAATCTTAATTTATTATTTTCTAAAATTAATGACTAATATTACACATGGGTGCCCCTGGCTCTCTTCTCCAAGTACAGGAAGAGGCAAGAATACGATATGTTCTACTCAAAATGTGAGGTATGTTTTATTCATTTGTAGTGTGACACATTTTATGCGAGTAAAATTTTTACATAATACAAATGGACTTGCTGTACATCCCAGTCTAAATCAGATCTACAGGGTCCATTGAAAACTATTGCTTCTGCCAGCCCATTGTATCCCAGCCCGTTGTATCATGTATAGAGACCGACCACTAGACTGAGATATTAGGCTTCCTCTACAGAGAGTGGATCCTGGTGCTTCATGCTTCCCTGGCCAATGGTGTTATATGAAGTGACCAGTTGTAGAGGGCAGAATACCGCATGAGTGGTTATAAGACGATCACAAACAATCAGACGCCGGTATCTATGAACTGATGGATTTCCTATCACAGTCATGGTTAAATATAGCAAGTGGCATTTACTGCAATGGGGTCCCTTTAATAGAGACACATACTATATTTTCTTGGTTTTGTGTAACATTAAATATTATAAAGCTTCTCAGTGCATGTCATAAATACTTGCTTTTCCTTGTATCATTTTGCTATGGAGTCGCAGCCAAAATTTCTTTATTCAAACCTGTAACAAGTTGGTTGGTCTTTTTTTTTTTTTTTAATGTTTCATATCAAATTATTTTTTGTTAAGTCATTTAAGATAATTTTAACAAGTTTGGATTTTTAATTCATTTTCCCCAATTGATAAAAAGATTTACAAAACATTGAAGTTAATTTTTTTCTCTTTGGTCTACAGAAAAAAAAGAAAAAATGTTTCCCTCCAGCACACTGCAAAAAAACAGCAAAAAAAGGCTTGAATACTACATGATAAAGAAATCCAGAGGTCTTTGTTGTATTCATTTGCAAATACATGGTTAAGCTCCAGGCCGCGCCAAGGCTCCTATGTACTGCCATCCCTAACGCTACATAATAATAGACTCACTCTGAGTCATAATTGCATACTGTTGTGCCACATGATAACAGCACATACACTTAGGAGGGCATGCAATCGGGATGCAGACGGTCTAAATGTCAACCGCCGGCATCCTGACTGTCTAATCCCGGCAAGTGTCTAATGACAGGCGTCGAAATCCCGATGCCTGTCATTAGACCTACGCCGGGAGTCCGACACCCGGCTTGCCGATCGAAGGTAAGCCGGGCGCCAGGCGCAGACAGCCGCGGGGGAGGGGTGTGTGTGTAATTAGGGGCTCCCGGGGGCGATTTAGGGTTAGACACCAGTGGCAAACGCATGATTTCTAGAGGGGGGGCTTCCAAATGCTTGATTTTAGAGCGAGTGTGGCCAGTCCATGAAGAGGGCAGAATTAGTACTTATATAGTTTTAATATGCGTCATACAATGTGTATTGTGTGTCATAATTCCAGCATATACAGGATCACAATAAGTCATTTGATGCGGCAGTAAGCCATCCTGCCTGAGCTGAATATTTTTATTTTAGATGTGAGCACCATTCCAGAGCACTGGAGCAAGTCTGGGAGCCTGGAGGGGCTGCAGAAGACCCTGGCACTTCCCTGGACATATATGTACATATTGGGCTCTATAGCAGTGCTTCCCTAACAGTGCATGTTTTCCATATCTCTTAGGTGGTGCATAGGTTATTTATTACTGGCTGATACATGTTACAGGTGGTGCTAAGTATTTCATTCGTGATACTGAGAAGAACATGTAGCACTAGTAAAATACTATTATATTGCTATTTCTACGTGGTCATGTATGTCCAGGCAGACGGAAACCCCCCCTGCATTTGCCTATGGGCACCCCACCGGGAAGTTAGGGAGGCTAGGGTTTGGCACCCCCCTGGGAGACTTAAGTTTAGGCAGCGGAGAAGGGGGGGTTAGGTTTAGGCACTTAGAGGGGGGTTAGGGTTATGACCTTGGGGTGGAGGTTAGGGTTAGGCACCCCTGAGGGAAGGTTAAAGTTAGGGGTGGAGGTTAGGTTAGTAAATAGAAAATATACTTACCTGTCGGGATCTTCACTTCATGCGGCCTGTGGTAAATCATACCGATCCCCCTAGGAGGTACCCCAGAAACCTCCAAATAGCACTACAGGAACCTACAGGAAATTATTTCAATTAATAAAACTGTGTGAAATAAAAATGAATACAACATGAGCATACATGTTCATGTAAACAAAATGAATGCCCCCACAGGAGAAAAAAAACACATCACACTCCCTTCCTCACTTGT
The DNA here is from genome assembly GCA_031769625.1 of Taudactylus pleione. Taxonomy (NCBI): domain Eukaryota; kingdom Metazoa; phylum Chordata; class Amphibia; order Anura; family Myobatrachidae; genus Taudactylus; species Taudactylus pleione. The sequence continues at coordinate 7,490,811 of JAUIMM010000334.1, forward strand.
GCCCACAGCACCTTTAGGCCCCTAGGCAGTGTCCCACAGTCCCTCAGTACCTGCTCAGCTACTAAGCAGTGCAGTCTGCAGTGCATCAGTGTCTGTGACTCACTCAGTCACTGCATCTCTGTGCATGGATGGGGACGGCACGCGGCTACGTATCCTATGATGTCAGGTCATGCCTTCGTGTCACCATCTCTAGAGTCATGCCCAGCCTGGGCCGCGTCTGAGCCACCTGGAAGAGCCCATCGCTGCCCTGGTCAGGGTACGGAGATTCAGCAAGGTGGATATAAGTCCCAATGGTAGCACTGTGCCCACTTTGGGGTGGTGCCCTTGTGCAGCTGCTCCACTTGAATGGGCCTTGAGTCTGCCCCGGCAGTGGCATATGTGCTGGGCCCCCTAGGAACTCCGCACCCTAGGTGCCCATTTGCTCATCGGTAATCCGGTACTGGTTCATTGTTTAGCACATGTGGGAAATCCAGGAACAGAAGGGTTGTTGAAGGACCAACAATTAGTTTGTTCAAGTTACAGAGACTGCCCTAACAGGAGTTATAAACAAGATGGCTGTGGCTGTCGTTACTACAATTTTCCTGCATCAGTGTTATATGAGCCTCACAGTAATACTCTGTGCTGTGCTACTGTACATGCCCGTACTAATTCTACCAATTCATTATGAGTGTGCACCTACCTGCTGACTTCTATTCCCCTCCTCACAACATAATACTGTATTTGTCACTTGGAGCCCTCTAATCACCAATCATCTCATCTCCAGCTGTTGAGACCTTTCCAGTGAGCTGCTTACAGTAGCTACAGGTTGCACAATAGACATCATCATTAAAACATGGTACAGTAGCTGTAGTCCACTAGGAGGTGAAGATTAAATGCAATTACATGCTCAGACTAAACTACATCTAAAAAAAATGAGAGATCTAGATCTGAGAACAGTAAGTCAAAGTGAATATGTGAAAATAAAAAAACGGAGGTATTAATGCTGAGATAAACTAAACAGCGGCCCAGAATCTACATATCTCTGTCTTATCTCCTAACATCATGAATAACACATAGCCGTTTTATAACACATGACTGGGCTGGATCAGAAATATTTTCAATGTAAACTAAACCTCTATTGCTGCAGGATGTAAGAAGAATGAATAGGGGACACTATCCATACAATTCTAAATTTAGAAACTAAATCGTCTGCTTCCCGTATATGAACAGGTTTCAAGTCTTGTAAAGATAACCAGATATTACACCTTCCCTGTAAATAAAATGTCCCTTTTCATTATAATGGATTTTGCAGGGCTGTTTTAATCAGTGTAAAGGGGAAATTATCCTGAGTCTATCCTGGCAGAGCAGCCAATGTAAAAATTCCTTATAATAAAGAATGAACAGGTCCTAATAAACTGCAGAATTTGGATCATCAAAGACCAAGGTTTAACGTTCATATCAAATTAAATATAACATATAAAATAATGATTACGGTACTAATAAAAATAAGGGGAAGATGTGCAGGTCCGGTTTTAGCGAACCGACAACAACCAAATATAGGGGTCCTTCTGAGTCAAACTGAATCCGAGTTCGGAATCACTTTGGGGTACTGAGTTGCACCAAGTCCCGGTTCGGATCTTCTCGTGGTTCAGAACCCGGATTTAAAAACCGAACTCGGGTTTTGGATTGCATGCTAATGGGTCAAAATTACATCATTTTAGCTTTTATTTATTCTTATTTTTTTAAATACAGATCCAAAACCAAAACACGCGAGGGTAGTTTTGCAAAACCAAAACACGAAGATAAATTTGGATCTGAAAGCAAAACACGGGGGTCGCGCACATCTCTAATCCCAACCCTCATCTCTCTTTTACAATTGCTAAATCTGACTATCCTACAAGTTCTAACTCCAAATGTAACTTTAGTCTAAAGAACTAAATCCAAGTCAAAATCGGAATTGTAAATTCTGGTAAAGCTTTAAGACTATCCAAGTAACGTTCTCATGAATAGGAGATTATTGCATTGTTAAGGTTATTTCAAGCACTTTGATAATACCGAGGTCCGGATTTAGTGGTGGGCGCGATGCTGATTTTTGCGCAGAAGAGCTATTATTTGCTACTGTGCATGCTCCAAAACTCTTGAAATCCTGTTACCCTGAGTGAACGCGGAGACGGGGGAAGAAAAGAGAGAAAAAGTAACAAGAGGAAAGAGAGACACAGGAGAAGGTATAAAGAGAGAGAAAATAAACCTTTTAGTATACATACAAATCTCATACACAAACATAAATAATTAAGTGTGGGTGCATGTGTATAGCTGTTAACTTAACACACCAACATCATCCTAGCTAGGTGCTTGAAAGACCAACACCCACACCCCAATTAATATCCAGAAAACAAGCAAAAATGTATTAAAACAATGATGTATGTGCGTGTGTGTCTGGGTGGGGGAAGTTACTGCACAGCGCCGGAGCAGGTCTGGGCGACCTAGGGGGAGGGATCAATGCAGCTCACTCTTTTTAATCTTACAAACTAGGCTGCAGGAGATACAGGGAATGGTAGGCCACGCCCCTCTTATTATCTTTCCGGCAGCGGGGCCAAGTGGGAATATTCCTGATTCCAAACTGGGCAATAAGGGAACAGATGAAAAGAATATTAAGAGCATAAGAGCCTGTGGGGATTATTATAAGTACCCTTTAATCATATATTTTTTAAAAAGTTGGCTTCTATGTACTATATATATATAAATAGGGTTTTCGGAGGTTTGGCCAGTCACCGCATATGCATCAAGCTCTGGAATGCAATACATTGAAGAGCTTGGATACGGTGGGCAATGCCATCTTTAGATGGTATATCCCAATATAAGCCTATGGGCTTCTATTTGCGACTCCCCCTGGGAGGGATCTGTATTGTCCACCAGTGGCAGGCAATACAGAAAGGACAGAGAGAGCCATTGGGGGACAATACAGAGAGAAGTGAGCTGCTAGGGGACAAAAAAATGGGGGACAATACAGAGAGCATAGAGAATCAGCAGGGGAGAGAGAGCTTGTGGGTGACAATATAAAGGTAGAGAGAGTCAGCAGGGACAATACAAAGAAAACAAATAAACGGGATGCAATCGGGAAACCGGCTGACATGATCCCGACAGCCGGCTTCCCGACTGCTTTATCCCGGCGTGGGTTAAATGACAGTTGTCTATATCTAGACACCTGTCATTTTCCCAATGCCGGGAGACAGGCACCTGCCATCCCTATCAAAGGGATGCCGGGTGCCGCGAGCTGACAGCCGCAGGGGGAAGGGTTAGGGTTAGCGCACCCAGGGGGGACTTAGGGTTAGGCACCCCCCGGGAGGGTAAGGGTTAGGCTAGGAGGAGGGAGGGTTAGGGTTAGGCACCCTCCCGGGGGACTTAGGTTTAGGCAGCTGGGAAGGGGGGGATTAGGGTTAGGCACTTACCTTAGGACGATTGGGATTTCCAGCGCTGTCGGGCTGCCGCTGCCGGGAATCGGGATTCCAAATAAACACACACTGAGCGTAATGCTGGGTACACAGTAGGGGTGAGCGGGTTCGGATTTCTGGAATCCGAACCCCCCCGAGCCCCCCCGATCCGAGGCCGATCCGAGTCAGGCTCGACTTTTCCAGCCTGACTCGGATCTGAAATTGAGGCAAAACGTCATCATCCCGCCTTCCGGGTCTCGCAGGTTTTAGATCCTATATAAGGTACCCGCGTCGGCGCCATTTTCTCACTCGGCTGTGGACAGTGAAGAGGGAGGGTGGGAGTTAGGGCTGGCCTGGCTGTGTAGTGTAGTGTAGTGTAGTGCAGAGTAGTGTTGTGCTGTGCTGTGCTGCGCTGTGCTGCTGTTGTCCACTACTTCAAAGTCCATAGGGGCTGGCTGTGTTGTGCTGTGCTGCTGTTGTTAATAGGGGCTGTGTCCACTACTTCAAAGTCCATAGGGGCTGGCTGGACTGTGTTGTGCAGTCAGTTCTCCATAGGGGCTGTGTCCACTCCAAAGTCCTGTGCAGTGTCCCAGTCCCAAAGGGGTGCTGTAGTGTTGTCCAGGGGGTGCTCTGTCCATCAGGGGTGCTCCCCCCAAGTGCTAAAAAAATAATATTTTTTGTGTGTTTGTGAATTGTGTGCGCAGTAGCCGCACGTGCATCAACAAAGTAGTGCCAAGCGTGCGCCTGTGTCATAAGTAAAGGGACGGCTGGCTTGACCGTTAAAGGGTGCTGTAACCCCCAAAGTACACTCCAGTCCAAACCAAAAAAAAAAATATTTTGTGTGTTTGTGAATTGTGTGCGCAGTAGCCGCATGTGCATCAACAAAGTAGTGCCAAGCGTGCGCCTGTGTCATAAGTAAAGGGCCGGCTGGCTTGACCGTTAAAGGGTGCTGTAACCCCCAAAGTACACTCCAGTCCAAACCAAAAAAAAAAATATTTTCTGTGTTTGTGAATTGTGTGCGCAGTAGCCGCACGTGCATCAACAAAGTAGTGCCAAGCGTGCGCCTGTGTCATAAGTAAAGGGCCGGCTGGCTTGACCGTTAAAGGGTGCTGTAAACCCCAAAGTACACTCAAGTCCAAACCAAAAAAAAAAATATTTTCTGTGTTTGTGAATTGTGTGCGCAGTAGCCGCACGTGCATCAACAAAGTAGTGCCAAGCGTGCGCCTGTGTCATAAGTAAAGGGCCAGCTGGCTTGACCGTTAAAGGGTGCTGTAACCCCCAAAGTACACTCCAAACCAAATAACAAAATATTTTTTCTGTGTTTGTGAATTGTGTGCGCAGTAGCCGCACGTGCATCAACAAAGTAGTGCCAAGCGTGCGCCTGTGTCATAAGTAAAGGGCCGGCTGGCTTGACCGTTAAAGGGTGCTGTAACCCCCAAAGTACTCTCCAGTCCAAACCAAAAAAAAAATTATTTTCTGTGTTTGTGAATTGTGTGCGCAGTAGCCGCACGTGCATCAACAAAGTAGTGCCAAGCGTGCGCCTGTGTCATAAGTAAAGGGCCGGCTGGCTTGACCATTAAAGGGTGCTGTAACCCCCAAAGTACACTCCAAACCAAATAACAAAATATTTTTTCTGTGTTTGTGAATTGTGTGCGCAGTAGCCACACGTGCATCAACAAAGTAGTGCCAAGCGTGCGCCTGTGTCATAAGTAAAGGGCTGGCTGGCTTGACCGTTAAAGGGTGCTGTAACCCCCAAAGTAAACTCCAAACAAAAAAAAAAATGATTTTCTGTGTTTGTGAATTGTGTGCGCAGTAGCCGCACGTGCATCAACAAAGGAGCAGCGCCAAGCGTGCGCCTGTGTCATAAGTAAAGGGCCAGCTGGCTTGACCGTTAAAGGGTGCTGTAACTCCCAAAGTACACTCCAGTCCAAACCAAAAAAAAAAATATTTTCTGTGTTTGTGAATTGTGTGCGCAGTAGCCGCACGTGCATCAAAAAAGTAGTGCCAAGCGTGCGCCTGTGTCATAAGTAAAGGGCCGACTGGCTTGACCGTTAAAGGGTGCTGTAACCCCCAAAGTACACTCCAAACCAAAAAAAAAATTATTTTCTGTGTTTGTGAATTGTGTGCGCAGTAGCCGCACGTGCATCAACAAAGGAGCAGCGCCAAGTGTGCACCTGTGTCCCATAAGTAAAGAGCCAGCTGGCTCATTTCTTAAAGGCTGGTGTAACCCACAAAGTGCACTACTCTCCAGCAAAAATAAAAAAATATTTTCTGTGTTTAGCCGCACGTATATATCAAATCGATATAACATAAATGGAGGACCAAACTTTCTCCGATAAAAATAAAATAGAGAAAGATCAAGAACCACTTCCTCCTAGTGCTGAAGCTGCTGCCACTAGTCATGACATAGACGATAACATGCCATCAACGTCGTCTGCCAAGGCCGATGCCCAATGTCATAACAGAGGGCACATACAATCCCAAATGACAAAGTTCAGGAAAATGACCTTGAAAAAAACATTTAAATCAGCTGAAGAGAGACGTAAACTTGCCAATATGCCATTTACGACACGGAGTGGCAAGGAACGGCTAAGGTCGATCCCTAGTATGTTCATGACTAGTGGTTCAGCTTCACATGACGATGGAAGCCCTCCTCCCACTAAAAAAATCAAAAGAGTTAAGCTGGCAAAAGCACAGCGAAGAACTGTGCTTCTAAGAAGATATCACAAATCCCCAAGGAGAGTCCAAGTGTGGTGGAGGTTGCGATGCCTGACCTTCCCAGCACTGGACGGGAAGAGGTGGCTCTTTCCACCATTTGCACGCCCCCTGCAAGTGCTGAAAGGAGCACCCACAGTCCACTTGCTGATATGCAAATTGAAGATGTCACTGTTGAAGTACAACAGGATGAGGATACTGGTGTAGCTGGCGCTGAGGAGGAAGTTGGCGATGAGGATTCTGATGGTGATGTGGTTTGTTTAAATCAGGCTCCGGGGGAGACAGTTGTTGTCCGTGGGATGAAAAGGCCCATCACGGTCATGCCTGGGCAGAAGACCAAACATTCCACCTCTTTGGTCTGGCAATATTTCTATCCAAATCCGGACAACAACTGTCTTGCCATATGTACCATATGTAAAGGTGAAATAAGTAGGGGTAGGGACGTCAACCACCTAGGAACATCCTCCCTTATACGGCACCTGCAGCGCATTCATAAAAAGTTACTGTCAAGTTCAGAAACTTTGGCTAAGACCGTAAGCAGTCCAGAGACACCTAAATCCCGTTGTCCTGTTGTATCCAAGCGCCTGCAAACCACACCATCAACTCCCTCCTCGTAAATTTCCTCCTTAGTCAGGATCGGAAGTAGTCCTGCAGGCCATGTCACTGGCATGACTGACTCTCCTATCCGGGATTCCTCCGGAGGATCCTGCACTGCTACGCCTACTGCTGCCGCTGCTGCTGTTGTTGCTGCTGGGAGTCGTTCATCATCCCAGAGAGGAAGTAGGAACACCACTACTTTTACTAAACAATTGACCCTCCAACAGTCCTTAGCGAGGAGGATGAAGTACGACAGCAGTCATCCTGAAGCAAAACGTATAACTGAGGCCTTGACTGCTATGTTGGTGTTATACATGCGTCCGGTATCCGCCATTAGTGCAGTGGGATTTAGACAATTGATGGAGGTAGTGTGTCCCCGGTTCCAAATCCCGTCTAGATTCCACTTCACTAGGCAGGCGATACCGAGACTGTACAGAAACGTCAGAAAAAGTGTCCTCGGTGTCCTGAAAAATGCCGTTGTACACAATGTCCACTTAACCACGGACATGTGGACAAGTGGAACAGGGCAGACTAAGGACTATATGACTGTGACAGCCCACTGGGTAGATGTATCACATTACGCAGCAACAGCAGCAGCGTCACCAGTAGCAGCATCTCAGAAACGCCAGCTCGTTCCAAGGCAGGCTACGCTGTGTATCACCGGTTTCAGTAAGAGGCACACCGCTGACAACCTCTTAGAGAAACTGAGGGAAATCATCGCCCAGTGGCTTACCCCACTTAGACTCTCCTGGGGATTTATGATATCTTACAACGCCACCAATATTGTGCGGGCATTACATCTGGGCAAATTCCAGCACGTCCCATGTTTTGCTCACACAATAAACTTGGTGGTGCAGAATTTTCTGAAAAGCGACAGGGGCGTGCAGGAGACACTTTGGGTGGCCCGAAAAATTTCTGGCCACTTTCGCCATTCAGCAACTGCGTGCCGAAGACTGGAGCGCCAGCAAATACTCTTGAACCTGCCCCGCCATCACCTGAAGCAAGAGGTTGTGACGCGGTGGAACTCAACCCTCTATATGCTTCAGAGGATGGAGGAGCAGCAAAAGGCCATACAAGCCTATACATCCACCTTTGACATAGGCAAAGGAGGGGGTATGCACCTGACTCAAGCACAGTGGAGAATGATTTCCGTGTTGTGCAAGGTTCTCCAGCCCTTCGAACTTGCCACACGTGAAGTCAGTTCAGACACTGCCAGCTTGAGTCAGGTCATTCCCCTCATCAGGCTTTTGCAGAAGCAGCTGGAGAAAGTGAAGGAGGAGCTAAGATGGAGCGATTCCGCTCGGCATGTGGGACTTGTGGATGAAGCCCTTCATTCGCTTTGCCAGGATTCCAGGGTGGTCAATCTGTTGAAATCAGACCACTACATTTTGGCCACCGTGCTCGATCCTAGGTTTAAAGCCTATGTGGTGTCTCTCTTTCCGGCCGACACAAGCCTGCAGAGGTGCAAAGACCTGCTGGTGAACACACTGTCAGCTGAAGCGGAACGTGACACGTCAACAGCTCCTTCTTCATTTTCTCCCGCAACTGGGGCTGCCAGGAAAAAACTTAGGTATCCTAAGCAACCTGCTGGCGGTGATGCAGGGCAGGCAGGACCAAGTTTGGACATCTGGTCCGGACTGAAGGACCTGGCAACAATTTCTGACATGTCTACTGTCACTGCATATGATACTGTCACCATTGACAGAATGGTGGAGGATTACATCGGTGACAGCATCCAAGTAGGCATGTCAGACAGTTCATACCTGTACTGGCAGGAAAAAGAGGCAATTTGGAGGCCCCTGTACAAACTGGCTCTATTTTACCTGAGTTGCCCCCCCTCCAGTGTGTACTCCGAAAGAGTGTTTAGTGCAGCCGGGAACCTTGTCAGCGAAAGGCGTAGGAGGTTGCTTCCACAGAATGTGGAGAAGATGATGTTCATCAAAATGAATTATCAACTCTTCCAGGGAGACCAGCCTCCAGAACGTACAGAGGGACCTGTGGTGGTGGATTCAAGTGGGGACGAGTTAATACTTTGTGAGGATGAGGATGTACACACTGAAGAGGGTGAGGAATCGGTGGATGAGGAGGATGAGGATGACATCTTGCCTCCGTAGAGCCAGTTTGTGCAGGGACAGATTAATTGCCAGCTTGTTTTGTGGGGGCCCAAACGAACCAATCATTTCAGCCACAGTTGTGTGGCAGACCCTGGCGCTGAAATGATTGGTTTGTTAAAGTGTGCATGTCCTGTTTATACAACATAAGGGTGGGTTGGAGGAACCAAGGACAATTCCATCTTGCACCTCTTTTTTTTCTTTGCATTATGTACAGTTTGGGGCCTAGTTTTTCAAACTGCCATCCTGTCTGCCACTGCAGTATCACGCCTAGATGGGTCACGTGTTTGTGCCGCCCACTCGTGTCACTTAGCATAGTCATCCAGCTACCTCGGTGCAACCTTTTGGACATAAAAACACTATTGTGAGGTGTGAGGTGTTCAGAATAGACTGGAAATTAGTGGAAATTAAGGTTATTGAGGTTAATAATAGCATAGGAGCGGAAAAACCTACAAATTCTGTGATTTTAGCTGTTTTTATGCTTTTTTTCAAATAAATACAGATCCAAAACACAAAACCCAGAACCCAAAACACGGAATGGTGGTTTTGGCAATACCAATCCAGATCCAAAACACGAAGAAAGATCCAGATCCAAAACCAAAACACAAAACACGAAAAGTGGCCGGTGCACACCCCTAGTACACAGTAGACAATAAGTCATCTGATCCATCAGCCATGCTGCAGGCGACAGGGGATGTCACTAACGGTGCCATGCTCCAGAATGCAGCATGACACGCCATCACCTCATCAGACCCGGCATCGGCAACAGTGGATGCACTTGCCGCATGCCGGGTCCCTTTGCCGGCGATGTCGTGCTGGGTACACATTGTCTAATATAGTAATAATAAAATATTGATAAGCAAAATAATGTTTTAATTAATTGCCAATATGCAGGGGCCAAGTATACACAACATTTTTTTGATGTTAAACAAAACTAAAATAATGTGTAAGAACAATCTGGTTGCTTGTTAATTACTTTTTTTTTAAAATCTTTGTTATAAAACATTTAGGTATAAAATAAAAACATAGCAGGTGAAACACAATAAGATTGAGAGGTCATGTTATTGGTGATTATCATTCATAGATTCGGATTGGTGTCATAGTAAGCCTCAATGACCCTTTGGAAAACCCAGGGATGTTGTGGAGCTGATACAAAGGCATAATATAAAACGTAAATGTCAGAACAACCTGTCCCTGAAATCAGAGAGATTACAACAACCACACTAAATACGCCTCTTAATATAATTGAAAACAAACCTATACAGTCACAATTAATGTCACCCTGGCATTTTTAAGTCCTTAACAGCATCAGATATAGTATTTAAAACATGAGTTTAATAAAGTCCAAACATGTTGTCATCGGGTTTATTTTTATTTTAGTGTAAGTTTTACTTGTGACAATGGTTCTATAGATCTCACTCTTTTAACTATCTATCCTGAGGTGTCACACTGGGTTGTGAAAACTGGTGCAGCATGCATCTACTAACAGCATGCATCTACTACTAAAACTGGTGCACCATGCATCTACTAACAGCATGCATCTACTACTAAAACTGGTGCAGCATGCATCTACTAACAGCATGCATCTACTACTAAAACTGGTGCAGCATGCATCTACTAACAGCATGCATCTACTACTAAAACTGGTGCAGCATGCATCTACTAACAGCATGCATCTACTACTAAAACTGGTGCAGCATGCATCTACTAACAGCATGCATCTACTACTAAAACTGGTGCAGCATGCATCTACTAACACCCTGCACACAGGGGGCCGTAGCCTCATGGCCCTGAGTCATCCTATTCCGGGACGTGACTGCCTGTGGCACCATTGTCATTATGCTGGGGGCACCATTCGAGGGAGTGACACCGAAATAGCAGAGCAGCTCTGCTATTTGGGTGTCACCCCCGCAGATGATGTCAACTAGTGCAACCCGCACCCCCTAGTGACTAGAGCCAGCACCAGCTGTGCAGGAATGGGACCAATGATGATAAAGACCAATGATGAGCATTTCAGCTGTATTTTGTATATTATTTCTGATTAGCAGGTTCTGTATTATGTCTTTTCTGAAGCGGATTATCACAGGAACTGCTTGAGAACACAGCAGTAGTGTAACTAGGGCAGGGCGAGCGTGGCACGTGCTCTAGTCGCCGTAGGACCGACGGTACAGGGGGCGCCGCCGGCCACGGTACCAGCCCATCCTAGTTAGCCAGTGTAGTGACGACCGCAGTGAGTGCGGTCAGCACTACACATTTACACAGGACCGGTGCTAGGTTTCCCAGTGCCGGTCCTGTGCTGCACAGCCGAGCTCCTTCCTTCCCCCTGGGCACTGAGCGCTTGCCCAATAGCGCCAGGAGGAGGGTGGCAGACGAACTTATGCTGTGCATACTAACACATACATCGCCGCCAGTGCGGCGGAGATGTGTGTGTTAATCAGCAGCCAATGAGAGTCAGACAGACTCTCATTGGCTGCTGCTGCTGCACGCACATCGCCACCAGCGCTGGTGGCGATGTGTGTGTTAAACAGCAGCCAATGAGAGTCAGATAGACTCTCATTGACTGCTGCAGCACCCACTGCAAGAACCGGCTCCCTTCCGGGTAATGCAGTGGGTATTGGGAGAGACGTCATGACATCTCTCCCATAATGCAAAGCGCGCCAGCCCGGGAGGACTGACGTGCTGATGGCAGCGGGAGCCAGAGCGTGGATTCAGGTAAGTATTTTTCTTTTATTTATTGTTTTATTTTCAGTGTGTATTTTTTTGGGGGGGGGCTTCTATACTGGGGGCACTTATACTGGAGGCACCAATGGGGGAACTTATACTGGTGGCACTTATACTGGGGCACTAATGGCAGCACTTATACTGGGGGTACTAATGGAGGGGACTTATATTGGGGGCACTAATGGGGGCACTAATGGAGGGAACCTATACTTGGGGCACTTATACTGGGAGCACTAATACTGGGGGCACTAATGGAGGGGACCTATACTGGGGGCACTTATACTGGAGGCACTTATATTAATGGAGGGGATCTATACTGGGGCACTTATACTGGGGGCACTAATGGAGGGGACCTATACTGGGGGCACTTATACTGGGTGCACTTATACTGGGGGCAGTAATGGAGGGGACCTATACTGGGGCACTTATACCGGGGGCACTAATGGAGGGGACCTATACTGGGGGCACTTATACTGGGGGCACTAATGGAGGGTACCTATACTGGGGCACTTATACCGGGGGTACTAATGGGGGGGACCTATACTGGGGGCACTAATGGAGGGGACCTCTACTGGGGACACTAATGGAGGGGACCTCTACTGTGGACACTAATGGGGGGACCTTTACTAGGGACACTAATGGGGACTACTATGGGGGGCACCACTGGGGGGGACCACTACTGGGGGCACTCCATCGGGCACTACTACTGGGGGCACTGCATAGGGGGGCTAGTACTGGGGGCACTAAATAAGGGGCTTACTACTGGAGGTACAAGGGACACTGCACTGGGGGAACTGAATAGGGAGGACCACTACAGGGGGCACTTGATAGGGGGGACCACTACTGGGGGCCTGCATAAGGGGGACCTCTACTAGGGGCACTGTATAAGGGGCCCTACTGGGGGCACTGCATAGGGCAGACCACTACATGGGGTACTGCATAAGGGGGACAACTACTGGGGGTACTGTACAAGGGGCACTACTGGGGGCCTGCATAAGAGGGACCACTACTGGGGACATTGCATACAGGGGGTACTGTACAAGGGACACTACTGGGGGCCTGCATAAGAGGGACCACTACTGGGGACATTGCATACTGGGGGCACTGTATAAGGGGCTCTACTGGGGGCTGGCATAAGAGGGACCACTACTGGGGGCACTGCATAGGGGGGACTGTATAAGGGGCACTACTGGGGTTAAAGTGCATATGGAATGGAATGTTCAGAGTGACGAGAAAGGGGTATGCGTGTCATGTTGACATGCCCCATTTTTAAGTGACCATATCCCTTTTGACCACACCCATTTTTCAGATCTATCTGCATCTTGAGATGTGTAAGCCTAGCCATGGGTAGCAAATTCACCTGGTTAATTACTTCAAATGAGCGGTTTGGATTCCTTGGAATCTGAACACGCCCGAACTTTCAGAATCCAAGGCGATCCAAGCTGCAGTTTGAATCTCCATGTCTGCCTCCGATCCCTACATGAGCCAAAACCTTGAGATCCCGCTGTCAGGTCTCGCGGTTTTGGCTCGGGTGCCAATTTCAAAAGACCCATTGAAATCACGGCTTTCAACATATCAGTGCTTCCCCATAGACTTCAAGGACACCGCCGCTCACAGTTCTGACATTCCCGACACCCCACACAGTGCAGACACCGCCGCACTCCAGCACTGCCAACACCATCAGCACTTCTGCACTGAGGGCCTGATTCAGAGCCGGATGCTCTTTAAGAGCGCTCGCTCTGAATCAGGGCGGTTTTTATTTGTTGCGGCCTACTGGCCGCTCGCTAAGCTGTGGGTGACCACCCACAGCTTTTGCAGGTGGCCAGGTGTTGGTCGCAATGGTCGCGACCATCGGGTCTTGTGACGGGACCCTTGTGGTAGGGTCTCGTCCCTTCGCAAGCCCAAGAGAGCTTCCTGCTCTAACAGAGCCAGAAGTTCTCCACTGACATCACTGGTGATGTCAGTGGTGCCTCCCACACCACTGCTATTGCCAGTGGCCAGGTGATGGTCGCGATGGTCGAGACCATCGCGACCATTGGGGTTTGCGACGAGACCCTTGTTATAGGGCCTTGTTCCCGCAAGCCTCAGTGAGCTTTCGGCTCTATTAGAGCCGGAAACTCACCCACTGACATCACTCGTGATGTCAGTGGGGTCGCCCCCAAACAGCAGGCGCCTCCGTTTGGCCAGCCACTCCCCCTGCCCACCTCCAAAACGGGGCAAGCTGTCAATCAAAATCGACAGCTACCCCGCTTTGGTGCAAGACCCATAGCGACGGAGCGCCCGTCGCTAGCCGGGTCTCGCGTGTGCGCGCGTCGGACCCGGTTCCGGCATGCGCATGCACAGTGGCCAAGCATCGACCGCTCGTGAGCGCATTGCATTCGCGAGCGGGTCTGAATCAGGCCCTGAGAACAGAATGGGTATGTAATGCCATCTGTCGGGATGCCTCCTGTCACAATACCGAAGGTGGCATCGAGATGGTTGGCATCTCTGCAGGGGTCAGCTAAGTATACTTACCCTCCGATCTTCTCCCTCTAACCCTCCCTTCTTGTAGCCTAACCCTTTACCCTCCCCACCCTGCACCCTAACCCTCCCCATTAGTTCCTAAACCTAAGTTTCCCTCCTTCGTGCCTAACCCTCCCCACTTAGTGTCTAAACCTAAGCCCCCCTCCAGTGGTGCCTGACCCTAACCCTCCCCCCTAGGGGTGACTAACCCTAACCCCCGCCCAAAACCTAATGCTAACCCCGCTAACTGACCTAAACCTAACCCCCCCCTACGGCTAACACTACGGGCACCCTGGCTTACCTCAGTTCGGGCGTCAATATTTCAGTGCTGGTCTCTTAACTACATCCCCTAAGAACACTGCTGGTACTCCTGCACTGCCCCTCATCACAGCCCCCATATCCCGCTCATCACAGCCCCTCATATCCTCTCTTCACAGCCCCCATATCCCCCTCATCACAGCCCCTCATATCCTCTCTTCACAGCCCCTCCATCACCGCCCCTCTCACTCCCCCTCATCATAGCACCTCATATCCCCTATTCACAGCCCCCTTCATCACAGCCCCTCTCACTCCCCCTCATCACAGCCCCTCCATCACAGCCCCTCCATCACAGCCCCTCCATCACTCCCCCTCATCACAGCCCCTCCATCACAGCCCCTCCATCACTCCCCCTCATCACAGCCCGTCCATCACCGCCCCTCTCAATCCCTCATCATAGCACCTCATATCCCCTATTCACAGCCACTCCATCACAGCCCCTCTCACTCCCCCTAATCACAGCCCCTCCATCACAGCCCCTCTCACTCCCCCTCATCACAGCCCCTCATCACAGTCCTCTCGAACACAGCCCCCTCCATCACAGTCCCCTCCATCACAGCCCCCTTCATCACATCCCCCTTCATCACAGCCACTCATCACAGACCCCTCCTTCACAGACCCCTCCATTACAGTCCCCCACTCAGATTAACCTGCTGACTCCAGGCTGTCCTTAATAGCGGCAACAGAGGACTGGCGGCGGGAAACTGGTCTGGCAGCGACGTCGGCGGGCGCCCTCCTGAGTTCTGCGGCGTGCCTGCACAGGCAGCTGTGTCACAGTGACACAGTCTACCCGAAGGCCGCTTTACATGTCACTGGCCGCGGCTGGGTCAGGGCGCCCTCCTCTATGTGGCGTCCTACTCGGCTGCGTAACCATCCTCATCAGTGTGCACTGGGACCTGCCCTATACTAAGGACAAAATACATGCCTCCTAACAGGCATATCCTGATCTGCATGGCCCGCATTTGTGTTAATACTTTTTCACGTCTGCCTACGTGAGGACACAAATTTCCACCTCAGTTCCACTTCTTTGTCCATAATGGTTAATGCGTCCAAATGACCGGTGACAATGCATATCCGCAGTTGCATACATTCAGTTTCTGAGCATATGCAGCACGAAGTCACACAAGATAAGTTCCGTATGCAGGCGTATGTTCAACGCTGTATCAGCCCATAAATGACCTCTGTTGTCACAAGTGACCCCATCTCACACTCCAAACTAAATACTTTTCAGCCTGCTGGTACAATTAGTCTTTCTTTTCACACTTCCATACAATATTCTGATGAAAGTTCTTATTTTGGCAAGCCTCTAATGAAGCAGAGTGCTGAGGAGGCTAGCCTTGGGAAAATGCCATCACCACAGTATGTAGATGCGATACATGACCGCATGTAAGATGCAACCACTGGGAATATGGAAGTCAGCAGTTTACAATACCACAAAACTGGAATTTCTTATGCAAATCAATAAAAATGAAACAGTGACTGCAGCTAAACATAATATTATTGAAGACTGTGAACATAAAAAGGTTAAAGTTGCTGAAGCTGTGTTGGTGGTCCTCAGTGTTTTGGTGGTCTGCTTCTGTCAACTCCAGGTCAGGCAATGAGAAGAGGCTACATTCTGTATTATGAAAGTATTAGCAGCCACAGACATTTATATTGAGTCACTTATACTGGTCCTTTGAGAGAAATATGCACAAGAGTGTTATATAATTCTATTATACACACTAGATAATAATGCATCTGTAATAGACAAATGATGTTAATAGATGCATAAATGTCTGTAATATCTGTATAAACAGTAGTTGCCTTTACTTCACTGTTCATGAGGAAAATGTGTGCACAAATAATATAACCCCTACAGTACTTTCAAATAATACCGTATGAATAGGATATAGATTGGATGCAGTTAACATAGAACAGTTATGAGTAAAGGATGACACCTACAGTAGGCAGAGGACTTGGGGGGTAAAGGAGTTTGTTCTATTGACAACAGAAACAATAAAGATATTAAATACGTAGCTGCTGCTATGCAGGATTAAGTGTGAAGTGGAAAGAGGAACATCAGGACCATAAATGGGGGTGTGCGAGCAGTGCTGTCGTGTCTGGGGGGGCACCATCCCTGCTCTGTGGCTCCTGAAACGGCAACCTGCAGCCTGTAGAGGCACCCGGAGCATCCTGCCGCAGACAGTCTTTTCCTGATCCTGGAGGCCCCTTCCCCTTGACATTATATCATGTTTTCTACAGTGTGATGGGCAGGGCTGTCACAGGGCAGTAAACATACAGCACTGAGGGCAGCCAAGATGTTATGCCAGAGAGACTTTCAGCAAAATGGGCCAACACAGTGATACACTGTAGATAGACAAGAAGAGAGGACCTGGAACCGAGCCTTGTGCTACTCCTATGGGCAGAGTAAGTGGAAAGGAGGTGGATCCAGAGAAAAGGAGCAAATTTACAAGTGGTATGAGAACAAGGATAGGACAGTGTCCTGAATAGCTAGGAAATGTAGCGTTAGTATTAGACGTAAGATGTAAAAAATATCCGAGAAGACCAGGAGAATATGAAGCAATTAAATTGAGCAGTGATGAAGCCTTTCGATTTAGCAGTGATGAAGTTATTGACAGAGCCGGCCCTAGCCCATTTGGTGCCCTAGGCAAAAGTTTGACTGGTGCTACCCAACAACTTCCCATACCGAGGTGAACAGCCCCTCAGGAAAAAAACAGGTGGCCCTCCTCAGTAGGTGCTGTCGAAGTTTTAAAACCCATCTGTCTTTTCATCAGGACATGTCATGATGAAAAAACCAATGGGTCTTGAAATATCAACATAACCTATGTGATTTGTGACAAAATATCACTTTGTTACAACTACTGAGGAGTGCTGCCTGTTTTTTTTCCTGAGGGGCTGTTCAGCTGGGTATAGGAATTTGTTTATTATCCTAGGAGGACACCCTCGAGATTACCAGTAAATTTATTCAGAGTGATGGGCTGAATGTATATAAGTGTGTGTATATATATATATATATATATATATATATACAATATTTATAGTAATGCCCCCTGTAGTGCCCTTACAGTAATGCCCCCCCTGTAGTGCCCTTATAGTAATGTCCCCCTGTAGTGCCCTTATAGTAATGTCCCCCTGTAGTGCCCTTATAGTAATACCTCCCTGTAGGGCCCTTATAGTAATGCCCCCCTGTAGTGCCCTTATAGTAATACCCACTGTAGTGTATTTATAGTAATGCCCCCCTGTAGTGCCCTTATTGTAACGACCTTATAGTAATGCCCGCTGTAGTTTCCTTATAGTAATGCCCCCTGTAGTGCCCTTATAGTAATGTCCCCCTGTAGTGCCCATATAGTAATGCCCCCCTGTAGTGCCCTTATAGTAATACCCCCTGTAGTGTCCTTATAGTACAGGCTCCGATCACAGCACAGGCTGAACACAGACTGCTCAGCTCAGTGCATGATGCGGACTGTCTGTGCTAGGGGTGGCGATCGCTCCAATCGCCGCCCTCCACTGGATCCGCCATTGCCTCCTGTAGACTGTCAGAATTATCTTCTATACAGAAGCTCACTCTGACTAAGGGACGGGTGGATGCGGATCCCAGTCACATGACCGGCCTGGCCATCCACTGCGCTGCTCGATCGGAGAGCTTCGATTGCGGTAGCGTGCTGGGAGGGAGAGCGGGTAGCTGCGCCGGCTCCGGGTTAGCAGCGGCGGATGGCCCCAGCGGCAGGTGGCGGCGGCAGGGAGGGGACAGGCAGAGCTCAGCCCTGGAATGCCCCTAGCATTCTGAGTACCCTAGGCATTTGCTTATAATACCTATGCCTAGGGCCGGCCCTGGTTATTGATCACCTTAGTGAGTGCATGCATTTTGTAGTTTTGGGAATGAACGTCTGACTAGAGAGGGTCAAATAGGTTGTATGAGGAAAGGAAGCACGCGAGACAAGTGTAGACAAGTATTTCAAGAGATTGGGGTGTTCTTAGAGAGTTTAGGTCAGAGTTAGTCTTTGTCATCATAGGAGTAATGACTACACAACTAAATATATGAAATAGACATTTGGTGGTTAGAAACCCCAAACAGCATAATGGATTGGAAGTATATTTATTTGACATAGGGCCTGATTCAGAGCCGCTCGTAAGTGGCCGCTCGTTCGTTCCGAGTGATGTTTGCCCAACTGCGCATGCGTACGGATCATAATACGCATGCGCGAACCAGTCAGTGCGGACGAAAATCGTTTGTTCGCTAAATAGCGAATGCCTGCTAATATGAGTGACAGGAGGAGGCGTATGTGGGTGGTATCAGGGGAAGGTGCTTGTAAACGGGGAGTGGAGATCCGAACGCAGGCGTGCTTAAAGGTCAAAACGGGCGTTTTATGGGTGTGCATAATTAATACAGCAGCGTCATTGACCACGTCACTGGGTTATTTTATAGTCAGAACTGCTGGTAAGATTGTGGTAGGAGAAACCAACCACAAGAATAGCGAGCAGTTCATACGCTGGTCGATGTACTCGATTAATCTAATAAATAGCGGACATGACGTAGGATGCGAGCGGCCAGGGGGCGTAGTCATCCAAAAAACGACCGCAAGTTTTGTTCGCTCGTTCAGACCTAGAGGCGTGAACAGACCGCAAAGAGCGAACGGTTCATTTGAATAGCCACCCCTTTTCCTGAACGACCGTCCGCAAATTGCGTCCAGCTCTGAATCAGGCCCATAGTCCAATAAATTGATATATTGATAGGAGGGGTAGATAGCAGTAAATATTTTAGAAGTCATGAGAAGCACCAGATTAGGAAAGGAGACTATAAATTGGGGAGAAAGGGTGTTGCAGAGTTGTGGAATGTATTTAAAAATAATTGAACTGAGGGCCCGATTCAGAGCCGGACGCTATTTGCGAACGGTCATTCAGAAAAAGGGGACGGCTATTTAAATTGAGCGCTCGCTCTTTGCGGTCTGTTGACGCCTCTATGTCTGAGCGAGCGAACGAAACATGCGCTCGCTATTTTGTAAAGACGCCCCCTGGCGGTTCGCATCATACGTCATCTCCGCTATTTATTAGATTAATCGAGTACATCGAAAGGCATCTGAACTGCGCCCAGTGCTTGTGGTAGGTTTTACTTCCCGCAATCACTGCGAGCAGTTCATGCTAAAAGACAACCAAGTGACGTGGTCGAGGACGCTGCCTTGTTAATTAAGCACACCCAGTAAATGCCCATTTTGACCGTATGGCACGCCTGCGTTCGGATCTCCACTCCCATTTTCAAGCAACTTCCCCCTGTTACCACCCACAAACGCCTCATTCTGTCACTCAAATTAGCAGGCCCTCGCTGTTTTGCGAGCGCATGATTTCCGACTGCAATGACTGGTTGGCGCATGCGCATTACGACCCATACGCATGCGGAGATGAGCGAACATCGCTCGGAGTGAGCGAGCGGCCGCTTACGAGCAGCTCTGAATCAGGCCCTGAGATTTCTGTGGGTATGAGGAGGCTCCACTAAGTTATTTAATTGTGATTACCTTTGAAGTAGAGATGAGCAGCTCGGTTTTGGCTCAGATCATCATCGTTCAGATCTCAGATATCTCTGTTCTGAGATTTCCACGAGAGATAGCGTTTGCCTCGTTTTGAGATCTGAACATGGTGGGAAGATCCGAGCCAAAACTGAACAGCTCATCTCTACATTAAAGTAATCATTTTGGGGGTAATTCACAAATGCACCAGCACCCCTTCCTAGGGTAATTTACTAAGAATCATGTTGGTTGGAGATTGCATTCTCTGGTCTATCCATTGTTTTAAACTCTCAAATTTACTAAAGGGAAATACAGGGGTGTCAAATCATGATTCTCTTTGTAAAATGGGTTAAAAAAATACAAATAGATATAAATACACCATTGGCCAAACTCGTAAGTACATTCCATAGAAAGGTATACAACACGTGAATTTACCAAGAATCATGTTTGGAATCACAGTTGTAAATTAAGGAAACCCAGTCCAAAATATAAGTTTCAAATAGACTCCTTCTCGAGCTGCATGTTTAGCATAAACATAGAGACCAGTGAGATCTGTGTATATTTGTGTCTGTTTTAAAGCCAACAAAGTGTTCATTTACAAGCATAACCAGCCCTGGGCTCTCTGAGCTGGCATTGGTTCACAACATATGAGTGACCAATAATGCAGGATCCCCCGTATTTCATGAACCAGCACCAGGCTTTTGGCCCAGATGATGGTAGTAAAAATATGGGAAAAAATGGCGTAGGGGTCCCCCGTATTTTTACTACCAGTGCCAGGCTCTACTAGTTGGTGTGCAATGCCACAGCCAGGGGACCCTTTCACAGGGTTCCCTGACCAATTCATTAACAAACCAAACTAGTCAACTCAGGTTGGAGATTCCAGAGGAGGTGGGGACCCCCCAATAAAGGGGTACCCACTCTCCCAAGCACCCTAGGCATGGGCTGAAGCCTGGGGATTTTCACTGCACCCCTGGGGTGTGTACAGGGGTAATAATAATAATAGTATAATTTTGCTTTTACAGTGGGGTACTCTGTATATTTACAGTGGGCATACAGGTCCCCGCATGTCTGCCCTTTGGCACTTGTAGCACTACTGTATAAAAAATATTAAAATAAAGACGAGACACACACACTGAAGTTGTATTCTTTTATTATACATGCACACACTCATACTCACCTACAATCACACTCCCCGATGCTGATCTGTCTTCTTCTCCAGTAGAATCACACTATATGGTTGAAAAAAACCCATACTCACCTAATCCTTGCTGCAGATTTGTCCACTTCTCCAGTAGAGTCCTGGGCCAGTAAAATTCAAAAACCAACTATCCCAAGTAAGGACAGTGAAGAGCTGTATGTGTATACACATACAGCTCTTCTCCACAAGTGACAGGACCCACAAGGTTTCCTGCACTTCTAGGGCCACCAGCTAATCAATGGCCAGTACTATAGTAAATGGCCACTGATTGGCTGTGAGTGGCCTGGCAGTCAATCAACAGCCAGGCTGCTAATTGGCTAACAGACAGTTAGCAATACAGGTGCCAAAGGGCAGGCACGCTAGGACCTGTAGTCCCATTGTAAAAAATTATATTACACTATTATTATTACTAGTCTATAACCCCTGCACCCACAACCCAAGGGTGCAGGTTAGAGCCCCTGGCTTATTCCAAGGCCTAAGGTGCCCAGGAGTTAATGCTTTGGCCAGGGGACTGGGTGAAAGGGTAACTGGCAGTGTCATTACATACTGGCTAGTGGAGCCGGGTGCTGGTAGTAAAAATATGGGGAACCAAATGCTTTGGCTCTGGTAGTCCTACTGTTCCCCCTCTGGCTAGCATCACATAGCTATTGAGCTGTCAAATTATAAATATTTGACAGGCCTCACAAGCACTGAACAGATTATAATAAGTAGAGAACCATAATCATTGTGGGTTAAAAATTTAGTAAAAGCAAATGTAACATTAATGGTGATACATCTTATCTTCCTCAGAGAGCAAATCCCTAGATGCATCATACACTCTTCCTGAAGGATACATACACTCTTCCTGAAGGATACTCAAATCATCAAAATTTCCCCGTAGCTACTGTACTTTCTCACCTATAGAATTCCCTATCATCGTGGCCATAACTAGAAGTGGATGATCTGTCATAGGGGGTGGCACTGTCACTCTTCTCTAGCTCCAGCATTTGGCTTGCAGGGTGCTTGGAACACCCTGCACGTTGACCTGAGCCACCCAGAGCGTTCTTAGAATGGTTCTTGCCATCAGCTCCTTTCTGATCTTTGGGGTCCTGTCCCCTCTTTGTAATGTCATGACATCACATGTATGGGGGGCGGAGCTGGCACAGGGTGGAATATCTTTCTGCTACAACCATGCCTATCATGTCTTATTATAATATTTAGACACTCCTTCTAAAAAAAGCCTCTTTACTGGAGCCTACTCTACCCCCACCTATACTACACTTCTCGTTATATACTTTTTACTCGTCAAATATCCTCTCTGAGTCCCACTCGATCTCTTGTGTAAGATCTCCAATTTTACCACTAGAATGGCCCTTCTCTAACCTTTGCTTTCTGCATTTGTATGTGTACCTTTCATGTTCCTGTTAAATATATGCTTTGTCTTCCCACTGTCCATCACCGGGGCATCTTACAAATCAATAATGCCGTATTATATAAAGAATCTACTCGTCACCTTCAAAGATACACTTCTCTGTTATCAAACATTTCATAGTAAAAGAGGCTGATGGCATCGTCCTCCATTGGGATTACTGAGAGGAAGTCTGATTTATATAGAAAAGCATCCTTCTCTATAATTACAAGTTATTTCAATTATATTCAGCTCCGATATTTTTATTATACATATATATTTCTTAACATTTTTACTGCCTCATTATATAAATGAAATTATATTGCACTGTAGAGTGGTCCTTTAAGGAACATAGTACAGTACAAGGCTGCAGGCTCAAACATCTCACGCTGTTCTAGACGGCTTTGCGAAAGATACAGCTCAAGGTCTTGGAAGAAGTCATCTGATGGTAGTTTATAAATTGCTACTGTCAACCAATGATGGATTTTGAAGTATCATATTAAAATTGACTCCATTAAAGGATGTGGCAGGAAACCAGTGTTGTGAAAATGTTCTTGAATAGGGGCCAATATATAGTAATAAATTATCTTTCTGGCACAGAGTATATTGGTAGAGCTCCTGTTCCTTTACTATTATCCCTGAAATAACATGGCCCCCACAAGGCTTGACCTGCTGTAAGTAACTGGAGCCATGTGCTTAATATTTCTAAGAAATTAGAATGTTTTATCAGTAAATAGATAAAAATTCATGACTTTTAAACTGTTATTCTTAGTGCCAGTAATATTAAACAATACCTCCTTTATCGCAGCTAAGTGTCCTTGAACAAGTCCAACAGAAAACATACAGTCTTCTGTGTGCGTTCATTATATTTGCAACAAAACAAATCAATCTTCTGAAGCATTCATTTTAATGGTCACGGTAAAAGCGGCTCACAGCTTGTCGAAAAGGACGGTAATCAGGTTTGATCAATTGCAATCAGAATGACTTGATTTGCTTGTTATACTTATATAAATAAAAACAAAACAATAGATAAATAGTGTAATAATAAATTTGTGAGAAATTAATAGATATAGTATGTATTAATGTAATGTTAAAAGAGATATGAAGTAGTTTAAAGAAAAATTAGATACATAATTAACAGTGCACATACTGTAGTGACAAAATAAAAAGGTGGGCAAAATATAAGTATAAGTATAAGGGCATATACAGTATATATATATACCTGTATACCACGCTGGATTGTTGATAAGTCTTTGTGAGTCTAGAACGGCCCTGAAGTGGACCGAAGTCGACAGACATTGATATCATAAGTATCTTGACTGTTATATGAACTGCTTTACATGCATTTTTCAATGGATGGACAATATGCTTCAGTGATGGTGTTGTGTTTACTGGGTGGTGAATAAATACGTTTTGTGATAAGAATATTGAAACAAGGAGTAGTGCCTTCACTTTGTGGACTTGTTTGCAGAGGTATCAATTGTGGATACTTCCATGAAAGAGCACACCCAGGATGAATATATAAGGACAGTGCATAAGCCTACAATTGTATATATATATATATATATATATATATATATGTATATGGACAAAAGTATTTGGCCACACCTGTTAATTATTGAATTGAGGTGTTTCAATTAGACCCGTTGCCACAGGTGTTTAAAATAAAGCACCTAGCCATGCAGTCTCCATTTGCAAACATTTGTGATACATAAGAGCTCAGTGACTCCTAAGGCGCATGGGGTGCGTAAAAGTCACCAATACTCTGCTGATTCCATAGCTGAAGAGTTCCAAACTTCCACTGGCATTAATGTAAGCACAAAAACTGTGTGGCGGGAGCTTAATGGAATGGGTTTCCATGGCCGAGCAGCTGCATGCAAGCCTCACATCACCAAGTCCAATGCCAAGCGTCGGATGAAGTGGTTTAAAGCACTCCGACATTGGACTGTGGAGCAATGGAAACATATTCTGTGGAGTGACCAAACACGCTTCTCTGTTTGGCAGCCAGATGGGCGAGTCTTGGTTTGGTGGATGCTGGGAGAAAGTTACCTGCATGACTGCATTGTACCAACTGCGAAGTTTACTGGAAGAGGGATAATGGTATGGGTCTGTTTTGCAGGGATTGGGCTAGGCCCCTTATCTCCAAGGGCAATATTAATCCTGCTGCATATCAAGACATTTTGCTATGCTTCCAACTTTGTGGCAACAGTTTGGGGAAGGCCCTTTTCTATTCCAACATGACTGTGCCCCAGTGCACATAGCAAAGACTATAAATACATGGTTTGGTGTGAAAGAACGTGACTGGCCCGCACAGAACCGTGACCTCAACCCCATCGAGCACCTTTGGGATGAACTAGAACAGAATAACAGAGATTGCTAGCCAGGCCTTCTCGTCCAACATCAGTGCCTGACCTCATAAATACTCTACAGAATGAAGGGGCACAAATTCCCACAGAAACACTTCAAAAACTTGTGGAAAGCCTACCAAAAAGAGTGGAAGCTGTTATAGCTGCAAACGGGTGACCAACTCCATATTAAAGTATATGTATTTAAATACAATGTTATTACAGTCCCTGTTGGTGTAATGGTCAGACGTCTGAATACTTTTATCCATTATATATATATATATATATATTTAAAAAGGGCAAATTGGATACATGTAGTGGACACTGGGGCCGTCTTACTTTTGCCGCAGTTGCGTCTGCAACTTTATGCTAATACCGCTATGAAGTGTTTATCCATGTAGTATGCAAACACAATGAGGACACTAGGTAACTGTAACATTAGACAAATGTCTGTTTAATAAAACAGGAAAAAAATCATAACTAATTGTGTCTATACTACTGTACATGTCAACAGTGTATAAAATCAAGCATACAGCCATGCGATCTCAATAGTTAAACATCAGCAGTAGATAGGTTCATACTAAAGAGCTCATTAATTTACAACGTGGCACTGTGATAGGACGTCACCTTTCAAACAAGTCAAATTTTCCATATTTCTGCCCAAACTGAATTTGGATTGGTTTTCCATGGCATCCCCAAACAAGCCAGAGATCACCATGAGCAATGACAAACATCAGCTGGAGTGCTGTAAAGCACACACCGCCATAAGGCTATGGAGCAATGGAAACACGTTATCTGTATGGACAATTCACTTTTCAGAATCTGGCAATCTTGTGGACCAAACTGAGTTTGGCAGATGCTGGGAGAGCTGTAATGTTTTGGTCTGGGCCCCTTAACTCCTATGAAGGTAAATCTTAGTGCTACAGCATACAATGACATTTACAGTAATGGTGCACACACACGGGACGATCGCCAATGATATCGTTGAACGATCTCCCGGGTGCGCTGGATGATCAATATCGATCATCCAGCACACCACCTACCCACCAATGAGCACACCACCTACCCATCAATGATTGCGGGTCCCTATAGTAACCTGGTCAATATCGACCAGGTTGGCCTGCATGCACGGTCGATGGACGATATCGTTATCGTCCATTCATGCCCACGCATCGCAGGTCATTGGTGGGTTGGAGGCACCGAAAAATGCACGATATGAATGATAACGATATGATCTATATCATTACCGTTCATATCGTGCATTTTAATCATACCATGTGTATGCACCTTTAGAGATGTGTGCTTTCAACTCTTTGTTAACAGATTGGGAAAGGCCCTCTTTTGTTTCAGCATTGCTTTGTACTCCCATGCTCAAAGCAAGATCCATCAGATGTGGTTTGCCCAGTGTGTTGTAGAAGAACATGACTAGCCAGCACAGAGCTCTGGCTCCAACCCCACAAACAACTTTGGGATGAAGTTGAATGCCGACTGCGGGCCAAGCTTCATAGCCCAACATAAGTGCCCAACACCACTAATGCTCTTAGATGGATTGATGTGACTTTGGGTACATAGGCTGTGTGAGGAGACATGTTGTGTGAGTTGCATGGGGGCTGAGAGTTGTGAATGGGACTGTATTCTGAGAAAATCTGGGTCACAAATTCAATATGTTTTTTTTTTTTTATAATACATTTTATTAGTATTTCAATAGTACAATATATATCATGGTTAAGAAACCAGTCAGAAATTACAATGACATCATCAAAAGTATATGGCATATAAAATGTAACATAACATGCATATATATTTGTTACTATGCCTATTATAATACTAAGATAATACCACAACAGATGGAGAAATAACTATTATTATTAGTTTCAAGATATATTGAGACGAGTAAAAGCTCAAAAATCAGAGAAATATCTTATTTAGTATTTTCAATAGGATAGAAAATAAAACAAATCAGTACAAGACAAGACATGACTAGACAAGACTAGACAATACAGAGGAAAAAAGGAGGGAAAAAAGTGTGTGGGGGGGTGGGTGGGTGTTTATATGAATAGTGAAACTGAAGGAACGACCTTAAGACAAAGGACCAGGTCAGATAAAATGTGGAAAAGGTGCAGATAAGAATGCAAACATCTACACCGAGAACATGGGGTAATGTAATATAATAAAGTAAGTTTTAGGCCATACTAATATCTCCGCTATTCAATTAATATGAAAAAGCAAAATATAAAAAGTTATATTTATCATTATATGGTACTGGGACATAGATTAGATATCTTTCTGTAAATGTCGAAGTAAGAACCAATCAGTTGATTCATATAATTTATAGATTTTAGTCTTGGATGATTCATCTAGAGTGTCAATATATAACCAGCATTTCCGATAGAATCTATCTATTCCAGAATGAATGTCAGGGATAGTAGACCGTCTATCAAAATATAATAACTGAAGCATTTTCTGTTGAACTTCAACAAGAGAGGGAGAAGTGCGAGATATCCAGTGAGTCAAAATTATCTTCTTGGCAACAGTTACAAAAAGTGTGAGTAACGGGATTAATTGTTTCTTCCGTTCTCCCAGATGCCAGTTAGAAAAGTTGGCCAAAAGACAAGCCAATTTATCAGGAGTAAGAGAAAGGCAAAAAGTATTATTTAGATAGGATAATATTTTATTCCAAAATTTCTTAATTTTGCCACATTCCCAGAAACAGTGTAGAAATTTAGCCCTGGACATGTGACATTTTGGGCAGGAGCCTGATTCTAAAGAAGTCATATGCTTGCGTTGTGCTGGAGAAATATACATCCTATAGGTGGTGTGGATATGAACTTCCTGCAAGTAGGAAGATTGTAAAATTTTAAGAGTGGAACTGTAACACTCAAAAAGCACTTCAGCATTTTCAAGAGTGGGTATATCACCTTTCCAAGAATTAAATAATTGTTGTTTGTATAAAATAAATCCGAGTAAATAAGTTTTAAATGAAATAGATTATGTGTAAGGAATTTAAAAATCGGCTCTAATGGATCAGATTGGTTAAGTATAGGCATAGCAGGGGGTAGAGAGGAGATGTAGTGACGCAGTTGTAGGAACATGTAAAATTGATGATTAGGTAGTTGATACTTATGTTGTAAAGTTGAGAATTGCATTATAGAACCACCCGGATCAAAAACCATAGCTGTGATTTTTAGTCCCTTTTCTCTCCATGTAGAAAATTGTGTGTTAGATAATGATGGAGGAAACTCTGGATTTCCCCATATAGGGATAAAAGGTGATACGAGGTGATTTCTTCCCATTTTTTTATTTATCTTAAGCCAAGCAAGATATGTGTCTCGGAAGTATAAATTTGATAAAAGTTGAGGTGGGATGTTAGCTGTCTTAGTATGTAAGAGAGCACCAGGGGAGTAAGGGGCACATACTGCATTGTCCAGTTGTAATTCCGTAAAGAAAGAGGAGCCCATTAACCAGTCAAGAATATATCTGAAAAAATTTGATAAGGAGTACGATGCAAGATCTGGGACACCCAAGCCTCCACTACCACGTTGTGTCATTAGTTTTTTTGTAGCTATTCTGGGGCGTTTATTCTGCCATAAAAACTGAGACATAAGAGAATGAAGGTGTTTAATATCTGAAGAAGAGAGTGCAACCGGCACCATTTGCATAATGTAAAACATTTTAGGAAACACCACACTCTTTAGAGCTGCTACATGACCCAGTAGGGACAGAGGCAAGAGAGTCCAAGAGTCTAGAAGGGTAGTTATCTTATTTATCAACGGTTTAAAATTATCTTTGTACAGTTGAGTAATATCAGAGGGAATATATATACCTAAGTATTTTAGCTTTTTAGAGGGGGATTTAAATGAAGACAAGACAGAGTCATTAAGAGTAGAAAGAGGGGAATCTGGTAAATAAATTATCTCTGACTTGTCTAAATTTATCCTATAACCAGAAATTGAACCAAAAGAAGATATTATTTTCAGAGCAACAGGCAGAGAAATTTCAGGCTGGGACATAAAAAGGATCATGTCATCTGCGAAAAGAGACAATTTTAGAGAGACAGAACCCACTTAAATACCATGAAATAATGGGGATAAACGGAGTGTGATTGCCAGGGGTTCAATGGCAACCGCTAATAACAAGGGTGATAGAGGGCACCCCTGCCTAGTACCTCTTTTTATAAGAAAGGGGGGAGGACAGAAAATCATTACAAGAAATTTGAGATTGCGAGTTTATATAAAGGAGATTAAGGTGATGAATAAAACAATCAGGGAAACCAAATCTAGCAAGGGATTGGGATAAATGCGACCAAGAGATAAGGTGAAATGCCTTTTTGGCATCTAGTGAAATAATGGCACCATGGTTCTGGGGATTAGAGGTCGCCAAAGATAAGATAGCTGAGATCACTCTGCGGACATTTACCACAGAATGGCGACCTTGGATGAATCCAGTTTGGTCTGGATGAATAATGTGGGGGAGAATTAATTTGACTCTTTCCGCTATTATTTTGGTGAGAATATTGTAGTCCTGATTGAGTAAGGATAGAGACCTGTACGAACCTGGCGAGGCTCAATCCCTCCCCGGCTTAGGTAATACTTTAATTATAGCTGAGTTAAAGTATGCGGGTAAACAGTTCTGTGAGCGCATGTGGTTAAAAGAAGAAGCCATAAATTCTGGGACCTAATATTTTATAAAACTCCCCACTGAGACCGTCTGGACTCGGGGCTTTTGCAGGTTTGAGCTGCTTAATCGCAGCAGTTACTTCTTCTAAGGAAATGGGATTTGCTAGCAAAGAATTATGATCAGAAGAAGTTTGGGGATAAGGGAGCGCCCCCCAATCAATGTCTCCTGAAGAGAAATCTGGGTTTAAAGAATTAGACTCTGACTCAGGGGCTGAGTACAACGATTGATAAAAGGAATGCATTATGTTGGCTATTTGAAAATTGGACGTCGTGAGATGACACTTGAAGTTCTAAGTGGTCATCTCACGACATCTAAGTTCTAAGTGGGTGAACTACCATAGGGGGTTCATTACCCTTTAAGATATTAGTTAAAAGACGACCAGTTTTATTGCCGAACTTATGAAAACAGTAATTAACTGAAAATAGTAACCTGTCACCCATGACATGTAAATATTCTTCAAAGTGCGTTTTAGCAGTGTTATATTTTTGTTTATTAATAAGGGAAGGAGATTGTTTATAGTCTTGAAAAGAGTTAGAAAGCTCCGCTTGTAAATTTATATAGTCATTTGATTGTTGTTTGCGAAAGGAAGCGACGTAAGAAATTGTAAATCCTCTTAAGACCGCCTTTGCAGTCTGCCAAAATAGAGATGGGTTAGATATAGCGTGAGAGGCATTGTTGATTTTGTACTCCTCCCATGCCGATTCTAGCTTAGTGCGAAAAGATATAGAATTTGCTAGGTGGGTGGGGAATCTCCATTGGCGTGTGGGGCCTCTGTCAGTGGATACACGAAGAGCAATCCAGATAAGTGCGTGATCTGAAAGAGCTATAGGCTCCAT
Organism: Taudactylus pleione; assembly: GCA_031769625.1. Taxonomy (NCBI): domain Eukaryota; kingdom Metazoa; phylum Chordata; class Amphibia; order Anura; family Myobatrachidae; genus Taudactylus; species Taudactylus pleione. The sequence goes on from JAUIMM010000334.1 coordinate 7,521,129, forward strand.
TTCAGATACATGAACTCTAGGCAATAAAGGGATAGATATTAATATATAATCAATTCTTGAGAGGGTATGATGGGCTGCAGACATGCAAGAATACTCTCTCTCTGTAGGGTGAAGAGCCCTCCATGCATCCACCAACACAAGCCTTTTAGAAAGAAATGGAATTCCCAATTTAGGAAGAGAGTTAGGTCTAACAGATGAAGTCGATTTGTCTAGAAAGGAGGAAGAAACCAAATTGAAATCACCACATAGAATTAGGGATGAGTGCAAGTAGGGACTTAACACAGCTAGAAGTTTTTGAAAAAACGGCTTGGAGTATTGGTGTGGGGCATATACATTGCATAATGTATAGTCATTATTAGAGAATGAGAATGTGGCAATTACATAACGACCCTCTGGGTCTGGGAGAGAGGAGGAAATGGATATCTTTAGGGATTTTTTACACAATATTACTACCCCTCTAGCTTTAGAATTAAAAGGAGCCGCTGCCAAGATTGACCATCCCAACATCTGTAATTTGGCTGTTTCTTGTAAAGTAAGGTGTGTTTCCTGTAAAAAGGCAATGTCTATGTGTAGTTTAGAAAGATATAAAAGAATCTTACGTCGTTTTGCTGGTGAGTTGATACTCCCAATGTTCCAGGAGCCAATTCTAAGATCCGTCATATATTCTGATGTAATGAAAGAATGATCTGTTCCGATCCTTTTCACATAAATAGCAAGGGGATGGCATGAAGGGAGGAAAGAGGGGGAGGAAAACAACATAAGGAAAAAGGGGAGACAGGACAAACATGAAATAACATACAACTGTAAAATGCAGATAAGTAAATAACAGGGAGGCATGAGAGAATCCCGAAGCCAGACTCCCAGAGTGGATCAGGAGATCATCCCTGCCTCGAGAACTTCCGAATTGAGTCCGTAATAACACAGAAAAAATAATAACGTAGTATGCTAAACATATCAACATTAATGTAAAATATAGAAGTCCGGGGTGAAGAAGTCCCCCAAACTCCCAGCTACATAGAAAAAGTGTTACACTACCTATCACCTAAATTATATTAGCATTTGGTTGTTATTAGTAGGTAATATTCATAAACTTATAAATTGGAGTGTGGAATCCTAATTCCAAAATATCTTAATCATTATAATATCAATAGAGAAAAATGAGATTGCATAAATTCAAAGATACAAGTACAGTAAGTATACACAATAAGCCATTACGAGAATTTTGAACCCCTAGAAACAGTAACTACCAGAAAATAAAGAAAAATAAGGTATCAGCGTGGGTTGGAATCTGATATATCTTCAGCTGAAGCTTGAGATTCTTCATTTAAGTAACCTGCTGCGTCATCTGGATTCAAAAAATCCTTATAGGAGTCACCCTCAAATAAACACAGTCTGGCAGGGTAAATAAGAGCAAATTTGCGCTTGTTTTTAACAAGTTGTGAGCAGAGTGGTGAAAATGCCTTACGTGCTCTAGACAGTTCAACTGAAAAGTCTTGAAATATGTATAGACGTTTCCCTTCCAGATGATAGATTTGTTAGCTCTGGAAACAGACCAGAAGGCAACTTTATGAAGGTAGTTGAGGCATCTGAACAACACTACTCTGGGACGAGTGTCTGCTGGTTTAGGGTGTGGACCAATTCTGTGGACCCTTTCGATAACCAGGTCTGTGCAAGAGTCTGTAATTTCCAGTAAAGATGGAAGAGTTTTTCTAACAAAATGGGCCAAGGCTGGGCCTTTGACAGATTCAGGGAGACCAACAAGTCTTATGTTGTTGCGCCGAGAGCAATTCTCGATATCATCCATTTTATTGTGAAAGTAATAATTATCCTTCTGTAAGATTTGAACCTTTCCTTTAAGATCAAAAACATCTTGGAATGTGGCACCTAATTTGTTTTCTGTATCCGTTACTCTGACCGACAATTGTTGAAGTTGATCTTTGATATCAGAGATTGCCTGCGACAACAGAGGGGTCATTGTGCTTTTGATTGCTTCAACAATGTCTCCATAAGTAATGGGATCTGTAGAACGACGAGCTTGACCTTCAACTTGTGCTGCAGCCTTTTTGTGGGCTGGAGGAGTTACCACTGATTCGTCTTCGGGTGCCCTTCCGCGACGTTTATCCTGACGCGGAGGTTTTGGAATGGAAGAAGAAGAGAAGGACGGAGTCTGTAAATATTTCTTCATGCAAGCACGATTATAATAAAATATTATGTATACTGCAAGTAGCAATCACTTTAACTGAGCATGCTATAATGAATAGCAAATGAGAGAACTGAGAAGGAAGCTGAATATATTATAAGAGCAGAAACTGTGACATAATTTGCGTTCAGCAGAAATGACAGTCCCTGATTGCTCTCTAAGTTTCCCACTACAGAACTTATGTGGTTTAATTAGTCGGCCAGGAAGGGGTTAATTGAGATGTGCAGGGTGAAACACTCCCAGTAGGTTGTAGGTGTAAATGTTTGTGGCCCCAGCCTGTTCAGTGTTTGCTGACTTGGGAAAAACAAATAGATGGCAATATCTGCCAAATAGCCTCCAAGTGATCTCCAACCTAAAGGACAACTCCGATTAAAAACGGAGCGTCTGCAGGGGCAACGAGCCAGTGTTGCATCGGCGGTTCAGGTGGTTTACCGCCGGCGGCGTCACCCGCGAGGTCCTGCTTCTGAGAAGCGGAAGCTACTACATGCGCGGGGAGCGCCTCTAACTGAACCGGAGAAGTACCGGAGTTATACCTAACAGGTAGGCGATAGGTGGGAGGCAGTATATGCCTTGAAGAAGGGGATGTTGCCGGGAGTAAAGCGGAGGTCCTACATGGGGCTGCTTACTCCATGAACACGGAACCGGAAGTCCACAAATTCAATATGTTTAACATAATGATAACAATGGGGATGGAGAGATTTATTTACTAAGCCTTGAATGGGGATAAAGTGAATGGAGATAAAGTACAAACCGACCTGCTCCTGTCATTTTTCAAACATAGCCTGTGACATGGCAGTTAAGAGCTGATTGGCTGGCACCTTATCACTTTTCACTCTGTCTCCTAACACTGCTTAGTAAATAGACCCCTGGATCTTGCAAAATCTGCAAGTTCCTGTCAGAATCTGGAAAGTGATTGGATAGGTAGAGATTTAAAAATCCTTACCTTGTGCCAAAAGGCTTAGGATATTATAGCAAATGAATGGAAGTAGGAAAGAAGCTCATGAGTGTGATTTAGAAGGGAGTGGATTAGTGAAGTTTCAGTATGATATTGATGCGTGAACTATGCAGGGGATATGCACCCTCCAAAAGTTTTGCTCTTCAGGCAACTGCCCTGGGTGCTCTGCCCTTACAAAGGCTCTGGCGAACAGTTCTCCAAAACAATCATGTACATGTAAATGCAATGTAAGTGTGTGTACCGTGCAACTCATGTGTAAGTGACTGGCCTTTTCTCCATTGAATTGTGAGTAACGCTTACATATTTTACAGTGTTTTTAAAAATGCATTTTGAGGATCCAATTTGTAATTTTGAAAATTAAAAATAAAGTTGCAAACTTTGTCCAAATAGCAAAGCGATTAATATTATCAGCACTTAAAATACTTTTAAATATAATAATAATGGGGAAATGAGCACTTCTTATGTACATATTATGGGGCATATTTGTCAAGCATATTTTTCTTAAAATTATGAAGAAACTGCAGTTTTTGCAAAATTGTATGAATTGTTGTTCTGTACTAATAACCTAATGCAGGAGATTTTATAGGAATCTCTTATAGAAGGCTAATTTGTGCTTTTTAGCAATGGGAACTATAATCAAACCCCTATTTAACAAACATTTTTGGAGTTTGGCCCCATTAGTTTACACCACCTTTACATGGTGTAAACTGCTGTAAGCCTATGGGTTTTCTCTGCCACAGCCTCCGGCCAGCGGCGGAAGCAGACCTTGTGCATATGCACAAATGTGAAAAGCTTCTCCAAAATGCCGGGGAAGTAATTCATAGGGACAGCGGTTATCCCTGCGGGTTCAGTTTACTATATACATTCAAAATAAAAATATCCGCCGTGATACAGATTTTTAATAATCGCGGCAGTGCTCTGATTATTTACATAGGCCTCTTAAACTTATATCATGGTTAGGCTCCTGTAATTAGGTGCACTGAAAACACTATTTCTGAACTCCCATAATGTTAATTCAAGGAGGCACTGTGAGGCTGGCAAAATACCATGCATCAGCTTAACATTGGGTAGAGCTAGACCACACTCTTAAGCGCTATAAAAAATGTTGCTCTTAGCCCTGCACTTACTGAATTGTGATAGATGCTAACTGCATTACTGCATGTGGTTAAACTTTACTTTTCCTTTAACTTAACTAAACCAGTTAGAATTATATCGTAATATTTAATTTTTAATTTGTAGATATTCTTTTGTTGGTCAATTGAGTACAACTATGATAATGCAGAGGCGGAAGTCAAACATTTTATAATTTTTTTTTTAATTGACTGTTTCCCTCGTGCAATCAGAAGCTGTCTGTTTTTAGCTCTAAATTCCCTGTAGGCCATTGTCAGTCAACCCCCACATATAAACGTCTTTCATCAAAAAGCACTAAAAAATATTTTGTACAGAACTTGTTAGAAAATGACAAAAAACATAACTAATAGCAGTATACAGATGCAATTTATTTTCTCAAAGAACGTACTGGAAATTTCTTAATATACAGTAAGTCCGATTTTGAGTTCACTTATAAACAAAATAGAAGCCACAATATAAGAGATAGATAGATACATAGATAGATAGATAGATAGATAGATAGATAGATAGATAGATAGATAGATTACTGGTTCCTGTTTATGTACTGTACCATACAACATGTTCCCACAGTTACTGTAGCATGTTAAACTCATTTCCTAATGAAGAGCATCAGAAAGCCTTGTGTAGGAGTTTATTATATTTAATATCTCTTGTGTAGTGCATTAGGAACAAGCTGTACCTTGTTGAGGCAAATAAACTGAAAAGATACACTTACTAATCATAAAGCTATAGTAAAGGATCTGATTTATAAAGAAAACTGGATGCATACAGGGAACACCGAGGTCATACATCCAGTGTACAGTATTTCAAGGTGTTTACCTACTTTCAGTTCTTGGAAGATAAGCCTATGTGTGTAGGGAGATGGAAAAGTCCTACATCCTCCTAACATTACGTTTAAGCCGCTTAAGTATGACGTGTTACCCTGGGTGCAACGTTCGCTAACCCTTAAATTGCATTTCAGATATTAATCCCCTATCCAATCAAATAAAGTCACTATACACCATAGCTGGCGGGAAGATGGTACAATTTTATTTATCACTTCCAAATAGTTCTTGGCCCAGGAAAAGCAATTGCAAACATTGTATTCAAATGTGGTCATCGGAGTGGGTAACCCTACCCACCCCATACTTTGGTGGGTACTGATGCATCCACCTGAATCAACAGATTGGGTTCTTCCAAATTCACTCATCTTGAAGTTAGAACTCATCCCCCACTAGCGGGGTGACAGTCCTGTTCTGGTTGTAACTCCACTACTGTCCCATTCCTCCAGCTAATCCTCCTTGCTCTGGCTGTTACCCCCCTCCTATCCTTCCCATTCCCCAGCTAATCCACCCTGTTCTCTTATAACTCCCTGCTCCCCTCAGCCTGATTTTATCTTTATACAGCAGTTGATAAAGAGTCCCAGCTGCCTGTACAACCCATTCACCCAGCCTACTCCTCATTAGGGATGGCCATTCACCATTGAATACTAACAACCATTGATGGTTAATCATTGATGGTCTATTGTTTTGCCATCAATGTCAGAGATCCAATGGTTCTCTGCCATCGATGGCAAAGAGCCCCGCAATGTTTTTCTTTCTTTATCCCTGGTGCCAGGACATGGAGCCTAGCTCTGTCCACTGACATGACCCGCAAAATCCCTCCCCCACCTCTGAGTGGCCGACTGCCCAGTGAGTAATAGAGCGGGGATGAACATCAGTGGACGAAACCATTGATAGTGCCATCAAATGGTAACCATCAATGGTTAACCCACCAACGGTCATCTCTACTCCTTGTGTGGTCCGTCCCCACTCCATGTTTGGGCCACCCTCACTCTTTGTGCGGCCTGCCCCACTCATCATATGGCCCTTGGAATATGCACTTTACACAGGACAGCACAGTGCACTGATTGCAGTGTGCTCCAGCTGCATGGGTAGGTAAAGAGTGTGAGAAGTTGCAAATGCATTCTTGCAGGGGGCCACCCGAGAGAGAGGGGCCTGGGGTATGTGCTGTCTCTGTCCCCTTTCCCAGCAGTCAGAGCTGGAGGGAGCCTCCCACTGGCATGAGCAGGAGTCCCCTCCAGGTGAGAAGGGCACAGCTTCAGGGTCCTGGCAGCACAAAGCAGCAAGTACTGTGCAGGGACTGTCTTCAAAAGTTAAAGAGGGCAGAGGATCAAGGTACTCATATGTAGAATACGAGGTGTGGCTATTAAATAAGGAGACTGATGCTATAATTTATGTTTATTTATATTAAATACATTATAACTTAATTCCCCTTATATGTACTCCCCTTCTGTAACCACACACCGCTGCATTCTTATTTTCCATTGGCCAAAGCCGTTCTGTAGCTCATTATCTGTCAGCTGTCTCAATAGCTCTGTTGTTTTCTTCTAACCTCAGTAACTAATGCAAAACAGGTTCCCTTGATTTGACTTTAGGGAAAAGTCACACGGTGCTAGGTCTGGTGAGTATGGAGGGTGGTCTAGCACTGCAATCTGTTTCTCGGCCAAAAACTGCTTCACAGAGAGCGCGGTGTGGGCTGGTGCGTTGTAACTGGATGAAATGATTTTTCAACAACTCTGGCCTCTTTCTTCTGATTCCTTCCCACAAAGTTGCTAGAACATTTTTGTAGTAATGTTGATTCATCATTTGGATGCTGAGTCACCTGTCAATTCAACCAATTTTTCTAAATTTTTTCCATATCCTCACGACTGTCACTAAATGTTCTGTGCCACTCAAACACATGTGCAAATGACATACAATCGGTCAGCATATGGAAAGAGTTGGTGGACGTTTTGTTTAATCAAAAATGTAAGTTAACGCTTTGCTCTACTTTTGAACTAAGCTTTTTTACGATGCATGGGAAAACTCAACTTCTTCGAATGATGTTTGTCAGCAAACTATCTGTGTGTGAGGGGTGACACTTGCAAAACCATTTTGGGATAGTCCAAGGTCAATGTTTCCCCATTCCCTTTTAACTCACGCAGTATGGTTTATTTTTTGCAAGATCAGTCTCATTATTTAATAGCCACACTTCGTATACATGTATTAAATAAATAATCACCACTTTTTTCACTTTGAAACTTGTTGACGTTTTTATCTAATAGCTTTAGAAGTTATAAAACGCGATCATCCTCTTTTTCCCTTTTCAGTTTCTCAGAACTTGACATTACAATTGATTAATTTGGGGATTGTTACCATTGACCAACATCGAAAAATCGGCAATTTAACATAAAAATAAATAACTCTAAAGCAATATCTGACAATAACTGTTTAGATACGTAATGACTTGTATTTTTCAAAAACCAACCTATTATGGTATGTACTTAGACTATTTTCCAATATTTATTATGAAGTGGTTTTGTTATGCTTAAACCAACTCTGAGACATGTTTATGCATTTGGAAATCAATCAAAAAATTTTAATCGTACACAAGTGGACACCAAATACTAATGGCCTGATTCAGAGTTGGGAATAGAGAGAGATGTCTATCTCCACTGAACATCCTGGTGAAACCATGTTGCACTGCAGGGGGGGGGGGGGGCAGATTTAAAATGTGCAGAGAGATTTAGATTTGGGAGGGAGGTGTTCAAACTGACATCTAAATTGTAGAGTAATAATAAAGCTGTGCAGTATTTGTGGGCTACATGTAAAAGCAGCCAGTATTTACCCTACATGCAAAAAAAAATTATTTACACCCCTTGCAGTGCAACATAGTTTGTCCAGGTACACAGTTAAGTGCTATCTCTCTCTCTATTCCCAACTCTTAATCAGGCTCTAAATTCTGTGACCTCTGAAGACAACTTATTGCATAGATTAATAGACACTACAGATTTAGTTTTTAAATGATTTTCATCTGAATGAATTGAGCAAAAATACATACAGTAACACTAGTATAGAAAAAAAGGGTTTCAGTTAAAAAAAAATAACAACAAAAAAATGCTAATTTTTAATTATTATTTTGCATATGAACGTATACAGCAATCTTCTTAATTATAAACCTGAAATTCAAACTTCAAATTTAAATAGGAGAAAGAAACCTGTAAATGAAAATAGTTTAAATATTGTCATCCTTTTTGTTTAGATAGATAGATAGATAGATAGATAGATAGATAGATAGATACTGTAGATAGTTAGATGACACAATAAGTAGAAGAAGGAAAACATAGAAAATACATTGATTAGTTCTCCGCATGACTGCCTTAGGGCATATTTTCTGAAAACGCTGTTTGATTCCACAGATAGCCTTTGGCAAATTGTTTGCTGTGCTCGAACCTTAATGAAGAGCATCAGAAAGCCTTGTGTATGAGTTTATTTACTTCCACATCCCTTGCAGAGTACATTAGGAACATGCTGTACCTTGTTGAAGCAAGAAAAATTGAAGAGCAAACCTAAAGCAAGGAGCAATGTGGGAGAATGCTAAATATAGAAGCAGTACAATTATAAAGAATTGCACAAATTATAGAAGTTGTATAAATAGAAAAGGGTGAATGTAATTAATACCCCACTTAGAAAATTAATTCCAGGATACTGAGGGGACAGAAGAGAATATATTGATGTGATCAAACAAGCGATGATAAATATGAATTTGGGCAGAGTGAAAGTACTGTAATAATCCATCACTGAAGAAGAAAATAGCATTTAGGAGAATCAAGCAAAACACAAGGCATGCCGGCCGCTCCTCGGTGCACTGCAGTGTCCTGTTTATTTCAGGTAGGTGACTTCATGAGCTGAGACTCACATGCAAATCCTAAACATTAGGACTTTAAATTATATTATTCTCATTTTGTCATAGTCAGCATTGTGTATTATTAGTCCCTACACAAATTCCATCATTCAGTATGGTTTACAGGTTCTGCATAGTCGATTTCATCAACTTTTTTTGTGTGTAGGCTTGGGTGGGTGGGTGTAGGCTCTTCTACATAACCTAACCATCCCTTAATTATACCTACTGGTAATTATGGTTCTGAGACGTCCATTATGTGAAGTCACAAATAGTCCCTCTGGGATGCAAGTCTAGACACTGTAGGGTTTGAGCTCAAAACAGCCACCTTGCAGGTGTGCCCTAATTGAGATAGAAGATTTCTGAATATGTGCATATTGCACTCATCTTTTAACAACATTGTGTGAGCCAATATTGCACCAGTATTATCTGTCATTGGTTGTGACCACAATGATGTTGATTGGATCTTTCAATTTCTGGCTGTGTAAACTTCTTTCAGTATGTGTTTCACGATAGCTGGTTACCCCAAAATTAGAAATCAAACATAGTATATGTCCTGGACTTCTCCTAGAGGTCCAGGGCTGGTGATAAGTAGTAAGACCTTTTCAGAAAAAGAAGGAGAGCTGCAATATTTTTTAAAGAATGACAGGCAAGATAGCTGTGATTTTAGCTGTCTTGCCTGTCACAACTTCCTCTTTTTTTGGTACATTTTTTGGTGGTATAATCACAGGTTGATCTATTAGGCGATTTCATTAATCTGATAGTTCGTACTTCAGCCCAAGAAATCACAGAAAACCAGCAGTTCCAGCAAATCAAATATTTAAACAGAAATTGTTGTCTGTTTCTTGAGGTCTGGTGAAATTAACTATATACCACTAAGACCTTTTTATCATATACAGATTAAGAAATAAATTACTGTTTTATAAAGAAATTAGTCTATATTCACAAATATTTTTGGACTGGGTATAAGGACCCATAGTAATATACTGACAGATATCGGGATGAGAAAATGAATATCCAAGGCGTATAATATATCACATTCAAGGTGAGTAAACTGCATATTGTGTAAAATCTTGGTTTGGGTAAATTGATCTGTACCATGGAGGCTTGTTGTATTTATTTCCCCATTTACAACACTACGTGTGGGAGGAATTGAAAACCTCACCTTAAAGGCCAACGTTGCATTCTGCAACCACCGCAGGACCACGGTGAAAATTGGGTCCAACGTCCACAACTTACTTCTAAAGGGTGAGTTTATATCAACCTCATGATTTATAAAACATTGTTGCGGTTTTAAACTATATATTTTCTTTTTCTTTTTCATATTTTTTTTGAAGAAAAAAACCTAAAAGAAAAGACTTTCATTAGATCACAGGAATTGCCGGAACCACTTCACAATATAATTATTCTTTTGAGGGGCATTGTTGAAAGCTCCTGCTGTTCCTGGCTGCATTCTGGGTCTATCGTTAGACTTCACAGGAAAATAGCGCCAGCCACTTACATCTATAAATTATATTCTGATTGGAAGAGTGCACCAACAGACACCTTAAAGGTATTTATCATTATATAGAGTATCAGACCGATTACTAGCTTCAAAATCGGTGAGAACATTTATGGTGGAATAATATGGATTGTAGACCTCATACAGGGCAATACCCACTTCTAACCACCAGGGAAAAATATATCACAGAGATTGGAAATACAACAGAAGGTTAGGATATACACATTACACATCTAGATATATAAGTGGATATTAAATCCATCATCTAGGTTCACAAAGTATAGTGGTGTAAGATACAGTAAACAACAATTTTTAAACACTATTTATTTTCAACATGCCTATGTGTTTCTATATTTCCCTAAGCTTATAATAATATATAGGTATTGTTTTTAATCAACAATAATAAAGTTTGAACACTTTAATAACTTTATGAGGTCTATAGAGGGGTTGGGTATGAAATGCCGATGGCCGGGAAGCCGTCTGACTAAATCCCGATGCTGCTAGCCGGAACGCTATAGATCCCGACTGGGGCTGGTGAGTACCCTAACCCTCCCCTTTCCCCCCTCTAACCCTAACCCTCCCTTAGTGGTGCCTAACCCTAACCTCCACCATGGTGGTACCTAACCCTAACCTCCCCCCAGGGTGCCTAAATCTAACCCCCTCTCCCTGTACCCTAAACCTAACCCTCCCGGGGTGGCGCCTAACCCGAACCTCCCCCCAGGGGTGCCTAAATCTAACCCTCCCCACTGCGGCTAAATGCTAACACTGCCTGGCTTACATTTGTTCAGGAAAAAGTCTGTCTAGATTCCGTTGTCAGAATATAGACGGGTGTCGGGATTTCGACGCCTGTCTTTAGTCCCGCTTCGGTATTTAGATGCCGAGATTTAGTCATATGGTTTTCTGGCCATCTGCATTTTGACTGTATCCCCTATAGAGCACTGCATGTATATGAACTCACTTGATTTCTAATGGAATCTAGCATTTACTGTAATGAGTTCAGCAGGAGCTACCCTTTAGGTTAACCATTTTGAAAATCACGGTGAACCAATATTTTGGGCTTAGATATATGATACATATTGAAAATTATTCATTATAGTATTATGGAATTTTTAGTTTAGTGCAATATTTTATTTAGTTATTTGTTTCTTTTGTACTATGTCTGCCAAGGTTCTCCTTCCACATGGCTGAAACAGGTGCAGGTGATTTATAAATTTCTTCCTGTGGAAATGTGTATATTCTAGAAACTGTATGCTATACGTGGTCGGGGAATCAACTAAAAATAATGACAGATATGCAGTACTGCCTGAGGAAGAGAGTCGTGAAACGTTGCAAGATTCCAAATAAGTGAGACTCATTCTGTTTTTATTATTTTATGTTATCTTTTTTCTTTTAAGTAATTTAGGATTTTTAAGTGTTTATATATATATTCTGACTTTTTAGTGCCCACAGCCCAATTAAAAGTATTTTATTTTGTTCTATTAAAGTAGACATTGTCTATTATAGGAACTGATGAGTTCCAAGACATATTTATTTCTTATATACTGTGTAATTTATAATAAAATAAAATCATTTCACACCTATACAATTTTTTTCTCTTGTGCGCACAGTTCATGTAACTGGAGTAAAGAAAGAGATTGTTCATTGAACAGACAAAGTCCTGGTCATTCAGGGTATTATTTATCCACATTTAAGGTGTTTATGTAAAGTTACCTTCATTTATAATGTATACACTAAAGTTAGAGCTGGAGATTATATTGTATTCGATATGCAGTACTGTAACTTGGTCAAAAATATTATTTTTTCAAACATGTACTTATAAAATGACTTATTTGTTGAAACTGCTAAAGCCACGAAAGTGAAAGATAAAAATGATCAACAGCTTCTTTAACAGGATCAAACTCTTCTTTGTCCTGCGAGTGAAGGACTCGCAAACCACAATGTGACCCCCATCTAACAAAATGATACTTCTCCAGTTCTAGGGAAAAAACTGCATTGAAAAGATGCACGGGGTGAGGCCAGCTCTTGGACGATGGCCAGCCTTTGCTCAGCACGTTATCCCAAATCTCTAAAGTTGTTCCTTTAATTGGTTGATACTATAAAGTGCAAGTCTATCCACCAAATTTTGCTTAATCTTATAATATTGGTTTATTAAACTATAACATTTTCCAGTCTAAAATACAGCTATGATGAATCATATCATAATAAATACATATCTTAGTATCCTGAAGACCTTTTATTTTGGGAGATTTTAGTATACAGCAACTAAACCCATTAAGGATCACCCCATGCCTTTATTCATTGGGCAAGCATTTGCAGAAGGAGACCAGGAGCCAGATACAGCCAAAGACTCCTGTGATATGGTCAAATACTGCTATGAATTCTTAATGAGCGCTTAATCATTTCTGCGCTCCATGTAACGCTGTACAGGTTGCAATACTTCAGAATCCTACATCACACTCATACATTCAGTATAGAGATCTGTAGACGGGCCCCCTTCTGTCTGGGAATGGCACTCCAGTCCCGGCATTCCCCCTCTGATGGCAGCCCTGCAAGACATGTTCTTCAATGTTGGTCTGCAGAGTGATTTTAGGGGGAAATTCAGCTGCGGACACAGTGACAGGAATCAGGCAGTTCCGGATTAGCAGGAATCTGCACATGCGCCTGTCCATACTGTCTGCTGCCGGACTGCGATCCCGCACGCAGTCTGGCAACAGACAGTTTGCTGCCGTTTCTGGCTGGGGAGCGGGTGGTGACGGCCTCCTTTTTCCACCGTTGGGGTGCAGTGGAGAGGCCAGGATCTCCGTCGGCTGACTGTGATTTGCTGGCCTCTTTTACTCATCTGCAGCGGCCAGCTTGCGTGACCCCATGGCCACAGCCGGCCGGAAGGATTGCAGGGATTGCTATTGCAGCTGCTTAAAGGCTCAATCACTTCCTGCAGTGATTTCTGAAACTTAAGTGATTTTGTAAGATATACTGATGTCTGTTCTGTAAGTCAGTCTGCTCCTGATATACTCCATTCCAAACGGTATGAAAATATGCCTGTCTACACTGTCATCTACTGTACTCCTAATTTGTACAGTTATCCATGTTATAGGCAAGGACAATGTAAAAAAATGAAGGCTACAGTTGTACTTCTGGGTCCAGTCTTCAACCGGGGGAACGCCAAGTATCCCATCTAGTATATTTATATACTGTATATTTACTCATTTATTATATATGTGCGTTTCAGTTTTGCTGAGATACAAACACACCCGAATTTAGGGGTTCCAAGTCGAATTGAGTCCCAGTTCTGAATCATTTTGGGGTTCTGAGTTGAAGTGAGTCCCGTTTCGGTTCTGTAGTCAGATCTGGAACTTGGTTTTAAAAAACAAACTAAGGTTTTGGATTACATATAAACAGGTCTAATTAGCTGTTTTATCAATATTTGATTGATTTGTAAGGAATCCCACACTGAACCAAAACCCGAATCAGGCCCACAACACTTGAGGGTTGTTTTGACAAAAACAAAAGCCTGATGATGAATTAGAACTAAAACGAAAACACGGGGGTCCACACATATCTCTAATATTTATATATATAACAACATATCCCGTGTGTGTGTATATATATATATATATATATATATATATATATATATACAGTATTCCATTTCTTATCCAGCAGTCATGAATAATCCTTTTGTATATAATGCGCCATGATTCCATCAATGGTAAAGTAGTATAGCGATGTGAATCGGTGGCACTCAGTGGACTTGCAAAATGGCAGAAAGGGCCTGTTCACCACAACAGTGTGCTATCAACGTTTCAGAATTTAACCTCCAAATGGAAAAAATACTGGAACATTGATAGCACACTGTTGTGGTGAACAGTACTTTTCTGCCATTTTACACACACATATATATATATATATATATATATATATTAGGGGTGAGCGGGTTCGGATTTCTGAAAACCGAACCACCCCGAGCCCCCCGATCTGAGGCCGATCCGAGTCAGGCTCGACTTTTCCCGCCTGACTCGGGTCTGAAATTGAGGCAAAACGTCATCATCCCGCCTTCTGGGTCTCGCGGGTTTTGGATTTTATATAAGGTACCCACGTCAGCGCCATTTTCTCACTCGGCTGTGGACAGTGAAGAGGGAGGGTGGGAGTTAGGGCTGGCTGGGCTGTGTAATGTAGTGTAGTGCAGTGTAGTGTTGTGTTGTGCTGTGCTGCTGTTGTCCATAGGGGCTGTGTCCACTCCTCCAAAGTCCATAGGGGCTGGCTGGACTGTGTTGTGCAGTCAGTTGTCCATAGGGGCTGTGTCCACTCCAAAGTCCTGTGCAGTGTCCCAGTCCTAAAGGGGTGCTGTAGTGTTGTCCAGGGGATGCTCTGTCCATCAGAGGTGCTCCCCCAAAGTGCAAAAACAAAAAATATTTTTTCTGTGTTTGTGAATTGTGTGCGCAGTAGCCACATGTGCATCAACAAAGTAGCGCCAACCGTGCGCCTGTGTCATAAGTAAAGGGCCGGCTGGCTCATCCGTTAACCCCCAAAGTGCACTCCAAATAATATATTTTTTTTCTGTGTTTGTGAATTGTGTGCGCAGTAGCCACACGTGCATCAACAAAGTAGCGTCAAGCGTGCGCCTGTGTCATAAGTAAAGGGCAGGCTTGCTTGACTGTTAAAGGGTGCTGCAACCCCCAAAGTGCACTCCAAACAAAATAAAAAAATATTTTCTGTGTTTGTGAATTGTGTGCACTGTGGCTGCACATGCATCAACAAAGGAGCAGTGCCAAGCATGCGCCTGTGTCCCATAAGTAAAGGGCCAGTTGGCTTGTCCGTTAAAGGGTTCTGTAACCCCCAAAGTGCACTCCAAACAAAATAAAAAAATATTTTCTGTGTTTATGAATTGTGTGCACTGTGGCCGCACGTGCATCAACAAAGTAGCGCCAAGCGTGCGCCTGTGTCATAAGTAAAGGGCCGGCTGGCTCCTCTGTTAAAGGGTGGTGTAACCCCCAAAGTGAACTCCAAACAAAATAAAAAAATATTTTCTGTGTTTGTGAACTGTGTGCACTGTGGCTGCACGTGCATCAACAAAGGAGCAGCGAAAAGCGTGCACCTGTGTCCCATAAGTCTGTTAAAAAGTGGTGTAACCCCCAAAGTGCACTCCACAAAAAATAAACAATTCTTTTTTTCTGTGTTTGTGTTCGAAATGTATGCGCAGTAGCCGCACGTGCATCAACACAGCAGCAGCGCCAAGCGTGAGCCTGTGTCATAAGTCAAGGGCCGGTTTGGACATCTGGTCCGGACTGAAGGACATGCCAACAATTTCTGATATGTCTACTGTCACTGCATATGATACTGTCACCACTGACAGAATGGTGGAGGAATTATTTTCTGTGTTTGTGAATTGTGTGCACTGTGGCTGCACGTGCATCAACAAAGGAGCAGCACCAAACGTGCGCCTGTGTCATAAGTAAAGGGCCGGCTGGCTTGTCCGTTAAAGGGTGCTGTAACCCCCAAAGTGCACTCCAAAAAAAAAATTCTTCTTTTTTTTCTGTCTTTGTGAATTGTGTGGGCTGTAGCCGCACCTGCATCCACAAAGCAGCAGCGCCAAGTGTGCGTCTGTCTGTTAAAGGATTACATCGGTGACAGCATCCAAGTAGGCATGCCAGACAGTCAGTACCTGTACTGGCAGGAAAAAGAGGCAATTTGGAGGCCCCTGTACAAACTGGCTCTATTTTACCTGAGTTGCCCCCCCTCCAGTGTGTACTCCGAAAGAGTGTTTAGTGCAGCAGAGAACCTTGTCAGCGAAAGGTGTAGGAGGTTGCTTCCACAAAATGTGGAGAAGATGATGTTCATAAAATTGAATTATCAACTCTTCCAGGGAGACCAGCCTCCAGAACGTACAGAGGGACCTGTGGTGGTGGATTCCAGCGGGGACGAATTAATACTCTGTGAGGATGAGGATGTACACAACACTGAAGAGCGTGAGGAATTGGTGGATGAGGAGGATGAGGACGACATCTTGCCTCCGTAGAGCCAGTTTGTGCAGGGACAGATTAATTGCCAGCTTGTTTTGGGGGGGCCCAAACGAACCAATCATTTCAGCCACAGTCGTATGGCAGACCCTGGCACTGAAATTATTGGTTTGCTAAAGTGTGCATGTCCTGTTTATACAACATAAGGGTGGGTGGGAGGGCCCAAGGACAATTGCATCTTGCACCTCTTTTTTTCTTTGCATTATGTACTGTTTGGGGCCTAGTTTTTCAAACTGCCATCCTGTCTGCAACTGCAGTGTCACTCCTAGATGGGCCACGTGTTTGTGCTGCCCACTCGTGTCGCTTAGCATAGTCATCCAGCTACCTCGGTGCAACCTTTTGGACATAAAAACACTATTGTGAGGTGTTCAGTGTTCAGAATAGACTGGAAATGAGTGGAAATTAAGGCTATTGAGGTTAATAATAGCATAGGAGCAGAAAAACCCACAAATTATGTGATTTTAGCTGGTTTTATGCTTTTTTTAAAAAAAATACAGAACCAAAACACAAAACCCAGAACCCAAAACACCGAAGGGTGGTTTTGGCAAAACCAATCCAGATCCAAAACACGAAGAAAGATCCAGATCCAAAATCAAAACACAAAACACGAAAAGTGGCCGGTGCACACCCCTAATATATATAATTATATATATATATATATATATATATATATATATCACACAAAAAGTAAAAAGTATACCTATCTTGCGAATCAGACAAACTGCACACGCTTAGTCCATAGAAAGGAGTCCTATGCACATAATAATGTTACACAATGGAAACAGGAGAGCCAGCACCAGAAATATATATGAATCAGTTTTATATCCAAACAGATCTATAAAGTGCAATAGAAAGTGCAAGGAAAATGAGGGAAGCCAATATAGTATAACAGCATGTAGTACTGTAGCATTCAACAAAGCAGCAGCATATCAACATGACAGCGTATGGTAGCAAATCATATGTAGTGGCAAAACAAGGATCAATACTTATCAGCAGCATAGTTCAATCATAGAGACTGAATCAGCCGTTTCGGTGTGTGTGTAGCCATCACCGTCATCAGGAGCATAACTGATCCAGCATCACAACCATTACAGACCCAGCTCCATAATCAGCCCCCTTCAGTGCACATATGATCCCTGCAGAAGCAAGCCACACCGGGATGTGATCACTGGTAAGGACTGCATGCTACTCCAGTTACTGCCCGACTTCCATAGGTAGCCAGTCCGTGTAGGGGTGGTGATGTGCATATGTGTGTATATATTAGGGGTGTGCACCGGCCACTTTTCGTGTTTTGTGTTTTGGTTTTGGATCTGGATCTTTCTTCGTGTTTTGGATCTGGATTGGTTTTGCCAAAACCACCCTTCCGTGTTTTGGGTTCTGGGTTTTGTGTTTTGGATCTGTATTTTTTTTAAAAAAAGCATAAAAACAGCTAAAATCACAGAATTTGTGGGTTTTTATGCTCCTATTTAATTATTAACCTCAATAACCTTCATTTCCACTCATTTCCAGTCTATTCTGAACACCTCACACCTCACAATATTGTTTTTATGTCCAAAAGGTTGCACCGAGATAGCTGGATGACTATGCTAAGCGACACGAGTGGGCGGCACAAACACGTGGCCCATCTAGGAGTGACACTGCAGTGGCAGACAGGATGGCAGTTTGAAAAACTAGGCCCCAAACAGTACATACTGCAAAGAAAAAAAAGAGGTGCAACATGGAATTGTCCTTGGGCCCTCCCACCCACCCTTATGTTGTATAAACAGGACATGCACACTTTAGCAAACCAATAATTTCAGTGCCAGGGTCTGCCACACGACTGTGGCTGAAATGATTGGTCCGTTTGGGCCCCCACAAAACAAGCTGGCAATTAATCTGTCCCTGCACAAACTGGCTCTACGGAGGCAAGATGTGGTCCTCATCCTCCTCATCCACCGATTCCTTGGATAAAACAGGAAAAAGGGATTTAGGTGTCCCTGGACTGCTTACGATCTTAGCCAAAGTTTCTGAACTTGACAGTAACTTTTTATGAACGCGCTGCAGGTGCCGTATAAGGGAGGATGTTCCTAGGTGGTTAACGTCCCTACCCCTACTTATTTCACCTTTACATATGGTACATATGGCAAGACAGTTGTTGTCCGGATTGGGATAGAAATATTGCCAGACCAAAGAGGTGGAATGTTTGGTCTTCTGTCCAGGCATGACCGTGATGAGCTTTTTCATCCCACGGACAACAACTGTCTCCCCCGGAGCCTGATTTAAACAAACCACATCACCATCAGAATCCTCCTCGTCAACTTCCTCCTCAGCGCCAGCTACACCAGTATCCTCATCCTGTTGTACTTCAACAGTGACATCTTCAATTTGCATATCAGCAAGTGGACTGTGGGTGCTCCTTTCAGCACTTGCAGGGGGCATGCAAATGGTGGAAAGAGCCACCTCTTCCCGTCCAGTGCTGGGAAGGTCAGGCATCGCAACCGCCACTACACTTGGACTCTCCTTGGGGATTTGTGATATCTTCTTAGAACGCACAGTTCTTCGCTGTGCTTTTGCCAGCTTAACTTGTTTGATTTTTTTAGCGGGAGGAGTGCTTCCATCGTCATGTGAAGCTGAACCACTAGTAATGAACATAGGGAAAGACCTTAGCCGTTCCTTGCCACTCCGTGTCATAAATGGCATATTGACAAGTTTACGTTTCTCTTCAGATGATTTCAATGTTTTTTTTAAGGTCATTTTCCTGAACTTTGTCATTTGGGATTGTATGTGCCCTCTACTATGACACTGGGCATCGGCCTTGTCAGACGACGTTGATGCCATGTTATAGTCTATGTCATGACTAGTGGCAGCAGCTTCAGCACTAGGAGGAAGTGGTTCTTGATCTTTCCCTATTTTATTTTTATCGGAGAAAGTTTGTTCCTCCATTTATGTTATATTGATATATACGTGCGGCTAAGGCGCACACAAACACAGAAAATAATTTTTTATTTTTGTTGGAGACTAGTGCACTTTGTGGGTTACACCACCCTTTAAGAAATGAGCCAGCCGGCCCTTTACTTATGGGACACAGGCGCACGCTTGGCGCTGCTCCTTTGTTGATGCACGTGCAGCTACAGCCCACACAATTCACAAACACAGAAAATATTTATTTATTTTGTTTGGAGTGCCCTTTGGGGGTTAAAGCACCCTTTAGCAGTCAATCCAGCCGGCCCTTTATTTATGGGACACAGGCGCACGCTTGGCACTACTTTTTGATGCACATGCGGCTACTGCGCACACAATTCACAAACACAAAAAAATATATTTTTTTATTTTGTTTGGAGTGCCCTTTGGGGGTTACAGCACTCTTTAACGGACAAGCCAGCCGGCCTTTTACTTATGGGACACAGGCGCACGCTTGGCGCTGCTCCTTTGTTGATGCACGTGCAGCCACAGTGCACACAATTCACAAACACAGAAAAACATTTTTTATTTTGTTTGGAGTGCCGTTTGGGGGTTACAGCACCCTTTAGCAGTCAATCCAGCCGGCCCTTTATTTATGGGACACAGGCGCACGCTTGGCACTACTTTGTTGATGCACGTGCGGCTACTGCGCACACAATTCACAAAAACAAAAAAATATATTTTTTTATTTTGTTTGGAGTGCCCTTTGGGGGTTACAGCACCCTTTAACGGACAAGCCAGCCGGCCTTTTACTTATGGGACACAGGCGCACGCTTGGCGCTGCTCCTTTGTTGATGCACGTGCAGCCACAGTGCTCACAATTCACAAACACAGAAATTTTTTTATTTTTTTTTGCACTTGGGGGGAGCACCCCTGATGGACAGAGCACCCCCTGGACAACACTACAGCACCCCTTTAGGACTGGGACACTGCACAGGACTTTGGAGTGGACACAGCCCCTATGGACAACTGACTGCACAACACAGTCCAGCCAGCCCCTATGGACTTTGAAGGAGTGGACACAGCCCCTATGGACAACAGCAGCGCAGCACAGCACAACACTACACTGCACTACACTGCACTACACTGCACTACACTACACTACACAGCCCAGCCAGCCCTAACTCCCACCCTCCCTCTTCACTGTCCACAGCCGAGTGAGAAAATGGTGCCGACGCGGGTACCTTATATAGGATCCAAAACCCGCGAGACCTCGAAGGCGGGATGATGACGTTTTGCCTCGATTTCAGATCCGAGGCAGGCGGGAAAAGTTGAGCCTGACTCGGATCGGCCTCGGATCGGGGGGGCTCGGGGGGGTTCGGATTTCAGAAATCCGAACCCGCTCACCCCTAGTATATATATATATATTAGGGGTGTGCACCGGCCACTTTTCGTGTTTTGTGTTTTGGTTTTGGATCTGGATCTTTCTTCGTGTTTTGGATCTGGATTGGTTTTGCCAAAACCACCCTTCCGTGTTTTGGGTTCTGGGTTTTGTGTTTTGGATCTGTATTTTTTTGAAAAAAAGCATAAAAACAGCTAAAATCACAGAATTTGTAGGTTTTTCTGCTCCTATGCTATTATTAACCTCAATAACCTTAATTTCCACTCATTTCCAGTCTATTCTGAACACCTCACACCTCACAATAGTGTTTTTATGTCCAAAAGGTTGCACCGAGGTAGCTGGATGACTATGCTAAGCGACACGAGTGGGCGGCACAAACACGTGACCCATCTAGGAGTGACACTGCAGTGGCAGGCAGGATGGCAGTTAGAAAAACTAGGCCCCAAACTGTACATAATGCAAAGAAAAAAAGAGGTGCAAGATGGAATTGTCCTTGGGCCCTCCCACCCACCCTTATGTTGTATAAACAGGACATGCACACTTTAACAAATCAATCATTTCAGCGCCAGGGTCTGCCACACAACTGTGGCTGAAATGATTGGTTCGTTTGGGCCCCCACAAAACAAGCTGGCAATTAATGTGTCCCTGCACAAACTGGCTCTACGGAGGCAAGATGTCATCCTCATCCTCCTCATCCACCGATTCCTCACCCTCTTCAGTGTGTACATCCTCATCCTCACAAAGTATTAACTCGTCCCCACTTGAATCCACCACCACAGGTCCCTCTGTACCTTCTGGAGGCTGGTCTCCCTGGAAGAGCTGATAATTCATTTTGATGAACATCATCTTCTCCACATTCTGTGGAAGCAACCTCCTACGCCTTTCGCTGACAAGGTTCCCGGCTGCACTAAACACTCTTTCGGAGTACACACTGGAGGGGGGGCAACTCAGGTAAAATAGAGCCAGTTTGTACAGGGGCCTCCAAATTGCCTCTTTTTCCTGCCAGTACAGGTATGGACTGTCTGACATGCCTACTTGGATGCTGTCACCGATGTAATCCTCCACCATTCTGTCAATGGTGACAGTATCATATGCAGTGACAGTAGACATGTCAGAAATTGTTGCCAGGTCCTTCAGTCCGGACCAGATGTCCAAACTTGGTCCTGCCTGCCCTGCATCACCGCCAGCGGGTTGCTTAGGATACCTAAGTTTTTTCCTGGCAGCCCCAGTTGCGGGAGAAAATGAAGAAGGAGCCGTTGACGTGTCATGTTCCGCTTCAGCTGACAGTGTGTTCACCAGCAGGTCTTTGCACCTCTGCAGGCTTGTGTCGGCCGGAAAGAGAGACACCACATAGGCTTTAAACCTAGGATCGAGCACGGTGGCCAAAATGTAGTGGTCTGATTTCAACAGATTGACCACCCTGGAATCCTGGCAAAGCGAATGAAGGGCTTCATCCACAAGTCCCACATGCCGAGCGGAATCGCTCCGTCTTAGCTCCTCCTTCACTTTCTCCAGCTGCTTCTGCAAAAGCCTGATGAGGGGAATGACCTGACTCAAGCTGGCAGTGTCTGAACTGACTTCACGTGTGGCAAGTTCGAAGGGCTGAAGAACCTTGCACAACACGGAAATCATTCTCCACTGCGCTTGAGTCAGGTGCATACCCCCTCCTTTGCCTATGTCATAGGTGGATGTATAGGCTTGTATGGCCTTTTGCTGCTCCTCCATCCTCTGAAGCATATAGAGGGTTGAGTTCCACCGCGTCACAACCTCTTGCTTCAGGTGATGGCGGGGCAGGTTCAAGAGTGTTTGCTGGCGCTCCAGTCTTCGGCACGCAGTCGCTGAATGGCGAAAGTGGCCAGAAATTTTTCGGGCCACCCAAAGCGTCTCCTGCACGCCCCTGTCGCTTTTCAGAAAATTCTGCACCACCAAGTTTATTGTGTGAGCAAAACATGGGACGTGCTGGAATTTGCCCAGATGTAATGCCCGCACAATATTGGTGGCGTTGTCAGATATCACAAATCCCCAGGAGAGTCTAAGTGGGGTAAGCCACTGGGCGATGATTTCCCTCAGTTTCTCTAAGAGGTTGTCGGCGGTGTGCCTCTTACTGAAACCGGTGATACACAGCGTAGCCTGCCTTGTAACGAGCTGGCGTTTCTGAGATGCTGCTACTGGTGACGCTGCTGCTGTTGCTGCGTAAGGTGATACATCTACCCAGTGGGCTGTCACAGTCATATAGTCCTTAGTCTGCCCTGTTCCACTTGTCCACATGTCCGTGGTTAAGTGGACATTGTGTACAACGGCATTTTTCAGGACACTGAGGACACTTTTTCTGACGTTTCTGTACAGTCTCGGTATCGCCTGCCTAGTGAAGTGGAATCTAGACGGGATTTGGAACCGGGGACACACTACCTCCATCAATTGTCTAAATCCCACTGCACTAATGGCGGATACCGGACGCACGTCTAACACCAACATAGCAGTCAAGGCCTCAGTTATACGTTTTGCTTCAGGATGACTGCTGTCGTACTTCATCCTCCTCGCTAAGGACTGTTGGAGGGTCAATTGTTTAGTAAAAGTAGTGGTGTTCCTACTTCCTCTCTGGGATGATGAACGACTCCCAGCAGCAGCAACAGCAGCAGCGGCAGCAGTAGGCGTAGCAATGCAGGATCCTCCAGAGGAATCCCGGATAGGAGAGTCAGTCATGCCAGTGACATGGCCTGCAGGACTACTTCCGATCCTGACTAAGGAGGAAATTGACGAGGAGGGAGTTGACGGTGTGGTTTGCAGGCGCTTGGATACAACAGGACAACGGGATTTAGGTGTCCCTGGACTGCTTACGGTCTTAGCCAAAGTTTCTGAACTTGACAGTAACTTTTTATGAACGCGCTGCAGGTGCCGTATAAGGGAGGATGTTCCTAGGTGGTTGACGTCCCTACCCCTACTTATTTCACCTTTACATATGGTACATATGGCAAGACAGTTGTTGTCCGGATTTGGATAGAAATATTGCCAGACCAAAGAGGTGGAATGTTTGGTCTTCTGCCCAGGCATGACCGTGATGGGCTTTTTCATCCCACGGACAACAACTGTCTCCCCCGGAGCCTGATTTAAACAAACCACATCACCATCAGAATCCTCCTCGCCAACTTCCTCCTCAGCGCCAGCTACACCAGTATCCTCATCCTGTTGTACTTCAACAGTGACATCTTCAATTTGCATATCAGCAAGTGGACTGTGGGTGCTCCTTTCAGCACTTGCAGGGGGCGTGCAAATGGTGGAAAGAGCCACCTCTTCCCGTCCAGTGCTGGGAAGGTCAGGCATCGCAACCACCACCACACTTGGACTCTCCTTGGGGATTTGTGATATCTTCTTAGAAAGCACAGTTCTTCGCTGTGCTTTTGCCAGCTTAACTCTTTTGATTTTTTTAGTGGGAGGAGGGCTTCCATCGTCATGTGAAGCTGAACCACTAGTCATGAACATACTAGGGATCGACCTTAGCCGTTCCTTGCCACTCCGTGTCGTAAATGGCATATTGGCAAGTTTACGTTTCTCTTCAGCTGATTTAAATGTCTTTTTCAAGGTCATTTTCCTGAACTTTGCCATTTGGGATTGTATGTGCCCTCTACTATGACATTGGGCATCGGCCTTGGCAGACGACGTTGATGGCATGTTATCGTCTATGTCATGACTAGTGGCAGCAGCTTCAGCACTAGGAGGAAGTGGTTCTTGATCTTTCTCTATTTTATTTTTATCGGAGAAAGTTTGGTCCTCCATTTATGTTATATCGATTTGATATATACGTGCGGCTAAACACAGAAAATAATTTTTTTTTTGGTTTGGACTGGAGTGTACTTTGGGGGTTACAGCACCCTTTAACGGTCAAGCCAGCCGGCCCTTATGACACAGGCGCACTCTTGGCACTACTTTGTTGATGCACGTGCGGCTACTGCGCACACAATTCACAAACACAGAAAATAATTTTTTTTTTGGTTTGGACTGGAGTGTACTTTGGGGGTTACAGCACCCTTTAATTGTCAAGCCAGCCGGCCCTTTACTTATGACACAGGCGCACGCTTGGCACTACTTTGTTGATGCACGTGCGGCTACTGCGCACACAATTCACAAACACAGAAAATAATTTTTTTTTTGGTTTGGACTGGAGTGTACTTTCGGGGGTTACAGCACCCTTAACGGTCAAGCCAGCCGGCCCTTTACTTATGACACAGGCGCACGCTTGGCACTACTTTGTTGATGCACGTGCGGCTACTGCGCACACAATTCACAAACACAGAAAATAATTTTTTTTTGGTTTGGACTGGAGTGTACTTTCGGGGGTTACAGCACCCTTTAACGGTCAAGCCAGCCGGCCCTTTACTTATGACACAGGCGCACGCTTGGCACTACTTTGTTGATGCACGTGCGGCTACTGCGCACACAATTCACAAACACAGAAAATAATTTTTTTTTAGGTTTGGACTGGAGTGTACTTTCGGGGGTTACAGCACCCTTAACGGTCAAGCCAGCCGGCCCTTTACTTATGACACAGGCGCACGCTTGGCACTACTTTGTTGATGCACGTGCGGCTACTGCGCACACAATTCACAAACACAGAAAATAATTTTTTTTTTGGTTTGGACTGGAGTGTACTTTCGGGGGTTACAGCACCCTTAACGGTCAAGCCAGCCGGCCCTTTACTTATGACACAGGCGCACGCTTGGCACTACTTTGTTGATGCACGTGCGGCTACTGCGCACACAATTCACAAACATGGAAAATAATTTTTTTTTTGGTTTGGACTGGAGTGTACTTTGGGGGTTACAGCACCCTTTAACGGTCAAGCCAGCTGGCCCTTTACTTATGACACAGGCGCACGCTTGGCACTACTTTGTTGATGCACGTGCGGCTACTGCGCACACAATTCACAAACACAGAAAATAATTTTTTTTTGGTTTGGACTGGAGTGTACTTTCGGGGGTTACAGCACCCTTTAACGGTCAAGCCAGCCGGCCCTTTACTTATGACACAGGCGCACGCTTGGCACTACTTTGTTGATGCACGTGCGGCTACTGCGCACACAATTCACAAACACAGAAAATAATTTTTTTTTAGGTTTGGACTGGAGTGTACTTTCGGGGGTTACAGCACCCTTAACGGTCAAGCCAGCCGGCCCTTTACTTATGACACAGGCGCACGCTTGGCACTACTTTGTTGATGCACGTGCGGCTACTGCGCACACAATTCACAAACACAGAAAATAATTTTTTTTTTGGTTTGGACTGGAGTGTACTTTCGGGGGTTACAGCACCCTTAACGGTCAAGCCAGCCGGCCCTTTACTTATGACACAGGCGCACGCTTGGCACTACTTTGTTGATGCACGTGCGGCTACTGCGCACACAATTCACAAACACAGAAAATAATTTTTTTTTTGGTTTGGACTGGAGTGTACTTTCGGGAGTTACAGCACCCTTAACGGTCAAGCCAGCCGGCCCTTTACTTATGACACAGGCGCACGCTTGGCACTACTTTGTTGATGCACGTGCGGCTACTGCGCACACAATTCACAAACACAGAAAATAATTTTTTTTTGGTTTGGACTGGAGTGTACTTTCAGGGGTTACAGCACCCTTTAACGGTCAAGCCAGCCGGCCCTTTACTTATGACACAGGCGCACGCTTGGCACTACTTTGTTGATGCACGTGCGGCTACTGCGCACACAATTCACAAACACAGAAAATAATTTTTTTTTGGTTTGGACTGGAGTGTACTTTCAGGGGTTACAGCACCCTTTAACGGTCAAGCCAGCCGGCCCTTTACTTATGACACAGGCGCACTCTTGGCACTACTTTGTTGATGCACGTGCGGCTACTGCGCACACAATTCACAAACACAGAAAATAATTTTTTTTTAGGTTTGGACTGGAGTGTACTTTCGGGGGTTACAGCACCCTTTAACGGTCAAGCCAGCCGGCCCTTTACTTATGACACAGGCGCACGCTTGGCACTACTTTGTTGATGCACGTGCGGCTACTGCGCACACAATTCACAAACACAGAAAATAATTTTTTTTTGGTTTGGACTGGAGTGTACTTTCGGGGGTTACAGCACCCTTTAACGGTCAAGCCAGCCGGCCCTTTACTTATGACACAGGGGCACTCTTGGCACTACTTTGTTGATGCACGTGCGGCTACTGCGCACACAATTCACAAACACAGAAAATAATTTTTTTTTAGGTTTGGACTGGAGTGTACTTTCGGGGGTTACAGCACCCTTAACGGTCAAGCCAGCCGGCCCTTTACTTATGACACAGGCGCACGCTTGGCACTACTTTGTTGATGCACGTGCGGCTACTGCGCACACAATTAACAAACACAGAAAATAATTTTTTTTTGGTTTGGACTGGAGTGTACTTTCGTGGGTTACAGCACCCTTTAACGGTCAAGCCAGCCGGCCCTTTACTTATGACACAGGCGCACGCTTGGCACTACTTTGTTGATGCACGTGCGGCTACTGCGCACACAATTCACAAACACAGAAAATAAATTTTTTTTAGGTTTGGACTGGAGTGTACTTTCGGGGGTTACAGCACCCTTTAACGGTCAAGCCAGCCGGCCCTTTACTTATGACACAGGCGCACGCTTGGCACTACTTTGTTGATGCACGTGCGGCTACTGCGCACACAATTCACAAACACAGAAAATAATTTTTTTTGGTTTGGACTGGAGTGTACTTTCGGGGGTTACAGCACCCTTTAACGGTCAAGCCAGCCGGCCCTTTACTTATGACACAGGGGCACTCTTGGCACTACTTTGTTGATGCACGTGCGGCTACTGCGCACACAATTCACAAACACAGAAAATAATTTTTTTTTAGGTTTGGACTGGAGTGTACTTTCGGGGGTTACAGCACCCTTAACGGTCAAGCCAGCCGGCCCTTTACTTATGACACAGGCGCACGCTTGGCACTACTTTGTTGATGCACGTGCGGCTACTGCGCACACAATTAACAAACACAGAAAATAATTTTTTTTTGGTTTGGACTGGAGTGTACTTTCGGGGGTTACAGCACCCTTTAACGGTCAAGCCAGCCGGCCCTTTACTTATGACACAGGCGCACGCTTGGCACTACTTTGTTGATGCACGTGCGGCTACTGCGCACACAATTCACAAACACAGAAAATAATTTTTTTTTAGGTTTGGACTGGAGTGTACTTTCGGGGGTTACAGCACCCTTAACGGTCAAGCCAGCCGGCCCTTTACTTATGACACAGGCGCACGCTTGGCACTACTTTGTTGATGCACGTGCGGCTACTGCGCACACAATTCACAAACACAGAAAATAATTTTTTTTTTGGTTTGGACTGGAGTGTACTTTCGGGGGTTACAGCACCCTTAACGGTCAAGCCAGCTGGCCCTTTACTTATGACACAGGCGCACGCTTGGCACTACTTTGTTGATGCACGTGCGGCTACTGCGCACACAATTCACAAACACAGAAAATATATTATTTTTTTAGCACTTGGGGGGAGCACCCCTGATGGACAGAGCACCCCCTGGACAACACTACAGCACCCCTTTAGGACTGGGACACTGCACAGGACTTTGGAACTGACTGCACAACACAGTCCAGCCAGCCCCTATGGACTTTGAAGTAGTGGACACAGCCCCTATTAACAACAGCAGCACAGCACAACACAGCCAGCCCCTATGGACTTTGAAGTAGTGGACAACAGCAGCACTACACTACACTACACTACACAGCACTAACTCCCACCCTCCCTCTTCACTGTCCACAGCCGAGTGAGAAAATGGCGCCGACGCGGGTACCTTATATAGGATCCAAAACCCGCGAGACTCGGAAGGCGGGATGATGACGTTTTGCCTCGATGTCAGATCCGAGTCAGGCGGGAAAAGTCGAGCCTGACTCGGATCGGACTCGGATCGGGGGGGTTCGGGGGGGTTCGGATTTCAGAAATCCGAACCCGCTCACCCCTAATATATATATACATATACTAGTATGACCGTGGAAAGCATTTCGCCAAATTTGAACCCCGAACATACCGTACGTATGGAAAATGCTTTGCTAGATAATTGCTAGCTCATAGCTAGATCATATGTTAATGCGGGTAAAGGCCCCCATACATCAGCAACAGATTGCCGTGATGCGACGATCCAGAGATGCCGGGTCTGCGAATCAGTGAAATCAAATATGTTGGATTTCACAGATTTGCCAATCACGATCAAAAAATTATCGTGTTTGGCAGATCGGTGAAATTTAACATGTTGAATTTCACCGATCCTGCTACAGATCGCGGAACATTGATGTCCGGTCAGCATTTCTGCCCGGCGGGTCAGCATTTCCGATCCGATCGCAGCGATCCATCTCTGCTGTATGGGGGCCTTAATAAAAAATGTGTGTGAAACATAATCGGCTAAGCCACGCCCTTTTATGGTTTTTGGGGATTTTTTTTATTGTAACATTGCGCCAATTTGTAAGTGTGATGATATATTTGGCCATGGATTCTGAACTAAAATGGACAGTTTCCAGGGGGTATTGCAAGCTGAGCCCCTATAGATGCAAATGATAATGCACTCTTGCTCCGCCTCACTGTCTCCCAGCCTCCCGCCATTCAGCGCCTGCCGGCAGCTCTCGTGGAATGCGGAGAAAAGAGGCGTTGCTTTTCAGGTGCAAACCCGGTGCTGATTGGCTGGAAGTTGCGAGCCTGGAATCGACGTGTTGGAGAAAGTAGGTAAGGGAAGAGCACCACCTACGGCAGCAAACCTCACATGTTGTGCCGCCCACGCGCCCACACTTATTATGTAATAGCTATGTCACGCAGTCAGGCAGCCAATCAGGAGCCGAACTGGGCAGAACGTAAACAGCGCCCGCACATGGCTAGGGTGCGCCGGGTCCATGTGAGAACCCCTATCCTGCTTCCCCGTGTCACTGTACCGACTCTGTGTTCTGGTAGTTTTCTTGACATTTTAAGGCTAGCTATACCATAGCATTTATTATGGTTTTTGTCGTTATTTTTTTTTCATAAAATTTTATACAGTTTTATTCCAAATTCTGTAATTTATTGCTGATTGAAATCTGTCACAAAATAATCACATTAATATCTTAATTAGTCTTTGAGAGATTCAAATTCAAAGAGTGTTCCAGACAAAGGGACTAAGCAAATTTTATATATAATATATAATAGGGGCCCATGTGCACCGCACACCCTGCACCCATTATAGATACGCCCCTGTGTCTGCCAAATCACACTCAACTTTCCTGATTGTCATGATACAGTACAGATTCAGAGACTTCACAACATGTGCAGTTTCGCTATAAACTAACATTGCTGGGCTATTGGGCAGTTGGACAGATCAGGGAGGGGCTTATTTATCCCTGAGTTTGCTTGGCTACATGTTTTTTCATGTATGTCAGGGCTTTTACATATTTAGGCTACAGGGGCCACCATACTCAAATTGAGAATAAGCGAGGAAAGCAGACACCTCAGCATGGGCTCTTACCAGCATGGATGAACTTTAATTTTATTTACCAATCCTCTATGGAGGCATGCAAGATTCATTCTTTCTTGTGTTATTCTTGGCAGTTTGGCATAAATTAGTTTGCAAATTAACACTATAGTCTCATATATGCCTGCTTTGCCCCTGACACTCACTCATCAAAGATACTTACTGTATGTCCCACTTGCACTCATGTTGTAATCCATTCATTTTATGTACAAAAAACCATTCTCTATTGACTCAAACAAATATATCTACAGCATTACAGCAGAAATGGCTCAAAGAAAAACATACAGTAATCTATTCCCAAGCGTTAAAGAATGCACCAATCAGTGTCAGAGGTGCCTTCAGAAACAGCCAATCACAACCATTTCGCTAGTGCCGGCGACCATCTTCACCAGCTATTTGCAGCCCCAGACTACCCGCTAATAATATTTCCAGATGTATATTCATGTTTTTCCCAGTCTGCATGAGTTTGCAATTAAGGACACACACCCTCACTGTACTTGGCCTGCTTTAGCATACCCCTGTCCTGCCCTGTTCCATCCATCCTGCGCATGCAGGATTAAGTTACAGAATCAGGCAAATCAGCATAGACGCTTATGTATGCTCCCATTAACTGTCCTGGACATGCGTAGTGCGGATTCCCAGAAGATTCGCTGGTGTGCTACTGACTTTGCATCAGCCCCAATGTCTGTAACCACTAAGATGTAAAGAGCGTTTTTATGGGCACCACCAATGGTAACCCTTTACATCAATGGGTCACCATTGGTAATAGCACCCATTCCCAAAGTTATGAACCAAGTTTTTGCAGAGATAAGCTTACAAGCCAATTTAAAAGGGTTTGTGCAGTTCAAATACCACTACAATCCTTGTTCTGTTATCACCATATTAAGATAGAGATAATAGAAAAGCATAAAAAATAAAAATGGTGCAAATAAAACAATTTTTTTTCAAATATCAGTCATTTAAAAATATTTTTAATTAAATTCCATTCAAATTTTTACAAATATTTTATGTTTAGTGCATGAATCAGCTATCTACTTTACTAATACATTGCTACACAGCAAAAAGCGGTGCATAATAAAATCAACCTTATTGCTGCGTAATAAATAGACCCCTGAATGTGTGGATCTAAAAGGAGTTTATGTTTTTTATACGTACTGTAGGTCTGTCCAATTTTGTCACTCTAAAACCTCGTATCCACTTGCCGATTAAACAGAGCGATTGAACGATTCCGACATTGTAATTGTTCAATGGCTCATTAATCGTGCATAAATCAAGCTGTTTAATGTAAAAAACGGCCAGCGATTCGCGCTCCCGGTGGTCGTTTCCGACATCAATCATCACCTGAACATGCCGGTCAATCTGCCGATAACGACAGATTGGGCATGTTCGGGGATGAGGGAGGGTGCCTGCACTGAACGACATATCATTCAGTGTGGGCACCTACAGAATGAGGAACGACTGAACGATTACCATGTCGTAATCGTTCAAATGTTCCTCAGTCGGCAAGTGGATACGCGGCATAAGCATATTATGCTGAGATTCTAGTTTCTGTATGTGAACAAGTAGCTTTCTCAGCTTAGTCTTCTCGTTCTTCTAATGAGCTTGTATTTTGAATTTGATTATTCTCCCCCTTATTGCACAATGCTGTGCAATAGTCAGAATTGGGGGCCCCTTCTTTGCACCCTGGGCAGTGGCATTGGCAGCACACCCCACTTTACAGCTCTGGTTACAGCTGTGTTTTAATGTTACTGAAATGTTAAACCAAGTATAATCTATCAAGGTAAAAAGTTAAAACAGTATGTATCTGCCTAAGATGTCTATTTCACCCTTTGCTGTAAGAAGATAAGGGCCTGTGCTGTGTTGATAATTGCTGCTTAATATTAAAGCTGTCAGCTTGTACTAAGATTGGTAACGGGCAAGTAATAGGATAGCATAAAGCAGGATTGATGTTACTGATGTTTTACCATGGGAAAAAAAAACATTGGCCACAGAACATTGATGTATCCTTTCCTTGTCACTGCCCTCCCTGACGAGACAGACTCTGAGCTTAGGCCCTGATTCAGAGCCGGACGCTCTGACCAGAGCGCTCGCTCTGAATCAGGGCCCACCTCCATAAATATGGAGCGTCCTCCTGGACGCTCGTATAGCTGTGGGTCACCACCCACAGCATATACGAGCATGCAGGATGATGGTCGCGATGGTCTTGACCATCGCGACCATCGCCACTGCGAGCAGAAGCCTGCAGTTGAGTTTCTCAACCGCAAGGCCCGGAGTGATTTTGGCTCTATCAGAGCCAAAATCACTCCCACTGACATCACTAGTGATGTCAGTGGGGCCGGCTTCTGACGGTAGGCGTTCCCTTGGGAACGCCTCCATCTGGGAGGCACGCCCCCGGCATGCCCACCAAAGGGGGCGTGCTGTCAATCAATATCGACAGCACGCCCCCTTTGATCAGACACTACGAGCGAAGGAAAGTCCTTCGCTCGACGCGTCTCGCGCATGCGCACGACGGAGCAGACCATCGACCCACTTGCGAGCGGACAGCCGCTCGCGAGTGGGTCTGAATCAGGCTCTTAGTTAGTCAATTAGTGCTCTCAGGGGCCATTCTCATTACAACAAGAAGATTATGCCCAGGTCGGCTGTGTGCTGATTCATTGGAGGAGGGCCATGGGAGCCAATAAAAATGATCATCTGCTGTGTCACTACATCACAATAAAATAATCAATGCTGATTGGATCTTCATTATTGCAGTGTCAACCATTGGACATCGCAACCAATCCATCGATGGTTCAGTTGATATATCTGTTGAGCCCCATCCCTACGCTGTTTTCAGTGTGGAGGGGCATTCCCAGCGCTCCTGTAATGTCACCCTGCAGCCAGGATCCTATGGGCCTATGGATGCTTCAGACATGCACACTGCAGCCTATACAGCCTCCAGGAGTGTCCTCAGGTTGCCCCGGGAAGTACTGTACTTCCTGATGCTGGTGGCCACGCCCACTCAGTGTAACATCACAATGTCATCCGGTAAGGGGGAGTGGCCAGCATAGGGCGCAGTGCAGGCTAGTTACGGCACTGTTATCCACCCACCTTCTTCTACTATTTGCCCCCACACACTTTTTATCTGTGCCCCTCAAAAAATGCTTTCCTCTTGCCCTGTACAGTACCTTTCCTGCCACCCCTCTCTGCCACATCTGTCCTCATCACCCCTTATATTTCTCTTCCTCCTCTCCTGCTGACATTGCTGGGCTACTGTTGGCTACTAATCAGAAGTAACATGGAGGATTGCAGATAAACCCAATAAGTTTTTTTTTTTAATATTTTAATATTGTCCAATAGAGTCTGTAAATATTACAACCACCAATAACTGAGATGGCCGGTAAATTTTTCAAGTATTATGGCGGTACTTGTACATCTGCAATAGCTATTCTGTTAATAGATAACATAATCAAATAATTTAAGAACTAAAAAAAATGCTTTATTCCTTGAACAAATCATATTTTAATATATAGATGTTTTTAAGTATTTAACATTTTTTACCCTTTTTTTCTTTTGTTTAAACATTTTTTTCCACCTTAGTGGAAATGAAAGCACAAATCTGGCAGCTGGCTCAAAGACTAGCCTGGCACTTTACCCTTTACCGCTTTGTGCCAGTATCACTGATGTTTTTTTGATTAGAGGCAACAAGAAAATGTTTCCATAATTACAAAAAAATCAAGAAATATATCTGTGTTAAATCTTATATTTTTAACCTTAGCAAGAGACCTTGAAACATCAGTTTTGTGATCATATAGCATATTTACCTTGTACAGCAGTGCTAGCTTCTCATGTAGATGGCAACTGGAGAAATTATAGAAGCAAATTAGACCGACCAGAAAACTAGCTGTAGGATAATTGGGCTTTCATTCAGTGTCTCTTCACTTACGTCAGTGCCTCTGACTTTTCATGGTTGTGGAACTATAAAGCATGGCATGTCCTACCAGAGGGCAAGCTGGAACTTGTAGTTCCAAAATAGCTGTAGAGCCATAGGATACGCTCTGAGATGGACGCAATACTGATAATAGCGCAAATGATTGATGTTTTTCAACTGCGCATCCATCAAAGGAGCTAAAAAGTCACACACAGGGAATGCGCCCCGCGGGGTGTGTGTGCAGAGAGTCGCAGGAGCCATTCACTTGGGCAGTCTCAGAAATGTATTGAAAATGTATTCAGCGTTCCTGGGCGGTGACTAGGAGGTGGCTATTCAGATGCATAGAGATACACTGTCTTATGGGCATGTTATGGGAGTGTGTTGCATGACAGATTGAGAACTCAGACGCTTAATCGCTTACGTTGGAGGCCATACTTAATCGCTTACCTTGGAGGCCATACTTTGCCAGATTATCTGCACCAAGCATGGGGCTTGTGCAAGCGGGATTGTTGCGCCTCAAGATGCACAAAGTGGGTGTTTCGGTCCCTGACCAATCAGGTGCACACTTATACACCAAGGGAAGGGCGTTTACTGGCATTAGCATAAAGTCGCAGATGTGGCTGCAAAGACACTAAAGTGGACACAGCAGTGTGTGACTCAGAATCAGCCCCTTAAAGTAGAACTTCAGCCAGTCTCTTATTTACTAAACCACCTTCAGAGATGGGCCATTGCTCCCGTGCTTTGGGCCTTATTCATCCCTGGTCGCTAATGACCGATGTTTTGGTGACTGTGCCTGATGCGCTGTGCGCATGTACTGCAATGCTGCTGTGGCTTTGGTTGCAGTGTGGGGGAAGTCACATCCTAATTGACAGACTGCAGACTTTTGGGGGCAGTGATGAGAAGTAGCTTCTAAAAAACAGGCTTATGGTAGCGTTTTAGAGACGTGCTGATGCCAGTGACTGCATCTCCTGATGCAGATTTACTGGCCTTGGCATCCTGCTTGCGATTGACATTCTGGTTAACCTCAGGGTTAGTCATATTTCCGATGATCCACTGTTGTTCCCGATGGTGATCTGATGCTGTGTCTTCGGAAGCATGCAGCAGAACTGAGACGGCACAAGTGGGCATCTCAATTCAAAAGACGACACCTGCATCATTTACATACCTTCCTAGATCCATTGCTCTCGAAGACGCAGCACCAATCACTCCTGCATCCATCTCTAAATCAGGGCCTATGTGCTGACACCCAGGTGTCCTGCAGTTGCCTAAATACCGCCTACCTGTGCAGTTACATGTTACCTGCATGCTGTTTGTGTCATACTTTCATCTGCATACATATACTGTACTTCAAGCATTCAGGGGGCCCTGTCGGTTTGACACTTTGTCATCTTAATTCATGCAATTTCATGTGGCTTTTGCCTTTAGTAAATGGCGCAGTTTACAAACCGCACAACAAGACGCAGGAAATCCTGCAGTTTGGTAAACTTACCCCTAATGCTGGGCATACACTGTACAATTATCTGTCAGTATAGTGTATGCCCAGCATTAGTATTGCTTTTGAAATGAAGTCCATTGCTGTGTTTGCAGCTAGACCTCTATGCTAAAGCTGCCACCTCTGATTGGGCTCAAGCCACACTCAACTTTAAATACTCACTTTAAAAAATGACACATATTGAATTAGTCATCATAAATAATATGTTTCAGTATGGGAGGGTCTTGTCATTTTGTAGGTTATTGGTCTACTTACAAATACTGAGTAAAACAGATTAAGAAATGTAATTCTTTGTAAGTAGAGAAATGGTTTATAAATCAGATTTTATATATCTTAGTACATTAAGACTCTGAACTGTACATTTAGCTTTCTGAGCAATTTACACAATGTTCCTGCTTTCAAGTCCTCATAAATCTATTCTAGTAATATGCCATGGTATATTTACTTACACATATACATCTGCAATTCCAGCACTTTACAGTATGTACAGGGAGTGATATGTTTTCAAATATCCTGAGCCAATAAATGTGAAAGTACAGTATGTATCTGTGAGATTCTTCCTATGCACTCATAGGGGCTCACAGTTCTCATTATGAGAAGCCATGTATGTCCTGAAAAATACAATATAATATTTTGCCAGGTAGAAACAAAAATTGAAAGTTATTCCTGGCTGAACTAATGGAGGTAAAGTAATTTATGAATGATGGCCTGGTCTTCTGAAGAAACACAATACTCACATCAGTTCAAACCACAATGCACTGAAAGGGTAAATGTAGGCTTTACCAGCATTGTGGGTTTAGTTCTCTAGCACA
This sequence comes from Taudactylus pleione, assembly GCA_031769625.1. Classification (NCBI taxonomy): domain Eukaryota; kingdom Metazoa; phylum Chordata; class Amphibia; order Anura; family Myobatrachidae; genus Taudactylus; species Taudactylus pleione. The sequence continues at coordinate 7,557,648 of JAUIMM010000334.1, forward strand.
GCAAGAGCGGAAAGGCCATACTGGGAATCTACAAATTCAATTACTGTATTTGGGTAGTTCTATTGCCTGGGTCACGCTGCCGATAGCTTTTAAGAGGGAGCATGTGGCCATATACATGTCCCACCCCCATCTCTGCTCACCCTCTTTCTCCTCCTAATCACTTTGACTTCATTCATTGAGGGCAGTGGCGTAAGTTCATCCCAAACGCCCGGAGGCAAGTTATAATTTGGTGCCCCCCCCCTGACCTAAGGCCTCTAATGTAGCCAGGGGCATCTTAAGAGAGGAGGGGGCCCGTGTGCACTCCCCGTGCGGGGCCCCCTCCTCTCTCCTCGGTGGCCAGCAGCCGACTGACGCGGCTGGCCAGTCACTGGAGCATTAGTAGATCCCGGGCACTAGAGCGTGCCCGGAGCCTACTAAGCAAGCGCAGAACACCAGAAACATGGCTACGGCTGCCATTTTCCGGTGTTTTGAGCAGCACTGACACCCGACGCGGGACCACGGACAGGTAAGTTTAAAATAATATGGGTGCAGGGTGTGCGGTGCGGGGCTCCCCTGGACCCGGGGGCCCGTGTGCCCCGCACACGCTGCACCCATTATAGATATGCCCCTGAATGTAGCATTTCGCAAGCAGGTACACCCAGATATAGGCATGCACAGATCATTTTAATCAGCAGAAGCTGCTTGTGCATTCTATTCACATCGCTGTGCGAATAAGACACATTTGAAGGGAAAAATTAACACAAAAAGATGCTTGGCACTTCCGAGTCACACTGTGCTGACGCATTATGTGACGCACGGAGGATAGATGTATGTGGACACATCTGCATGCATTAGAGATAAGATAGTGACCTGTATGGTGCAAATAGCATGAGGCTCAGAGTCCTCCTGATGGTGTGAAAGACACCTAATGTGGGGGGGTGAGTCCATCACATGCCAGAAAGTTGCTTCACCAAAAATATGCCCCCCAGACTCAATCCCTGGTGCTCCAGTCCCCTGTCCCCAATCAAATTCCAAATTCAAAGCTAGTCATGGCAGGTTTGGCAAATCCAAATCCAATGATGCTGGGCTGCAGGCTTAAATGCTTTGATCAAATCATGACAAAATCCCCTTTGTTTTATTTGCTGCACACACACAAATTTGCAGTATATTATTGTTAATGCCGATAGCAAAAGTTTTACTGTTTTGTATACATTTATGGCATTAATATTGCCATGCTGCTGGTACCATATATGATATGGGTAAAACCGAGCGCGGGCATATTTCTTTTCTGTTTTGTTTCAAAATCCAAAGCCGGGCGACGAATCAGAGCCAAATCCAAATCCAGAAAAATGGTCCGGCGTACATCCCTAATTTTTATGCCTGTCTTTTTATGTGTGCATCTATATCCCCCGCTTCCTGTGTGTGAATCTGTTTTTCCCTTCCTGTGGGCAGATTTGCCTACCTTTGCAGATCTCTTCCCGGGAGAAGCCCGGGTAAGAGAAGCAAGAGGGGGGTGATGGGGGCGGGGCCTGATGATATGCGTCATTAAGCCCCGCCCCCACGCTGTAAAATTGTCGCTATTGGCTATAATTTGCATAATGATGTGATTCATGTAGAATCACGTTTTAAGCCCCACCCCTACACAGAGACCTGCGATCGCCACAGGTATTCTCCTCATTCTGCCCACTTCACTAGGAAGTGGGCAGAATGCGGGAGAAATGCCTACCCTTCCAGGTGTGCGGGGGATTACCCGAAAAATCGGGAGCCTCCCGCAAAAACCGGGAGGGTAGGCATGTATGCCTGTGGGTGCCCATCTGCCTTCACAACTAACTTTCATCGTGCACACCATCTTTGTTCCAGCTCATATTTCACTTCTCCCTTTTGCATGCATTTCATCCCTCCTCTATTGCTGGGGTCGCTGTGGTAGGCGAAAAGAGTGCTGATGGCTGACAATCAGAAGTGATGTGGATGAACAGATTAATATCCATGTTCAACGCCACATAATAATTGAATCTAAGGAAGGCAGGTATACACTACTTCAGAATTTTTGCGGAGTCTTTGAATAGCAAAGTTTTGGTACGTTATGAGTCTTATTCATCATACTGAAAATCCCATTAGTACATTTGCTAAAGGAGTATTGAGATCCTGCTGGTCAAGGGAATTTCATTAAAGGTGTTGCATGCACTAAGTGCCAGATTTACTGAAGGGTGAAAAGACCTTTAATAAGTCTATAGGGCTTTTCCTCAATCCAAAATGTTACCCCTGGTGCTAATGCTACTATTGTTGGCAGAAACCCCCATCAGCAGAAATATATAATTTCAGAATGTCATCTATGCCTTTTTGAGAGCAAGTTCACAAGGGTTTGGATCTCAAGATGGCAGCAGCTGCAGGGGGATGCAAATGTTCTTATGGGAGGAGATGGGGAGATCAGTGTGTTTTAGCTAAATGTGAGCTTATTGTATGCAAATAGTGCTTTATGGTGGGTATTGCTAGTTAGCGGGTGGCCGCAGAGTCTCTGTCTCACTTCAAATGGACAGGTTGTTCTATGTTCTAAGATCAGAGCAGCTGATTGGCTGAAACATGGGAAATGGTTTGATTGACTGTCAGGGCCTGATTAAGGTTTCTGGCCACCCTAAGCTAATTCACTTGCAGTGCCCCATCCCCCCCCTCTTCAATGTGTAACTTTGTTTTCTGTTCTCGAACAAGGCTCTAGCTATATGGAGTTTATATGTTCTTCCTGTGTGTGTATGTGTTTCCTCCCACACTCCATGTGGTCCCTACCCTAGTAGGTGCTCTTGTATATTAGGAAAATTAGATCGTAATCTACAATAGGGTGGGAACTGATGTGAACATTCTCTATCTATTATAATAATAATAATAATAATAATAATAATAATATCTCTACAGTATCAGAGGTCTTTTTAAACAAATTTTCTCGCAATAATGTTAATTAAATTTATTTCCATTATTATTATTATTATTATTATTATTATTATTATTATTATTAATATTTTTATTATTATTATTATTATTATTATTATTTCAAAAAATAGTTTTCCAATCACAAATACATTGAATTCAATACTATCTTTGGCATTTCCGACTGGCGGATCAGTGATTCCATTTGAATCGTGAAATTGCCGGCAGATGTATCGGGCCATATAGTTCAAGCATTCAAGCACTCCCCTAAGTATTGCTTTTGAAATGAAGTCCATTGCTTTGTGGGCAACTAGACCGCTATACTAAAGCTGCCACCACTGATTGGGCTGAAGCCACACCCAACTTTAAATACGAGAATCAGATGTCAGAACTTTTCAAACAAATTTTCTCACAATAATGTTAATTAACTTTATTTGCTTTTAATATTATTTTAATATTATTAATATTCATTATTATTATTACTACTATTATTATTATTATTATTAATAATAATAATAAATAATAATAATAATCTTCCAATCACAAATATATTCAATTCAGTATTATTACTTCAGTATTTTAGTAATTATAATTTTGCTCTTTTTTTGCAGCGTTTGTCAATATCCAACAATTAAGGTAATAAATTCTAACTCAATATTATCTTTCCAATACTGTATGTCCACATAATATCATATATACAGTATGTTATTGTTGGATAAATGCATTTCCAAGTTAATAATTAACACCCCCTGCCCATCTGGTGTTCCCATGGATTTCTGTGAGTTACACATACTGTATGTACTGGCTGGCTGATTGACTACCTGGCTGGCTCTTGAGTACTGTTCCCCCACCCTTCTCTCATGGAAGCCTACTAAGCTATCACAAACCTTGATGTCACAGTTATTATTAGCAGACATCATTAGGTGTCAGTGGTATGTGATGGAGGTTAGTCAGAAAATTTAACCAGGGCTTGGTTTATTAACCAAAAGAAAGCAGGGTTAAACAGTGTGCAGCAATTACAGATGTAGTATCTCCAGCTGTAGTCAGGAACATATGGGGTTAATGCTGGATGGTGCTGTACACAACTATATGTACACATACTGTACACAGTAGTGTCAGCAGAATGTATAATATACATAGCAGTGGTGACACAGTGGTATAGTGGGGACTGTCTGTAGTGTATAGTCACAGTTGTAAGGAGACACTCAGGAGCACATCCTTCACTTACACAGGACAGAGGATAGAAGATGCGCGAGAGCCACACATGCGCAGTAGTGCACTAGTCAGGGTTGGAAATTTTCCTTCCGTTGTTCCAGGACCCTATTGCCTGGATGAAAAAAGAGACAGCTCAATAGTCGCAATCCCTCATCTGCTGCGGTAGTGCAGCTGCTTCTTGAGGGTTTACGAGTGTCCTCTTGCACTGGCCGAGTTGGGGCTTCATTAGCTGATGTCCACAATGATTGTAGGAGACGGGCACCAGTCACCACTTCACACTACGCTGGAATGGGTAGGACTCGGCTGCTCTTCAGGTATACGATCTTAGTGCATTTGCAGGCCCTTGCTGTCGGTGCAGGGCAACCCCAAAGCGCCTGTGCCTCAGGCTGCAGCCTGATCTACCTAATGCAGGGTTTCCCAGGTTTTAGGGCATGTGCACAGATGGTTTAGTCAAACTGACTGAGGTACTAATTAGGGCCCTCATTCAGAGCCGTACGCTCTTAGCAGAGCGCACGCTCTGAATGAGGGCCACCCTCCATAAAAATGGAGCGTCCTCCTGGACGCTCGTATAGCTGTGGGTCTCCACCCACAGCCTATACGAGCGTGCAGTTTGATGGCCGCGATGGTCGTGACCATCGCGACCATCGAAACTGCGAGCCGGAGCCTGCGGTTGAGGTTTTCAACTGCAAGCCCCGGAGTGATTTTGGCTCTATCAGAGCCAAAATCACTCCCACTGACATCACTAGTGATGTCAGAGGGCCGGCTTCTGATGGGAGGCGTTCCCGTGGGAACGCCCCTGTCAGAGAGGCACGCCCACCAAAGGGGGCGTGCTGTCAATCAACATCGACAGCACGCCCCCCTTGATCAGACACAACGAGCGAAGGAGAGTCCTTCGCTCGTCGCGTCTGGCGCATGCGCACGACGGAGCTCCCGCCATCGTGCGCATGCGCAGAGCACAACATCGACCCACTTGCGAGCAGACAGCCGCTTGCGAGTGGGTCTGAATCAGGCCCTAAGTCACTTGTGCTTGAGCATGGATAGCCTTAAACTCTTGATCCTTAGGGAGCCTTTAGGACCGAGTTTGGGAACCAGTGGCCTAATGATTGATCAGGCACTGTTGGCTGTTCACATGATAACTCCTAGTCAAGTCAATTTATTGAATGCCTATTGTGGCTCGGCAAGGAGCAATTAGCATTGTTATGTTATGGTCCATTTATTTACAATCTCATTGGATTACTTTAGGAACGTAGACAGAAGATTCCCTATGGATTTAGGAGAATGCAGAATTATTTCCTTAGATACTTTTCTGGAACTACTTGTAGAGCTACAAACACAGAAAGCCCAAACAGGCCGAGGCTGCTGATCTTCGCTCGGACTTGTAGTTCCACTATAGTACTTAATCTGTTTTTCACATTATATTATTAGTATGGTGTTAATTTCAAGTTATGATGACTGCAAGTCTCCCCGTTATTATCAGATCAGTCCAGTCTAGCATTGCCTAGTGCTGGTAGTAATCAGGCCCTTTGTATGTATATTTGGCATTTGAAATTCACAATCAAGAAGCCATGTGAATGAGCCCATGATATGAAAATACCAATCAGATGGCTGAATGACAATGCAATGACGAGTGGTGCTTACATATAGAGAATTAGCTTTTCTAGTACAGTATTTGTGAGCTGTAGCAAAAACAGCGCTGTAACCATATGAACAGCTTCATCAGTGGTGAATTATAATTACATTATCATCTAGATAATAATACAGTAATGATATGTCTCCTTACGGCTTAGTCTTTAACAGCATTGTGGTTTAATTTCTCTAGTGGTTCCCTTCTCTGTTACCTAGTGTCTATCAGTTCAAATAGTTAATTATTAATAATAGATTTAAGCACAGACTTCCAGTTCACATGTATAAATGAAGGAATTAATAAATCAGCTGTTTTTGCCAAACAGTAATTAAAACTTAGAATCCCCTATGACTTTTCTTACATAAAAAACGTATCGGAAGTATATTATACATGTTGAGCAGATAAAAACAAAATTACAAAACAAAAGTTATAAAATAGAGACAGTTGTGGTAAATACTGAAATCAACAATAAAAGCAAAAGGAAAAATTCAGAAAACCTATTGCATTCCTTACTTTATAGTAAATGTGGGAAGACAATACTTTCTCATTGTAAATGAGGATTTTTTTTTTTTTTTGGTTTGTACAGAGCAGAATAGACAGAACAATATGCTCAGCCTGCTAATAATTAATATTCTCTTTACTATATATACTGTGTCATTGAAATTATTTTACAATTATCTAAATTTACAGCATAGAGCAAACGGCTTCACGCCTGGAATTATTCTCCAGAACAATGATCTTGGGTTTTGGACAAGAGCCATGGATGCCTGATTTGTACATCTGAGTCCATGACAAAAAAAACTCAGTTTTACTGTACCCACATGTCCCTCTTTTTTATCGGGCTTCACCCAATGCACCCAGCGTAAACATGCCTTGCTTTTGCAATGGTGCGCTTATATTGTCAATACAGCATACATCAGGGTCCATTATTCGGTCTTGGGAGACGCTTCTTTAATAGAAAGTAGAGCTAGATGTATGTAAATATACATAGAGGTGTGACCTACAACTTTAGACTCACTCCTTCATTAAATTATTTTTTATTATTTTTTGCCTAAATTTCTGCTGGGTTAAGCCTTATTTATGGCTTTAACTAGTCATAAGAGTGAGCAGACATTGGGCTAGTTTTTCATACATCTCCTTTTTGTGCATGTAAAGCTTTAGTCTCTGGAGTATGCAGAGAAATTAGCTTCCCAACAAAAGTGCAACATTGAGGTACAAAACGTGTCCCATGAACAGTATAGAAAGAGACCGGAGCTCTGAGTTGGTGCAAATGTCAGGTCTATTCGCAGAGTGGAAGCAGCTATGTGTCTCTTTGAATAACACAGCAAAAACACCCCTAGCAATAACTCTCTCCACCGCTTTATCTCATTTCCATAACCACTCTCAAAACTAAAAACTCTGAGGCATCAGCTCTGTACTTTGCAAAGAACACCCGTACTCTACCCAACACTTCTCCTAAGCCTGTACAAACTTCTGCTCTGCAAATCTATGCGCCCTCTCCTTGCTATGCAAACTTACTGTATGTTCCCTCTCCTTGCTCCCCAAACCTATGCACATTTGCAAAATTCTAGGAGCAATTGCGTTGAGAAGCACTGAATGACCAAGTCTGATCTTACATTGCACATCAGATGTTTTACAAATGGAGTAATTTGTCCAAAAGTAAAAAAAAAAACATAGAGGGTTCCTGTTTCAAATGAGAGCGTTTCCTTCATTTTTAAGAAGGTTACCCTTACAGTAGATATTTCTCTTCAAAAATTAAAGAGTCAAAAAGCCAAAGTAGTTGAAAACTTTGGAAGGAAGTTCTGTGTTTTCTTCATGAGGATCATCACATTGGGGAGAGATGCTTGTCTGGTTCACTTACTGCTGGCTAATCCTGTCCAGTTCTCAGCTAATTGGAGTTCTTTAATAGTTGGTGCAGTGGTTAGCACCAGTGGCAGCTCCAGAGGTGAGGCTGCAGCACAGTCCAAACTTCAAATAGGGGATTCACACCATCTGCCAGTGAGGCGCGGACGGCGATTTTTAGCAGTGTTTGTGGCTCCACTATTTGTATTTTGGACTGCGCTGCAGCCCCACCTCTGGAGCCACCACTGGTTAGCACCGGAAGTGACCTCTTGAGTGACAGTGGATTGTGAGAGTTGTACTCCTAAGGAATAATCACCACTAAGTTGTATGTAAATCTTTAATGTTACTTTAAATGGGGGTGCAACTTGTAACTTGGAATATGGTTTGGCATTACAAAAGCAATCGAGGAGGCAAAAAATGTAAACCCAAGTCCAGACTCAAATACTGTAGACTGCTATAGCTTGTTTTCAGTTGAGTTGCACTGTTTGCCTATAACTTTGCATTTCCTGTTTGCTTTGCTCCAATATCAGGAACCCAGAACACACTCAATTAAATAAAAATAACTAACAGTTGGTCTAGTACCAGGTGCAGATATAAGTCACTAACATTCCAAGATATACTGTAAAATCATGGCTTGAATTCAGTGGTGCTAGAAGAAAAAGAATGTAAATCAAGAACTGATGTACTCTTAGTAATTTTTATCATAAATATTACAAGATACACAGTGTTACAGTATATACTATAGGACAGTGGAAATAGGTACGGAACGTTTCTGAGTAATTACATTGACAAATACGTGATATATTTATGTTTTACAAAATAATCTTTTAAATGGTCATAGATGGTTGGCTTCTATAATTGCTGTTAATTACTTCCATGCTATGAAGAATTGCTTAGCAGTGAATTGCTGGATCCTATGTCACTGAGTATGATGATTGCCAAGTCAAATCGTAAGTCATGCTTATATCCATGTAGTGAAATCAATGCACTGTACTTTGCAGTACCTAAACTGTACAAATAGAGTAAAGGAAATTGAAATGACAATTTCACAGTCACTGAAAATAATATTATGAAAACAAACCTGTGTGTGGTATGATATGACATTGCTTCATCCAATTCACAGGAACATTCAACATGTGTGGGAAGTGTACAGATGGAAATTCATACAGTAAGCTAGAGAACACCGACCCTGGACTGCAGATGGTTCCTGCTCAATAATAAATTGATTTTGCCTTGTCTGCAATAGAAGATTATAGAGATTCTGGCATTTAATGCTGGTGTTGTTATTGTTATACTGTATGTAAATATTTTATGTGCATTCTAGAGACCTACCATTTTCTAATCTAATTTGATATTATGGGCTGTATTCAATTTGAGGCGAAAAGCCATTTCCAGATTTTTTGCGGAAACTTTTCGCCGATGACATCGCCTAGGTGGAAAGTCAATGCAATGTAATAGGCGGAAAAGTTTCGCCTACGAATATTGCAGGCGGAAAAAAGTGCAGAATTGGGGTTTTGGGGTGCAACGTTGCGGGAACCCCCATGCAGCCTTCAGACAGTCCCCCAAAGGTAAACTGTGTAAAAAAATTTTTTTTTAAAAAGACGTAAGAACACTCCAAAAAATCACTTTGAATTTGGGGGCGAAAAAAAAAAATGTTGTGTAACAAAGTTAAAAACTAGCGAACTTGCCTCTGGGGGGGTCCCCAAGTATGCCCCAGGTGTTTTTTACATTGCAGGGGATTGCGGAAGGTGGATTTTTCAAATTTTTTTAAACTTAACTTTAGCAACTTTAAAATATGCTGGCCCCTATTTTCAAGTTATTTTTTGCAAAAAAATCTCCTGAATACTATTCTGCACCACTTATACAAAAACGCTATTTAGCAGCTATTGAGCCTGTTTAAAAACACCTAATACCTTCAGCAAGCCAAATCGGGGGGTACCATAGGGAACCCCCATGTCAGAGCATCTTTTGGGGGGTGTCAGGCTGATTTCCGCAAAACTGACAGTACTTTCCGCTTGTTTAAGTTTCGCCGGGTCCCGTTTTTGCCTACTTTCAAATCGAATACGGCGATACGCGGGCATGCGCGCGATACTTTTCCGCCTGCAAAACACGCGATGTAGGCGAAAATCCGGGAGGCGAAATAGTGTCGCGGCTCAGCTCAAATTGAATACGGGTCTAAGTATGAAGCCATGCTATTACAACAAAAAAAGGAAAAAGGTCTGTTTAGTTGTTTGTCTGCACCTTGCTTCAAAGTTGTTAGCACATTAAGGGGAGAATTCGATTGCATTCGAAAGTGATACGTTTTCACAAGTGTTAACTTGTCGTGCATATGGCCCAATAATTTTACTTATTGCCTGTTATCGGGTGTCAACTTATCGTGCAATCCAGTTAGAAAATGGGTGTTAAGTGTTTCACCTGATTTTTCTTGCTTTTTTTTCATGTGTTGAGTATAGGTGAAAATGGGGAAATCTAACTGTACCCCAAAAAAGACAAACTAATATTGGATAACTGTATAGAAGTCTATTAGTGGCCATAATAAGTACTTGGGGTTCTTAAATTGTGTCAAATAGCTGTTACAGGAATTGTTCTAAAACAGTGAAAAAATTATAGAAAGCAAGAGTTTTTCTGTATAATAACGTTCTACTTAAATTAGGGGTGCATAAAACTGTCTGTAAGTACATATATTTGTGTCATTTTAAGACACTTTTTAAAGAAAACCTTCAAAAATACACCTCTAACAACCAGCTGCAATTTTAAAAGCACCTGTCCCATTCATACAGCACCGCCTATATACCTGTCCCACATAAAATAACACATTTTCCTCCATTTTGCACATTTTCACCCCAAAAATGTCATTACTGGCCAAATGAAGATAATTAAAACATTCTATGTGGCTAATCAATCATTAAGGGGGTGTCCAAGTGGTTCTGAATCAAGTCCCAACATTTTTACCTTAGAAAAGGGACTTTCCCCAACTTTTTACCTGTTTAGGAGGTGGTGAAAAAAAAAACTTCTATGGGGAATTATCGTGTGTTAACTTCACCTGCAATTGAATTGTGCGATAACCAAAAGTGATGCAAAAAACGGGTTATTGCACCTAATTGAATTCCCCTCTAAATATTCATACTTTACTGATGTAAATGTTATGAAAAGTGCCAAAAAAGCACACAGATCAGTAATTTTTTACTATTTCTATAATGGACATGCATTTTCATTAATTTACAGTTTATTTAAAAACAATGTTGAATTATTTCAGAGATTTCCTGCTTGTACCAACACACTTTGTCACACTTTACTCTGTTGATGGAAGCAGAGGCCCAATGTGATCTTGTCACACTATATATCATCATCGATTCTCATTATAGTGAAATAAAATATAAATATTGTATAGGCACAATTAAATTAATTTAGTTAAAAAAATGTATACAATGAAAATTATTTATATAAATAATAATTTAATAAAAACACAGCTAAATTAAAATCAAATCAATCACTATCATCAAATGATGATGGTAGACTAATAAGCACTTGGCTACTGCAATCTACCATTATCACCATCTTTCTTGGTAACTATAGAGATTCCTGTAAGCAGACAGAATATTCTTTTCATCTCAGTCTTCCCCCTCCTCTTCACTCTATTCCATGTACCCACACACAGTTGCCTCATAACAGCTGATTGCTTTGATTGGACAAATGTCTGTGATACCAAGATTTAATGGCAGAAGTAACAGTGGGCTTTCTGTCACTACTGTCACCAGAATTACGATGGTGCTTTCAGTAAAGAAAATTGATAAAAATTGTATCACTCCTTCTTTATTGGCTCTCAGTACCTCCACAGTAATTGAGATCTACAGTTTGTTGTACAGTAGAAACCACATTTCATGCCTGGTCATAGCTATCACTGCACATGCACCAACATTATAGTGGAGCATGCACTCTGTAGTGCCTAGACTACAGAGTACTGGAGAAATTATTATGCTCCTCCACAAGTAGTGTCTTATTAACGTGAGGCCCTGGAGTGATGCTGTATAATAATAATAATAATAATAATAATAATAATAATAATATATTTCACTTATATAGTTTTGCAATTAGTAAAGTATATTAAAATGATGTATTATAGTATATAGTATATAAAAAAAAACTGACGCAGCTACTGCTATTTATTTCAGTTAAAAAATAAGCATTTTTATAGATGATTTAATGCCACAAATAGAATAAAGTATAATAAAAGATATTAAATCACATCAACTTTAGTTTAGTTTGAGTCAAAAAGAGGCATTTATTGGATAACTGGACTAAAATATATTGGAAGAGTTTGAACCACAAGTGTTGGAGCATTTATTTCAGTAACATGAAAGCCTGTATAAGGCACACCATGTTCAGGGACAGTTAGCATAAACTGTACAGCTTGCTGATCATTTAAACCACGCCTACTGTGATATTTATTTGAGTGAACAAATTGTTCTTGTCTGTCATTGATCATTATAGCTGCCTTATTTACACACGCATTGGGAAGCTTAAAGATGTTAAACTTAATTTCTTCCTCAAGGGGTTTCAGCAGTTAAAATCGTCCATCATTTGCTATTGCCTTGGATGATAGAAATTTATTTTGGATTCTTCATTACACAGTAATTGCTGACTTGTTATGCAAGGCCGACTGTGGTTATATTGCTGTAAATACTCTACACCTGTAACATTGAATTGGCAGCTAAATGTATCCATTCAGGACTCCCAATGAGTTTCCATCCTCTTCTGAGACACCTGTTCTGCCCAGCCCAATACTCTGGTCACTGGCTGCTCTCTGCTGTAGCTCAGTGAAAAAAAACAGGGAGTGACTAAGGGGGTCTATTTACTAAGCCTTGGATGGAGATAAAGTGAATGGGGATAAAGTACCATCCAATCAGCTCCTAACTGTCATTTTTCAAATGCAACCTGTAACATGGCAGTTAGGTGCTGATTGGCTAGAACTTTATCTCCGTTCACTTTATCTTCATCCAAGGCTTAGTAAAAAGACTACTAAGAGGCAGGAAAATTCTTGAGTTTCCTGTCATATCCCTACTTTTCTCGCATTGTCAGCCACCAAACTACAGTGATTGTGAAAAGAGCACAGGAATGTTTAATGGAAATGATCGAACTATCTGCATCCATACCCTCTGTGGGACACTGGTATACAGTCAAGTCACATGTACTGTAAGTTGACAATATAATATGAACTGTTGGAAAAGAATCCAGCTTCATCAATTCATTAATGAAATCCATAGGCCTCCATTTTACATGGATTAGTAAAACACAGACATTATTAACGGCCTGTTAATGGGTACACACTATGCGATTCTCAGCCCGACATGGCTATATCTGACAGATAGGGGTGACAATTGTGTAGTGTGTAAGCAGCGCCAGCCAAGGCTCGACAATCGGTCTAAAACCTGTCAGATTGGATCCCAAAATAGCGTGTGCTGCACGCGCTACGTCGGTCCCATTGGAAAGGTATCACTCCGAATTTGTATTGTGTACGGACATCGGCCCCGATCCTGCATATAAAAAATGTCACCTTAATGATTTGAAGTCCAGGTGATCATTGGAAAAAAACAATTGTGTGATCTACATTTGGTGTTATTGGAATAGTTTTTGTCATCCGAATTTGTCTAGTTGTTGTGAAATCTGTCAGGTGTGTGCCTAACTTTAGCCTTGGACAATCTTGGGTGATCCCCCAGCAGGCAGCGGAAAACCAGGAGCTTAGCGATGAAGTGAACAGCAATAAAGGGCAGAGACATTTCAAACTATTACTGCGAATGCTCTGTGCAAAGGAAACCAGCGTGTGCGCTATTTAAATACAGGTCAGATGACAACTTTTTCAGCTCCCTTTACAGGCTTTTGGCGTCATCAGTTGACTAGGATGTGGAGCTAGGTGGTGCATCGGGGGAAACGTCCCATCTGACTGTGGCATTATCACTTGCTTAGGCTGCTGAATACTATAGTTATATGCAGGGGCGGATTGGCCATTGAATTCACTGGGTAGTTTCCCGGTGGGCCGATGTGCCTGTGGGGCCGCCTGTTAGCTTACTACTTTTTTTTTTTTTTTAAATGCACTTCTATTACCATTATGACAGCACCCCAAGTGTGCGGCTGTGTGTGCTGTGGGGCTGGACCGCATGTGACACAAGCGGCCAGCTAAAGTGTGCAGTCAGCATGGGCAGGGACAGGCAGAAATTACTTAGTCAGCCGGCACCTGCGGGGCTGACTGACGAAGCTGGCTGTGGGTGGAGGCTGACCTAAGGGAGCCACAGACAGTGTGGAAGTGAGTCAGCCGGCTGAGCTAGGAGACCACACTTACCCCAGACAGACTGACAAGGCAGGCGGCACTGCGGTAGGTCACAGGTGGAACTGAGGGGCGTAAGGGGGTTCAGGAACAGGAAGTACCAGTGTATGGGTCCAAACTGATAGGGGCCCGCTGGTGCTGATGATCACGGCTGCACCCTGATTTGATCTCACACATACATACTGTAGGCAGATATCTGCCTGTGATGTCTGCCTGTAAGACACACTTGCTAGAATCATCAGTGCCACCGGGACCCTCTGTCAGACTTTGAACATTAGCATCAGATTGCTTTGGTTTGTGTGCTCCATTCCCCCACTCTCGCAGGGGACTTCAGTCTCCACACCAGCAGCAGCAGCTTCATCTCCTGAGTCCTGACTCTTTTACATGCTGCTCCGCCCCCAGGTCGCCTACAGCTCCTCCCTTCTCCTCCCTGCTCAGTGCTTCCACTGACTGTTCTCAATGTGCTAGATAGATAGACACTGATGGCAGTGACTCAGACCATGTTGCTCAGCTGTGCTTCTGCTCCTACCCTCCCGTGTGTACCTCTAACCCCCCTCCATTATGTGTGCCTCTGCAAACTATATAGCTCCTACTCACCCCATGTGCTCCTGCCTCTAAGCCCCCTCCACCATGTGTGCCTCTGCCACCTGCATAGCTCCTACCCATCCCATGTGTTCCTGCCTCTAACCCCCCACCACCATGTGTGCCTCTGCCACCTGCATAGCTCCTACCCATCCCATGTGTTCCTGCCTCTAACCCCCCTCCATCATGTGCACCTCTGCTACCTGTATAGCTCCTACCCATCCCATGTGTTCCTGCCTCTAACCCCCCACCACCATGTGTGCCTCTGCCACTTACATAGCTCCTACCCATCCCATGTGTTCCTGCCTCTAACCCCCCTCCACCATGTGCACCTCTGCTACCTGTATAGCTCCTACCCATCCCATGTGTTCCTGCCTCTAACCCCCCACCACCATGTGTGCCTCTGCCACTTACATAGCTCCTACCCATCCCATGTGTTCCTGCCTCTAACCCCCCTCCACCATGTGCACCTCTGCTACCTGTATAGCTCCTACCCATCCCATGTGTTCCTGCCTCTAACCCCCCTCCACCATGTGTGCCTCTGCCACCTGCATAGCTCCTACCCATCCCATGTGTTCCTGCCTCTAACCCCCCACCACCATGTGTGCCTCTGCCACTTACATAGCTCCTACCCATCCCATGTGTTCCTGCCTCTAACCCCCCTCCACCATGTGCACCTCTGCTACCTGTATAGCTACTACCCATCCCATGTGTTCCTGCCTCTAACCCCCCACCACCATGTGTGCCTCTGCCACTTACATAGCTCCTACCCATCCCATGTGTTCCTGCCTCTAACCCCCCTCCACCATGTGCACCTCTGCTACCTGTATAGCTCCTACCCATCCCATGTGTTCCTGCCTCTAACCCCCCTCCACCATGTGTGCCTCTGCCACCTGCATAGCTCCTACCCATCCCATGTGTTCCTGCCTCTAACCCCCCACCACCATGTGTGCCTCTGCCACTTACATAGCTCCTACCCATCCCATGTGTTCCTGCCTCTAACCCCCCTCCACCATTTGCACCTCTGCTACCTGTATAGCTACTACCCATCCCATGTGTTCCTGCCTCTAACCCCCCTCCATTATGTGTGCCTCTGCCACCTGCATAGCTCCTACACATCCCATGTGTTCCTGCCTCTAACCCCCCACCACCATGTGTGCCTCTGCCACCTGTGTAGCTCCTCCCCCTTAACCATGTGTATCTCTACAAACTATATAGCTCCTACCCACCCCATGTGTTCCTGCCTCTAACTAGAGATGAGTGGGTTCGGATTTCAGAGATCCGAACCCACCCGAATTTTGTAGATCCGAGTCGGATCCAAGCCTGCTCGGATGTTCCCGCCTTACTCGGATCTCTCAAAACGAGGCAAAACCACAGACGAAATTTCACGTCCCACAAGCTTTTGTCTCTATATATAAGGGACGCAGCAGGCGCCATTTCACTCCGGCTGTGGAGACTGAACAGGGAGCGTGGGCAGTGTAGGGCTAGGGAGAGGTGATGTGCTGTTCTGTCTGCTGTGTCCTGTTCTGTCTGCTGTGTCCTGGGCTGGTGCTGATCCATCAGGGCTGGTGCTACTGCTGTCACTGTGCCGTCTGCTGTGTCCATCTGTGCTGTTGCTGATCCATCTGTGCTGCTGCTGTCTGCTGTGCTGTCTGCTGCGTCCATCTGGGCCCAAGTTCTGGACACCCCCAACAAAAAAAATATATTTTTTGTGTAATATATATTTGTCTGTGTGCGTGTTAGGCTTAACCACACAAGATCTAGCAAGTCGGCAACGCAACCTAGTGCTGCCCGACTCCAGTCATCATCAATCTGTGCTCTGGGCCCAAGTTGTGGACCGGCAAAAAAAAAAAAAAAACCAGTGTATTTTTTTGTCAATTTTTTTTCTGTGTGCGCACGACTGCGCGTGTGTGAATTTTGTAACCGCACCTTGGCTACACTATTGGTGCTTGTGACACTGCTTCAAGACCGCAGAAAATATGGAAGGCTGTCACATGACAGGAGAGCAAGGCTAAGAACCACATGTTGTAGCTGCCGCCAGCAGTGCAAGGCCATCAACTTCCTCTGCCTCTATGAAGGCCCATGCCCCAGGGCTTAAGTCACACCATCGATATGGTAAAGCTACTTTTACTAAAGTTAAGAAAAAAAAATTGAAAGGAAATTTGCCTTTAGATAAACAAAAAATTGGCAACATGCCATTCACTACACGAAGTGGCAAGGAACGGATAAGGCCTTGGCCTTTCTTTATGAAGGCTGCTGGTTCTGATTCTGATAGCCCTTCAGAAAAAACAACTGTGTGCCCTGAGAAATCAAAATCACAAATCCCCGAGGAGAGTGCAAGTGTGTCCGCGGTTGCCATGCGTGAGCTAGACCTAAATACTAGTGTACTGGAGGATCCTCCAAGTTCCAACATTTGTGTGCCCTCTGTAAATGTGGGGAATTGCAGACGTAGTCAGTGAGGATGCTTCTGTGGAATTGCACATGGAGGAGGATGATATTTTCGTAGTTGAAGGTGCTAAGGATGATGAGGATGTTGATGATGAAGATGTTGGTGATGAGGAGGTTGATGCTGAGGATGTCCTTTGTGTAAGTAAGGCAACAGCTGTTGCCCATGGATTGAAATAGCCAAAGCCCATTGTTGTCATGCCGGGGCAAAAGACAAAAAAATTCACTTCTCACGTGTGGAATTATTTCCACCCCGATCCGGACAACAGTTGTCAAGCCATGTGTAACCATTGGAAAGAGTGAGTAGAGGGAGGGACCTAAACTACCTAGGAACCTCCTCCTTGTTTCGTCAATGGAGTGCATTCATCAAATATCAAAGTGTATGTCGCCAAGTTCCAAAACTCAAAAAATAACAAGTCCAGTGTCACCTACCTGCTCCCTCTCTGTGGGATCCAAGCGCCTTCAATCTCCAACACCAACACCTGCATCATCATCAACATAGTCATTCGTGATCGGAAGTAATTTAATAAAACATTTGACTATTAAACAGTCCTTTGATAGAGGAAGTATTTATAACCTCCTCCTTAATAATTAAAGGTAATCCTTCCAAAAAATGTTTTGTGGGGGCCCAAACAAACCAAGGAGTTCAGCCACAAAAGTGTCAGTCCTATTGGCTAAAGTGATTGGTTTGTTAAACTGTGCATGTCCATTTTACTATCCCACATAAGAATGGGTGGGAGGGACAATTCCATCTTGCACCTCCTTCCTTTACATTTGGCACAATTTGGGGCATTGCCGACTGACATTATTATAGTTTAATAAAATTAGTAAATTGATCTGGTGCTCAACCTATTGGTGGCTGAAATGTGTTCCTCTTATTCCCTCTATGCGAGTCAAGGATAATAAATGCAATGTGGATCTGGTACAAATAACTTTACTGTCAAAATAATCACTTATGCTATACAGAATATAGGGCAGTAGATGTCCTAAAGATGACTAAAGAGGTAAGTATAGATACTTAAATAAAATAAAATAAAAAAAATAAATGTAAAGTACACACAAACAGAAATAGAAATAGAAATGGAAATAATAAAAAAAAAATCAAGAATAAAGTCCCAATCTCTTAGTAGTTTATTGGATGTGGCAATAAAATGAAATATCGCTCAGGTTCTGAAATAATAAACTTATGGGGGAGCTTAATGAGATGTCAGTGTATTGCAAATGCAGGTATTCAAACAGACTGTGGCGTCCTGCTATGCTGTTCAGTACTTGTAAGAGTCCGTGCACATACTGTTGCAGCTTTATTATAGTTTATTCAACTGCCATCCTGTCTGCCACTGCTGTGTGGCAATGTTTCATAGATGTCCTATATTTTTTTAAACTGCCGTGCATTTGTGCTGCTGCTCTGTTGCTTACTTTAGCCAGCCAGCTCGCTGCAGCCTTTGGCCTGTATTGGTGAAAAATAGTGAAATCAATATTGTGAGCTGTGAGGTGGTTAAAAATGCCTAGAAATGCCTGAAAATGATTGTTATTAAGGTTAATAATACTGTAGGAACAAAAACAGGCCCACATTATGTGGTTTTAGCTGTTTATATAATTTTTTGGAAAAAATACAGATCCAAAACCAAAGCCAGATTCAGATCCAAAACCAGGGGAGAT
The DNA here is from genome assembly GCA_031769625.1 of Taudactylus pleione. Lineage (NCBI taxonomy): Eukaryota > Metazoa > Chordata > Amphibia > Anura > Myobatrachidae > Taudactylus > Taudactylus pleione. Next base: position 7,576,235 of record JAUIMM010000334.1, read on the forward strand.
CCAGATCCAAAAACCAAAACCAAAACACGGGGTCGGCGCACATCTCTACCTCTAACCCCCCTCCACCATGTGTGCCTCTGCCACCTACATAACTTGTACCCACCCCATGTGTTCCTGCCTCTAATTCCCCTCCACCATGTGTCTGCCACCTATATAGCTCCTACCCATCCCATGTGTTCCTGCCTCTAACCCCCTTTCCACCATGTGTGCCTCTGCCACCTATATAGCTCCTATCCAGGTAAGCACAATTTTATGTTACTTATTTTATTTTTTTTCTCTTTTTTATGAGTGTATATAAATATAAATTTTATATATGTGCATGCAAGTATTTGTTTTTGTGTGTGTGTGTGTATATATATTTATATATATATATATATTTATATTTGCAAATAAACTACCATACTGTATATTTATTATTTATATACATTATTATTATAAAATGTGACCCTTATATAAATGAATTGTGGCTGCAGCATGTGTCACACCTAAAGTGCACAGCTAGCGCACTCCAGCTCCCATTGCACGTGCCATGCACATCAGGTGAGCCGTGCAGGTGTTCCCTGCAGCAACAGGAATGGAGAGGATGGTGAATGAGGGGGATAAGTATAATGGGACGGGAGTGGGCTGGAACAGGAGAAATGGACCGGCTGAGATTATCCGCAGATGCCGGGTCCATTTATTTACTAGTGTGTTTTATATATATATATATATATATATATATATATATAAATTTCAAAAGACGGGGGACGTCCATCCTCAGGGAGAGCACCGCAGCAAGGAATCTTTTGCTCACACTACAGGAGTGCCGGTAATCTGGATTGAGTATATATATATATATATATATATATACAACAATAGATAAAGGATAAGGAATGTGGGGTGTCTGTGGCCATGTAGGTTGATCTGAGGGTATCTGGTGTATGTAGGCACTATGGGGGGTGCACCATAGCAGGTACTCGCTCTGGGTTCCAGGTCTCCATGGAACACCTCTGCATCCACTGAATTGTCATGGGTTGTGTGTGTGTGTGATGGGGAGGGGGGGGAGGCGCTGTCTGTTTTATTTGCACTGGTCTCTTCATGTCTTATGGCAACTCTGAGTGCAAGGAATGCATGGGGCTCCAACTGTCACTCGGGCCACGCATCCTCTGCACCCCTGTCACTAAACGGGAAAAATGAGAGAGGGAACAGTACAGGCAGTGATTTAATTTAAGTGCAATAGCATGGTAGTAAGGAACTTGTCACTAGAAACTAGAGTGGGTCCCCCAGAGCGTGCTCTACAGTAAGAAAATGTTTCATTGGGATACTGTAATGCTGCCTCTCAGTTCCAGGACTACTGCGTCCCGGAAACTTGTCTAATACTGGTTGACTGGTGGAGAGTTGGTGCAGTGCTGAGGCTATTGGGGTGAACATCTTATCCAGGGAAATTATTGCAGTGATCAAGGTATAGTGATACACAAATCCCGCTTACTTTGCTGTTGGCTCCGCCTACAGTTGATTTGGTGCCGCCCACATGAGGCCACTTCCAGAAGTTTTTCCAGGGCCACTTTAAGTCTCCAATCCGCCCCTGGTTATATGGTACATTTTTTTCTACATAACGAGTGGAGACTGACCCACACCTATCGTTGCTAAACACAATTCTGCTAAGGCTTATAAGGGCATCAGTTATGTGCTGAGCTGATTTAGGTGGGGCAATATGAGGTGTGGTCATTAAATAGCAAGGCTGATGCTATAATTTATGTTTAATTATATTAAGTACATTTTAACTCCATCCCCCTTCTCTGTACTCCCCTTCTGCATCCACACCCCGCTGCATTCTTATTTTACATTGGTCAAAGCCATGATGTAGCTGTTAGCTGTCTGAACAGCTCTGTTGTTTTCTTCTTTACCTCAGTAACTGATGCAAAATGGGTTCCACCATTTCTTTGAGTACAGATTTTACTTTAGGGAAAAGAAAGAAGTCACACTACTAAGCCTGGCGAGTATGGAGGGTGATCTAGCACTGCAATCTGTTTCCTGGCCAAGAACTGCTTCACAGAGAGCTGTGTGAGCTGGTGTGTTGTGTTTATGGAGGATAAAACCATTTTTCCACAACTGGCCTCTTTCTTTTGATTCTTTCTCACATTTTTCTAGTAATGTTGATTCATCATTTGGATACTAAGTCCACAGTCAATTTGAACAATTTTCTAAATTTTTCCCACATTTTCATTTTTTTTATGTGCAAGGCCTTCCAGGACGTTATGTCTTCTTTGCCATCCACACGACCGTCACTAAATCTTTTGTGCCACTCAAGCATACGTACACATGACATACAATCTGCCCGGTAAGCCTCGGTTAGCATTGGTGGACGTTTTCTTAAATTTAACTAAAAAGTTGACAACTTACTCTAATTTTGAACTAAGCATTTTTAAGACACACGGTAGAAACACATCTTCGAATGCTGTGTGACAGCAAACTATCTGTGCGAGAGGGGTGAAATCTGCGAAACCGTTTTGGGATAGTCCAAGGTCAGTGTTCCCCCACTTCCTTTTAACTCACACGCTATGGTTTATTGTTTACAAGTACAGTCTCGTTATTTAATAGCCATACCTTGTATACTTAATGGTATCTTGATACTGTAAATAGAGGTAAGGGGATGTAATTCAATTTAGGGATATGCGCCGGACCATTTTTGCTGGATTTGGAGCTGGATTTGTTTCTGATTCATCGTTCGGCTTTGGATTTGGATTTGCCAAACCGGCCGTGACTGGTTTTGGATTTGGATTTGGAATTTTTTTATTAAAATTGGCAAAATCACATAATTTGGGCTTTTTTTGTTCCTAGAGTATTATTAACCCCAATAACATTAATTTCCAGTCATTTACAGTCAATTTAGACCACCTCACAGCTCACAATATTGTTTTAACCATTAATGGCCAAAGGCTGCTGGTTACTAAGCGATCGACACCGCAGTTTAACCACTTAATTGACAAATTCTTTTTCCAAAAACCGCTCCAAAATTGTCGTTATTTTTATGATTGAATTAGGTCAAGAACATCTTTTTTGAACTATTCCAACGCATTAAAAAAAAAAAAAAAAAAACCATATACCATAAAAAGAAACATTTTTATGGAATACTATAGTGATGGCCATTGACAGCTGTACCATCGATGACCGATGGGTTCAACCATCAATAGAAACAATAGATTGTTTGAGACCGCAGCTGCAGGTTGGGAGGCTGCACACACACAATCTATATATATATATATATATATATATATATATATATACACACACACACATACAGTATATGTATGTATATGTGTATATAATATATATATGTATCTATGGCCCTCATTCAGAGCCACTCGCTAGCGGCAGTACGCTCGTTCCGAGCGATGTTCGCACATCTGCGCATGCGTACGGTTTTTAGTACGCATGCGCGAACCAGTCAGTGCGGCCGAAAATCATTTGTACGCAATATAGCGAGTGCCTGCTATTTTGAGTGACAGAATGAGGCGTATGTGGGTGGTAACAGGGGAAGGTGCTTGAAAACGGGGAGTGGAGATCCGTTCGCAGGCGTGCTTAAAGGTCAAAACGGGCGTTTTATGGGTGTGCATAATTAATATAGCAGCGTCAATGACCACGTCACTTGGTTTTTTTTAACTCAGAACTGCTCGCAAAATAGCGGTTGAAAAAACCAACCACAAGAATAGCGAGCAGTTCATATCCTGTTCGATGTACTCGATTAATCGAATAAATAGCGGACATGACGTATGGTGCAAGCGGCCATGGGGCGTTTTTAAGAAATAAACGAGCGTATGTTTTGCTCGCTCGTTCAGACTTAGAGGTGTGAACAGACTGCAATGTGCGAATGGATCATTTGCATAGCCACCCCTTGTTTTTGAACGAACGAACGCAAATAGCGAACGGCTCTGAATGAGGGCCTATATCTCCACATATATATAGATATATATAAAAAAAATATATATATAATGTGTATAGATTGTGTGATTTTTTTGAGGGGGCATGTACAATGCCCAATCACTGTGTCCAGCAGTGATCGGGACAGGGGCGGAGTTGTAGGCAGAGGGAGGTGCCGGGGACTGGGGAATATGTAATCGCCTGACCGGGGGAGGAGAGAAGAGCATGAAGTGCTGCCGGCTATGCAGGACAGGAACAGAGCTGTCGACGATGCTGCGGTTGCTGCTCTGGCTTTGTTAGATGCAGCCGCACCGCTGAAAGTAGGGGTGGGTAAGCCGCCGGTACCCCGGGTATAGAGCAGTAGCTCCGGCTGACAAGAGTCGCAGCTGCTGCTCCTGTAGTTTGATGTCACTGGCAACCAGCGCCGGTGAAGGAAGGGGTGGGCTAGCCACCCACTCCCCGGAGACAGAGCAGCAGCCGCGGCTGACAGGAACCGCAGCTGCTGCTTGTAGTTTGATGTCACTGGCAGCCAGTGTCGGTTAAGGGGTGGGAGTGCCGTAGGCTCCCCGGAAACAGAGCAGCAGCCACGGCTAACAGGCTGCCGCTACTGCTCCTAGAAGGCAAAGCCACGCCGGCATGGACAAGGGGGAGGGGGTCCCACCAGCTGCCCATGCCTGGGACACAGCAGGGCTGCCACGCCGGGAGGGGGTCACACCAGCTGCCCGATCACTGCTGGCCACAGTGATCGGGACACACAGGAGGAGAACCTGTGATGCTGAGGGACCAGGAGGTCCCTCTGATATAGGCGGCTATGGGAAGATTAGCTTTCCGCAGCCGCCCAGTGCCCACTTCTGACTGGTCGTATCAGATACGACCATGTCAGGTAAAGCCCAGTCTGGCATGGTCATATCTGATACTACCGTGCCAGGCAAGTGGTTAAAGCACATCTATGAAACATTGCCATTCACTGAAACTCACTTCTGAGTCACAGTACTTGTGTGTTATGGACACACAGAGGGCTAAGGCCCAAAGAGTCACGGTGCTTGTATACACAGTGGGCTACGGCCCAAGGAGTCAGGGGTGCCCTGGTGAGGTGGACCCCTTTATTGGGAGGGCCCCCAGCTCCCCAGGGATCCCTGGCCTGGGCTGACTTAGAGTTAAAGCTTTGGCTGGGGGGCCCGGTTGAAAGGGCTACCCTGGCTGTGGCATTAGCCCCCCGCTAGAAAAAGTCAGGTGCTGGTTCTGGATAATACAGGGGGACCCTATGCATTTTTCCCCCCTGTATTTCCAGAACCAGGTCCGGATCAGAGCCCAGTGCTGGTTGCTCAAAGTATGGGGGACTCCTACGTCATTTGTTCCCTGTATTTTGGCAACCAGGGCTGGTTCTGACTAGCCCGGTGCTGGTTGTGCTTAAGTATGGGGGACCCCTATGTTGTTTGTCCCCTGTATTTTGCACAAACAGCACTGGGTCACTAAAGCCCGGGGCTGGTTGCTCTTTTGGGAGAGGGGTCACACCATTTATTTTGGTTTTTTTTACACAGGTTTATTCATTTTTATTAGACACAGATGCATGGATGGAGATCTGTCCATGCATCTGTTTCTTCATGCATGCAGCACGTAACTCCTAGTTCCATGTCTGCAAACATTTGTATCCAAACAACATATCATACAGGCATAAACACTGTACAATATGCCGCAGGATCGTGTCAGAGATAGGCAGCAGGCAAGATCTGTAGATGTGATGTACGACCCGCGGGTACGCGCATTGGCATTGTGATCGTGACTCACGATTAGGAAATATCTCTCGTTCCAATACATCGGAATCGGGTGGATTGAGTAAAATATCGCCTAGTGTGTAGACACCTTAAGTCTGGACAGTCACTTTTATCAGCAGAGTATAGCGCAGCATACATCAGCGTGCAGTGTGCCCCCTTACACAGTCACTTTGCCAGCACAGTCACTTGTGAGTCTCTGGACACAGCCACTTAATTGCCCCCTTACACAGCCACTTGATCAGCGGAGTATAGCGCAGTGCGGAGCATGGGAGAGAAATGGCGCCCAGTCCCGGTCTCGGCGCTTTATGTAGAGCCGAACTCTCGCAAGAATCCAATGTCAGGAGGATGACATTCGGCCTCTCAGTGGGATCCAAGTCAGGTGGGAACACCTGTGCAGCGGCTCAGTTGAACTCGGACACCCGATGTTCGAAGCGGTATGGATTCCACAAAATCCGTACCGCTCTTCCCTAGTTCAATTACCGCATGCATGCCGACATTTAGCCCCCTCCATCCAGGAGGGAGCTGTCGGACTTACAGGGCTGGGGGCGTGACGCGGCCAAAGGGGGCGGGGCCCGGCACATGACGCGGCGTTGGGGGCGGAGCATGGGGGCGTGACCGCGTCATCGTGGCTCCGTCCCCTCTTCACAATGCCGTGATTAATGGCATTGTGCAGCCGGGGGCGGAGCCACGATGACGCGATTCAGCGCGAATCACGTCACCGGCCCCCCTGCTGCCGGGGTTTCTACTTAAAAGCGTGGGGGGGTCCGGACACATCGCCGGGGCCGGGAGGATTGCCTGCCTTCCTGGGAGGTCGGGAGCGGCACCCGATTTTCGGGAGGCTCCCGACCAAATCGGGAGGGTAGGCAAGTATGAATTACCGGCGTCCAGAATGCCGGCTGACAGAATCCCGATGCTGGAATCCTGACCTGGTACTAAAGATAGGCGTCTAAATCCCAATTCCTATCTTTAGCCAGACGCCGGCATCCCGAACGAAAGTAATCGGGGAATCGTAGTATGTAGCCGCGGGGGGAGAAGGTTAGGCACCCCCTCGGGGAGGGTTAGGCTAGGGGGAGGGGGGGGTTAGGGTTAGGCACCACCGGGGGGAGGGTAGGTCAGGCACCCACCCTAGGTAGGGTTAGGTTTAGGATGTGGGGAGAGGGTTACGTTTGGGCACCCCTGGGGGGGCTTGGCACCAATAAGGGAGGGTTAGGGGGGGAGAGGGGAGGGTTGGGGTACTTACCTGCCCCAGTCGAGATCTTTATGTTTCAATCTTTCGGCATTGGTATTTCATCTGCCGGGCATAGATCCAGCGGCAATACCGATTCCGAGGTAAGGTGTCAAAATACTGTTTATCATTAGAAACTAGTGATAATATGCTTAAGTTTTGTTGATATATAGAGCCCATAGGATTGCATATGTGGGTAGAGCCGGTAATGCAATATGTTAAAAGAATTGGATGCACAGAGACTGCGGTATTTATTTTGCAGAGAACTATTTGTTTATAACAGATGCTTTTCTGGAACAATTAGAGGAAGCTGCTGTGTTAGCAACCTGTAGTTTCTGCATCATTTTATGAAAAACTGCCTTGATAAATCTTAACTGTATATCTGTCATCTACACCTTTAGCTGTTCCCCACAATATAGCTATTAAGATCTGACATTACAAGATGTGTACATATCTGTGCAGTATACAGATCTGAGCAGTGTAGATTGCAATGTGTGTGAGTATATTGTATCAGTTATTATTATTATTATTATTATTTATTTATATGGCGCCACAAGTGTTCCGCAGCACCTTACAAAGTACATAAACAAATAAGTAACCAGTGACTTATGCTGGACATACACTCTACAATTATCTGTCAGATATCTGTCCAATCTGGCTGGTTTTAATGAAAACCTGGTAATGTATGGGAGCAAATGACAATAGAAATTTGCTCCCAAACACTAGAAAAGGGACCAGATTTTCCTTCCCACCAGACAGATTGGACAGATATCTGACAGATAATTGTAGAGTGTATGCCCAGCATTAAAATACAATACATGGACAAGGATAATAAACATTGCTATATTAGCGACCTCTACACCCACATAAGCAGCCAAGTGTTAGCTGTCCTAGTGGGGAGTAAGAGATAAATGAAAATACAGTAGGGAGAAGCACAAGAGGGTAGAGGGCCCTGCTCAAAAGAGCTTACATTCTAAAATGGAGGGGCAGACAAATAGGAGTGATACAGATGGGGTAGGCGGGGAAGAAGGAAGATGTAGCAGCAAGTTAGGATGACAGCTAGAAGGCTTTAATGAAGTAGTGGGTCTTAAGAGCTCGTTTGAATAATTGTAGAGAGGTGCAGAGTCTGATGGGGAGAAGGAGGGAGTTCCAAAGGTGGGGAGCAGTGCGGGCAAAATCTTGGTGGCGGGAGTGGGAGGAAGTAATCAATTGGCATGAAAGGCGGCGTGTATGAAGTGAACGAAGAGGGCGGACAGAAGAGTGAAGGGAGATGAGATCAGAGATGTAAATGGGAGAGGAATGGGTGAGGGCTTTGTAAGTGAGTGTGAGAATCTTGAATTGGGTTCTGAAAGGGAAGTGGAGCCAGTGGAGGGTTTGTAGGAGAGGGGAGGCAGATGTAGAGCGTTTGGAGAGGAAGATGAGCCGAGCAGCAGCATTGAGCACAGACTGGAGAGGAAAGAGATGGGATTTGGGGAGGCCAGATAGGAGGAGGTTACAGTAGTCCAATCTGGAAATGACTAGTGAATGTACAGTATGAGGGTTTTGGTGGCATCCTGGTTGGGTCTGATCTTGGAAATATTCTTGAGATGGAAACGACAGGACTGTGGGCTTCATTCAGAGGCGGCCGTACGGTCTACGACCGCACGGCCGCCTCTATGTTTGTCCAGTGCGCATGCGCACGAGGGAGCTGGCTCCTTCGTGCGCATGCGTGAGACCTGCTACGACCGATAGCGCCGGTCGTAGCGGGTCTCTTTCCAAAGGGGGCGAGCTGTCGACGTTGATTGACAGCTCGCCCCGTTTGGAAGGCGGGCCGCGGGGGGTGGCAGCCCATGGGAACGTCTGCCGTTTGGGGGAGGCCCCACTGACATCACTAGTGATATCAGTGGAGAGCTTCCGGCTCTGACAGAGCCAGAAGCTCTTCGGGGCTTACGACAAGTGAGACCCTACCCTAGGGTCTCGTCGTAAGCCCCAATGGTCGCGATGGTCTATCACCATCGCGACCATCACCCTAGCGGTCGTTAGAGCTGTGGGTGTAAACCCACAGCCTAACGACCGAAACAGAGGCGGCCGGTCAGGATGCAAGCGGCCGCCCAGTTTCTGAGCGACCGCTTGCATCCTCTGACCGCCTCTGAATGAGGGCCTGTGAGTAGGTTCTGATCAGTTCTTATCAGTTAACTTAAAATGTTTAAAAGACAGAACTGTGCATACAAATCTCCTAAATGACTGGTAGATTTAGTATGTTTTGTGAGAGATACTGTATATCAAACCTTGTAGAGAGATAACATGGAAAAGTAGCCCATAGCAACCAATCAGCTACTAGCTATCAACTCCTTAAGACATTTATTTTTAAATACATGAATTATGGTTATCACCTACATTTGTCAGTTTTGTCTGTTTTATTGTTTTTATTACTTTGTTCAAAGTGTGGATAGAAAATGCCACTATACAAATGCATCCCATTAGAGTTATGAGAGTGTAACCCAGTCTCAAGTCATCTACAGATGTGCCCAAGTTCATTATGGCTGATCGCGCCACAAATGTGCTCGGCCATCACACTATGCACCATTATGCGTTATGGCTCGTGCCCGATCGCGGGAGTGTGTCTCCATTCAGTCCTATGGAGATGCGAATGCGTGTCTCCGATCATGGGAATCCGTCTCGCGCCACTCATGGCGTGATTTGCTGCGCTACAGGCAATGATGTAGCTGGGCATATCTGTACGAGGATGAAAGGAATGTATGCAATTCAGCAAGGCATGGCAAACCTTGTGTGTGTGTATATATATATATATATATATATTTACATATATATGCTCTATGAAAGTCATTATTTAATTTAATCTTGCATAATGAAATCTAGCACTAATGTCCCTAATCCATACTCAGCAGAGGACATGCCCAATCCAACAAAATCCTAATATTGACTGGTGCAAGCTGTTTAACCCTTACAGAGACTGCTATCTTGGTACACAACTTCATATAATTCCCTGGGCTGCCACCGGCACTAGGTGTGACTACAGTGTGTGGAGGTCACCAGGTTGTTCTCAATATCAACATCATTACAGGATGACTTTCCATAGAAACCAGGGCACAAAAGTAGATGTATGGTGTGACAGAACAGCATTTGCATTTTGGTATGATGCTTTCGCAGATATAAATGACCCTTACTGGATGCAGTGCAGTATAACCAGCAATAATCAGCTATATATACTGAAGTGCCAAAACTCATGGGATAGGGGCCTAGTATCGTGTAGGACCCCTTCTAGCACGGCGAAGTGTAGCACATCAAAACTGGACAGAAGACCTCTGGAGAGATGTTGACCCATGCCGCCTGGATAGCTTCCCACAGCTACCTGATATTTGTAGGTGCAAGATTTTGGGTGCAAATAGATTTCTCCACCATGTCCCATAAATAGCCAATTGGGTTAATTTCGGACGAATGTGGTAGCCACACCATTGGTCAGAATTCACCAGAATGCTCAAACCAAATCTGGACAACTTCAGACCGATGACATGATGCATTATCCTGATGGAATATTCCATAGTTATGGGGGTACATGAAGTCCATGAAGGGCTGCAAATGGTCATCAAGCAATGCCACATAGTGCTTACAAATGTCAATGTCGTGTTCAATGTTAATGTCGTGTTCAGGTAGACCAACAAACCCAACCCATGCCATGTTAATACACCCCACACTATTATAGAACCACCACCAGCAGGCATGGTGCTTTGTTGACAACTGGGGTCTGCACCACACCCAAACCCTACGGTCAGCCTGAAAGAGGTGGAACCATAACTCATCGGACCATGCCACATGTTGCTAGTCCTCCAGAGTCCAACTAGCGATGTCACAAACCCAGGTAAGGAGCTCTGTCCGGTGTCGTAGTGTTAACAGGGGCACTCTGGTGGGTCTTCTGCTCCCATATCCCATGAAAGCTAAAGGACACTGCACTTAGCTACTGGATATTTTTCTGGTATGTTCTGCATTGAATGTGGATGTGATTTGAGCCAATGTTTCTGCCCAGACGCACATGATCATGATCATTAAGCATCCATGGTCAGCCACTGCGCTGTCCAAGGTGGGTGGTAATACCTTCCGTGAGGTATTCTCGGTACACACGTGACACCGAAGATCGAAGAATGTTGAATGCCCGCACAACTTCTGAAAAGGAATGTCCCATCCATCAGGCACCCACTATCATGCCTCGTTTGAACTCCGATCATGTCACCATTGCTATTAGTAGGCTATACAATTTATGCAGGTCTGGGCATTTCAAAGACATCACAATACGGTGACGCCACCTACCTTTACATACTGCAATCCCATGACTTTTGGCACATCAGTGTACAAGAGTGCTTTGTTACAGCTGCTCGGTATTAATATGAGACTACTGTATGTTCTCTGCAAGAACTATGCACATCATGAAATCCTTAGCATTTCAGATGTATCAGAGTTGCCTTTTACTTCTTTAATACATACTGCAACTGTTTATACATGGTTATCCTAAACAAAGTACTATAGTTTTAGTCATAGCATCTTTATCCAATCTTATTTAGCTTTAAAGTACACATCCATCACTAAACCCGTAGAGGACGTTTCATTTGTTATACTTTATTTTCTTTATATATTTTCCAAGTCCTGATTGAATTTCCTTTAGCCTCACTAAGACTCTCCGTTTAGTGCACATTACATAACTCTATGACGAGGTTACACAGATGCCATGGAAACAACCTCACCAACCATGGAAACTATGTATAAAGCTTAGTGTGTAAATATAAGCACACATTATTTAACCATACATAATAAGCTGTGCAAGTCATTTATTATTATAGATATAGGGCCCTGCAATTAGGAGAAGTACATATGTGTAATGACAATAATGGATCCAGAGAAAACTCTCTTAGGGCTAGATGTACTAAGCTCTGAAAAGTGTTAAACTGGAGAGTGATAAACTACCAGCCGATCAGCTCCCAACTGTAATTTTTCAAACACAGCCTGTAACATGATAGTTGGGAGCTGTCGTTTATCACTCTCCAGTTTATCACTTTTCAGAGTTTGTACATCTCCCTCTAATGAAATATATATATATATATATATATATATAATATATATACTCCCATTTCTTCCAGTTCAACTTACATTACTATTTGGCAGTAGTGTTAGTGACATGGCAAAATGCTATGTGTACTGTTTAGTCCTTAATTCCAGGGGCAAACAGGATTTCTATAAGGGTGTGTCCACACTATGCCACCTGAGTGTGTATTACCATCATGCATGTGATCAGGGACTTTGAAGAACATTCAGCACCATAACAAGTATTGGTGTTCGACCAGTGCAGTCGAACAGGGGCACCACCAATAGAGGGCGCACACCTCCCCAACATCCCAATTTCAGCGGGACAGTATAGTCCCGCTGTTCCACCCGCGGGCCGAAGTGGCCCGTGGGTGGTCAAATCGGGAGGTTGGGGACCCCCACCGCCGCAGCTGTGCAGCGGTGCCGGACCCCGGAGTCTGAGTGGATGCTGCGCATTACATTTTGCACCTTGGCCCTCATTCAGAGCCGTTCGCTATTTGCGGTCGTTCGTTTAAAAACAAGGGGTGGCTATTCAAATGATCCGTACGCACATTGCAGTCTGTTCACACCTCTAAGTCTGAACGAACGAGCAAAACATACGCTCGTTTATTTGTTAAAAACGCCCCCTGGCCGCTCGCACCATACGTCATGTCCGCTATTTATTAGATTAATCGAGTACATCGACCAGCGTATGAACTGCTCGCTATTCTTGTGGTTGGTGTTTGCTACCACAAATTTGCGAGCAGTTCTGGCTATAAAATAACCCAGTGACGTGGACAATGACGCTGCTGTTTTAAATATACACACCCATAAAACGCCCGTTTTGACCTTTAAGCACGCCTGCGTTCGGATCTCCACTCCCCATTTTCAAGCACCTTCCCCTGTTACCACCCACATACGCCTCATTCTGTCACTCAAAATAGCAGGCACTCGCAATATAGCGTACAAACGATTTTCGGCCGCACTGACTGGTTCGCGCATGCGTACTAAAAACCGTACGCATGCGCAGATGTGCAAACATCGCTCGGAACGAGCGTACTGCCGCTAACGAGCGGCTCTGAATGAGGGCCCTTATTCGCAATGCAGATGCAGCGAATCACCACTCATAGCGTTGTACAGACTCTGGCCTGTAACCGCACAGGAATTAGATTTAAACACATACAAGTCACAGATGTGTGCAACAGATCTTGGCGTGAAACAAATCCTGCAGCCGCTGCATTGTAGCATTTCGTATACTGATTCAGGCTCATTTGCATCAAGATGTACAAATGTCGCACATAAAATTGAACAGTGCAATCTAGCAAAGTAATTTTGCCGCTTCCAGTTGTTTTATTTGTGCGAATGAGATGCACATTTTGAGTAAAAAAGGAGCTTGGCGCAGATGAGTCACCCGAGGCCTGGCGCGCAGAAAGGGGCTGTTTGGCGCGACTGAAACCATAATGTCTGAGGACACATCTGTACTACTAAATTAGTGGTATTCATCCCTAATAATATGCAATTGTTTTAGTAAAAAAATAATAAGAGAACAAGAAGGGCTGGTGACTATTTTGAAGTGAAAACTATGTACATATATAAAATAAAACATACAATATAACACATGTTCAAGTGAATAATCCTAAAATAGAAAAAAGACAAACACACATACATATAGTGTATAAAATGTGATTAAAGTAAATATGAAGTACAAAAACTTAAAAAAAAAAAAACTTACTGTATCTGCATACCACAAAGTAAATAATTATGTGCTCATCAATATAGCATTCCATGGTGTTCATCTCATATTTTATAACCTTTAAAGTGAATTAAAGGTGCTTAGCCAACACTGGTTTTTCTCGTCACTGTCCTTAAAGAGACAGGCTACCCAAATGATGAGACTTCTGATAGCTTTCCAATGTACCTAAGGTAATAATAATATTAAAATACTATAGTGCAGTATCTTTTAAAAATTAAGAAATTTTTAATTAAACAAGTAATAAAATGCCCATACATAAAAACAGAATATAAAGGATTATCTGATAATAGTAGAAGAACCTCTGCCCATGGAGGAACAAGTCCACAGTCCAAAAATAGGGAAGCAATGTCACCAGAAGCAGCCCCAAATTGTCTTAGTGGAAGCAAGAAAACAAAAATAGAATTGATATCATATACAATACAATGAGATCCAAATATTGTTCTCATCATAGTTGTAAACTTATAAACAAGATCATGCCCTTGGGTCTCAAAAATCCAAAGGCTAAATATAAAATTAATGGCACTATACTGGAAACTACTGAAGAGGAAAGGGATCTAGGAGTGACTATTTCAGGTGACTTAAAGGCAAGCAAACGTTGTAACAAAGCAATGAGGAAGGCAAATCAGATGCTTGGTTGCATGGGGAGAGGAATCAGTAGCAGAAAGAAAGAAGTGATAACACCACTGTATAGGTCATTGGTACGTCCTCATCTCCAATACTGTGTTCAGTTCTGGAGGCCATATTTCCAGAAGGATATTAATACATTAGAAACTGTACAAAGAAGGGCAACTAAAATGGTGCATGGCTTACAGCACAGAACTTACCCGGAAAGACTAAAAGATCTTAATATGTATAGTTTGAAGCAGAGTAGGGAAAGGGGGACATTATAGAAACGTTCAAACATATAAAGGGTTTTAACAAGGTAAAGGAAGGAGACCTCAAAGAAAGAGAAGTATTAGAACAAGAGGACATGTTCTGAAACTGGAGGGAGGTAGATTCAGGGGAAATTTGAGGAAATATTACTTCACAGAAAGGGTAGTGGACAAGTGGAATAGCATCCCATCAGAGGTGGTAGAGGCTAAGACAGTAGAGCAATTTAAACATGCATAGGATAGACATAAGGCTATCCTTCAGAAGAAGTAAGAATCAATAAAGGTTGAGGTAACAATATGTTTAAAAATGGGGCAGACTAGATGGGCCAAGTGGTTCTTATCTGCCGTCAAATTCCATGTTTCTATGTTTCTATGTAACATAATTAAAAAAAACGAAATAAAACTATTATTTATTTTACTACAATAGTACCACATCAGAAAAATACCAATAGTATATAACTATTCAATGCACAAGACAATCCAACGTAACAACAATTAAAATACCAACACAAATCTGCTGCCATTCTGTGATAATGAAATACTCCTTCTACTGATCTTAGGTATAAATCAAACCAAAAAAAAATAGTTCATAAAAAATATTCCACTGATAAAACGGTGTTTGATTTGTAATTCAAATGTGTTCAGGTTGTTACTTATTGATTGAATTTTTATTATAGAATTTTATTAAAAAATGTAAACATTTTGGATGCTTATGTGTTTTTCTACTAAATAATAAAATCGCATACACCGTATAAAAGTAAATTAGACCAACACGCAAAGACAAGATTAAAGTTTTTATTAAGTTCTAATCAATATATTGCCATCACCTACTCCTTGAAGAGATGAAATGGAAATAGGTTTTATTGCTGTGGACCAATTACTAATATCACTGCTATAATAAAAAAAACAGAAAGGGGGGTGTGTGTCCCAGCACACTAAATTGTACCTGCAACAATAAAAACTATATGGAAAACTATATAGTAATAGAAATTTAGAGATATTTGTTGCATGCATTTGCAAATTCATGGTGAGCCACCAGGCCAACTTCACGGCTACTCTGATAACTGGTGGTCCCTACACTGCATGATAACAGTACCCATTCTGGGCCATGTAATTGTCTATTGTAAGGCCTCATGATAAAGGCACATACACAAACACAGCCAAATTGATTTGAGCAGCTTCCACTTTGTTATGATCCCTGCAATAATGCAATACTGTACACAGCTCGCATTAACATTACTATAGTATAAGCATAACAGGAGGGATTCAGACGTATTAAGCCAATTAATAGCGGCTGTTGGTCATCATCATCATCAGTTTGCATTTTGTACCAGGGTTTGGCATCTGCAAGTGATCCGCCTTTATACAGCGCACATGCGTTTGTTTCTTATATTAAATATTAACCTGTGTTTCTCTTTGCCGTGCTATATGGCTGTAGTAATACAGACATAAAGTATATCACTTATATATTTCATTGTGTTTATCTTTTTTTTACGGACATACATTTAGAACACTTCTGTACACATTACTATCAATGATCTCTATTTTTTCACTTTTTACATTTTATTATGTTGTTTATTGTCCATTATAATATTACAGACTACTGTAATCTATTCTATGACTAAATTTGTCCTTCTGCTCAATGTGACCTAAAGAAGACCTTGGTCTTTATTATGATGGCTGAAGCATACAAACCCCCTCTTGGATTGAGATGTGAAAGATCGCAGGCTATTCTAACAAAACAAACTCTGAGCTTTCATTCCTGCTGTTATTACATGCTGTGTATTTGTTTGTTGTCTTAAAGCTTTGGCAAGTTGGTCATGTTTGTAAATCTGACCTTTTATTCTCTGCAGTAAACAACTGGACTTGAGAAATCGCGCTGACATACAGAAAAAATAATCTACTAACCAGTAATACAGTATGTTAAAAAAATTTTTTTTCCTGTTTATATTATATTATATTATATATATATTGTAATATTGTCCCTATGAATACTACGAGTTACATATAGATAGCAGTCTTCTACCTATGTCACCTGCTTCAACTCAGTATGGTGTGTGGTGGTCCAGAATTGGTTGGCCACAGTCAGATGTGATATTCAGGCGGTAGTAAGTATATTAACAATAAGAGACTGTATAGCTGTTTGGTTGAATAGCGTACAGCTATGGCCAAAAGTTTTGAGAATGACACAGGTATTGGTTTTCACAAAGTTTGCTGCTTCAGTGTTTTTAGACTTATTTGTCAGATGTTACTATAGTATACTTAAGTAAAATTACAAGCATTTTATAAGTGTCAAAGGCTTTTTTTGGCAATACATTAAGTGTATGCAAAGAGTCAATATTTGCAGTGTTGATCCTTCTTTTTCAAGACTTCTACAATTCGCCCTGGCATGCTGTCAATCAACTTCTGGGCCACATACTGACTGATGGCCGTCCATTCTTGCCTAATCAATGCTTGGAGTTTGTCAGAATTTGTGGGTTTTTGTTTGTCCACCCGCCTCTTGAGGATTGACCACAAGTTCTCAATGGGATTAAGGTCAGGGGAGATTCCAGGCCATGGACCCAAAATTTCGATGTTTGTTCCCCAAGCCACTTTGTTATCACTTTTGCCTTATGGCAAGGTGCCCCATCCTGCTGGAAAAGGCATTGATCGTCACTAAACTGTTCTTGGATGGTTGGGAGAAGTTGCTCTTGGAGGATGTTTTGTACCATTCTTTATTCATGGCTGTGTTCTTAAGCAAATTGTGAGTGAGCCCACTCCCTTGGCTGAGAAGCAACCCCACACATGAATGGTCTCAGGATGCTTTACTGCTGACATGACACAGGACGAAGACTTTTGGAGGATGGCCTGATGTCAAGAAGGGCAGAAAAAAGCCACTTCTCTCCAGGAAAAACATCCAGTGGACTGGAAGTTTAGTCACGCCACCAGATGTCCTTGGCAATGCCCCCATCCTGGTTTTCAGTCTCCCATAGCTTTAGCCTAAAAGTATGATCACAATAAAGATTCCATTTTTTTTTTTTTTACATATTTCAAGTCCAGGAAAGAAAATAAATTATACAACCCTTTTGTGAAATGTCTTCACAAATAAAACCAATCCTCTCAGTTTTTCTCCTATCATATTTGCCATTTTATGATTACTGTGTTGATTATTAAATGTATTTATTGTTTAATTGCTAACTCACAAAAGTGGGAAATTACTGTGCCCTCTGGAATTCCAGATCCAAACTGCCCGCTATTCACGACCTCATTGTCTCCAACTCTCTTAACCTTTTTGCTATCACTGAAACCTGGCTGTCCTTCACTGAAACTACTTCACCCACTGCTTTCTCCTATGGGAGCCTCTTCTTCACCCAGTCCATCAGATCTGATGGGGTGAGCTTTCACCTATCATACAACTGAACCTTTCAGGTCATCCTTTCCGAGCCCTAACTTCCTTTCTCCTCCTTTGAAGTCCATTTTATTTGTCTCCTTTACCTCTTCCAACTTCACATCTTAGTCATCTACTGCCACCTGTTCCCACTTCCCAATTCCTTGATATCTTTGCTGCCTGGCTTCCTCACTACCTCTTCTCTGACCTACCCTCTATCATCCAAGGTGACTTCAACATCCCTACTGACATCCCCACTGACCTGGCATCATCCAAATTTCTTGCCCTATCCTTTACTTTTGGCCTTTCTCAATGGACCTCCTCCTCCACCCACTGTCTCGGCCGCTCCCTTGACCTTGTCTTCTCCCATCTTTGTGCTCTCTCTGACTTCTGCAACTCTCTCTTCCCACTCTCTGACCACCATCTTCTCTCCTGCACTCTTCCCTAAGCCGAAATCAACCATTACTAGATGCAATCCCAATGCTCTTGACCCTACTTTTTTTCCCTCTTTGCTTGATGCTCTTCTCTTTCCACCCTAGCCTGCCCCAACCAGACAGCCTCTTTCTACAACCTCACCCTCACCTCAGCTCTCGACTCTGCTGCCCCCACTTGTTCTGTCCCCCTTCACCATTCCAAATCCCAACTTTGGCACTCCAAGCTTACCTAGTTCCTTCAAAATGCTCGCTCACCACCAAATGCCACTAGAGGAACACACGCTTCTTGGCAGACCTCCTCCACTTTAAGTCTTCTCTTATTACAGTTCTGCCCTCTCCCTCACCAAGTAGTCCTTCTTCAACTCTCATGAATCTTTTCAGTCTTCCAAGCCCTGTCAACTCTTTGCCCCCCCTTCCCATCTTTCTGCCACTAAGTTTTCCTCCTTTTCCACTTTCAAAATCAAGGTCATCCATCACAAAATGTCTTCCTTCCATCTCTCTTCTGCAGCCCCTGCAGCGCTACAATCCCCTCCCTTCAGCCACCTCCTATTGTGCTCCTTCTTCCCACCATGGGCGATGAAGTCTACTCATTTGTTTATCCTCTCTCCCCTCTACCTGCCCCCAGGATCCCATTCCCTCTTACCTTCTTAATTCCCTCTCCTCCTCTGCCTGCTCCCATTTTTCTCACCTCTTCAATATATCCCTCTCCACCGGCATCTTCCGCTCATCCTTCAAACATGCTCTCATCTCACCCTTTCTTAATAAACCCAACTTTGATCCATCCTCACTCTCTAATTACTGCCCAATTTCTCTTCTCCAGGTCTGCCTCCAAAATACTTGAGCAGCTTGTCTACAACCATCTCACCTGCTACCTCCTTGGCTTCTACTTCCACCCATCCACAGAATCTGCCCTGGCCAAAGTCACCAATTAACTGCTTGCAACTAAATCAAGGGGTCACTTCTCCCTACTCATCCTCCGGGACCTCTCTGTGGCCTTCCACACAGTAGATCATCCTATAATGCACTCTTTAGACCATTACCATTGGCATCTGTGATACTGCCCACTCCTGGTTCATCCATCCCTCCCATGTTGGACCCACAGGGGTCTGTCTTTGGCCCTCTGCTCTATAGTACTGACCCACTACTTCATGAAAGCCTTCCAGCTCTCATCCTAATTTGCTGCTATATGCTCCTTCCTCCCCATCTACCACATCTGTGTCTCACCTGTTTGTCTGCCATTCCCCTTCAGAATGTAAGCTCTTATGAGCAGGGCCCTCTACCCTCTTGTGCTTCTCCCTACTTTACTTTCATCTACTTCGTAAGCTGCATACACACACAACGATTTAGTTAATGAACGATTTTAGTAAATGATTTTCTCCCTTGAAAAAATTAACTAAAATCGTTTACTAAAGTTGTTCATTTACTATGTTCAATTAAATGTAATGAACTTTTTTAGAACTACAAACGATTTTTGCATATTCCCTTGCTGAAAATCTTTGAGTTGACAAGTCTGACTGAACTACAAACTACAAACTACAAACGTGAACGCGCATGAATGAAAATCGTTCATCGTTTGACTCAGAAAGTGAACGATTTTTACAAACGATTATAGTTAAACGATATTGTTTGATGATAATCGTTCAAAAAATCGTTGTGTGTGTATGCACCTTTACTCCCCACTAGGGTACCTAACACTTGGTTGCTTAAGCTCTGTTGCTTACAGTATAGGGTGTTATAGTTGCTAATGTAGCAATGTATATTATCCATGTCCTTGTACTGCATTCTATTGTATTGTGCTGTAAGTCTTTGGTCATGTAATTGTTTATATATTTTGTAAGGTGCTGCGGAACACTTGTGGTGCCATATAAATTAATGATAATAATAATAATAATACACCACTTTTCTAGGGGAACTTATCAGAACCTTTGGCCTCCAATATCACATCTATGCCATAGACACTCAACTCTATCTCTACTCTCCTGACCTCTCCCCTCACTCCTTTCTCAGGAGTCCAGTTGCCTCTCCACTATCTCCTCCTAAATGTCTGTGCATTTTCTCTAGCTCAACATGGTCAAAACCAAACTCATTGTCTTCCCACCTTCTAGAGTCTCCTCTCCTCCTATCTCTATCACTGTCAACAACACCACCATCTCCCCTGTTCCCAAACTCCGCTGCCTAGGTGTCATTCTTGACTTCTCCCTCTCATTCAACCCTCCCCCCACCACATACAATCTCTTACCCAAGCCTGTTGCTTCCAGCTCAGACCCTCCCTCTCCTGGAATGTCACTAAAACCATTGTCCACTCACTGATAATCTACCATCTTGATTACTCCTTACTGGTCTTCCCTGCTCTCAATATGCTCCAATCAAATTTGTTCTCAACACTGCAGCTAGACAGCTTCCTCTCCTGGTGCTTCTCATCTGCCTTCCCCAAGGATTCTAGGGGGAAATTTACTAGTGAAAGTCTTTAGAAGTGGAGATGTTGCCTATAGCAACCAATCAGATTCTACTTAACATTTCACTAGCACCTTCTAGAAGATAATAGCTAGAATCGGATTGGTTGCTATGGGCAACATCTATATTTCCAAAAACTCTCACTTTAGTAAACTTACCCCTTAGTGTGGGACTTTGATGTGACTGTTCCACTGTGAATCTGGTACAGAGCTGGAAAGTTAATGTAATTTTAATGAGAAACACTTACAGTTTTTATTGTTTGTATGTGCAACTATTAAATGTAACAATTCTTATAGTACTGTCGGTCATTCACTATTTTCTTCTATCTATATTGAGTTATAAAGCACAACTGAAAGGGTGGAGAAAAAAGACCTTGAGGTGTGCCTATTTATCACTTTGAGCTAGTAAGGGTAACTGAGCATCTTAATTGAAAATCGGTATAGGAATACATGAAATGATACATATATTAAAAACAAATTTGAACACTTGAGTGTTATAATTGTGTCAATATTACACTAGTGCTGGTTATTTATGTGTTTTATGTTGTGGATTAACAAACATCACAGTAATGGTGAATACACACGGTCAGATTTCTTATCAGATATGAACGATAACGATTGTAAAAATCATTCAATCGTTCATCGTTCATCAATTCTGACCATGTGGATGCAACATTAGAAGAATTTTTAAAAGCACAGCTCCTATCAAAAAGTAATTAATTTACTTTATTATTCACTTGTGGCCAGGGTTGCTCTCTAAATGTCTGTACCCGGGATGGTCAGTGTACTGAATATATGTAACTAGGATGGTCTCTATACTAAATATCTGTAACCGGAATCTTCTCTGTACTGAATATCTGTCACTGGGATAGTCGTCTATCACCGAGAAGGTCTCCGCACTGAACGACAGTCTCTGCACTGAATGTCTATCACCAGGATGGTCTCTGCACTGAATGTCTATCACCAGGATAGTCTCTGCACTGAATGTCACAGGATAGTCTCTACACTGAATATCTGTCACAGGATAGTCTATGCACTGAATGTCTATTACCAGGATAGTCTCTGCACTGAATGGCTATCACCGGGATTGTCTCTGCACCGAATATCTGTCACCGGGATAGTCTCTGCACTGAATATCTATCACCAGAATAGTCTCTACACTGAATTTCTATCACCAGGATAGTCTCTGCACTGAATGTCTATCATCAGGATGGTCTCTGCTCTGAATGTCTATCACCAGGATTGTCCCTGCACTGAATATCACCAGGATAGTCTCTGCACTGAATATCTGTCACCAGGATAGTCTATCCACTGAATGTCTATTACCAGGATAGTCTCTGCACTGAATGTCTATCACCGGGATGGTCTCTGCACCGAATATCTGTCACCGGGATAGTCTCTGAACTGAAAGTCTATCACCAGAATAGTCTCTACACTGAATGTCTATCACCAGGATGGTCTTCGCACTGAATGTCTATCACCTGGATGGTCTCTGCACTGAATGTCTATCACCAGGATGGTCTCTGCACTGAATGTCTATCACCAGGATAGTCTCTGCATTGAATATCACGAGGATAGTCTCTGCACTGAATATCACCATGGTAGTCTGCACTGAATGTCCATCACCAGGATAGTCTCTGCACTGAATGTCTATCACCAAGATAGTCACTGCACTGAATGTCTATCACCGGGATTGTCTCTGCATTGAATATCTGTCACCAGGATATTCTCTGCACTGAATGTCTATCATCAGGATAGTCTCTGCACTAAATATCACCAGGATAGTCTCTGCACTGAATATCTGTTACCAGGATAGTCTCTGCACTGAATATCTGTTACCAGGATAGTCTCTGCACTGAATATCTGTCATCAGGATAGTCTCTGCACTGAATATCTGTCACAAAGATAGTTGCTGCACTGAATACCACCAGGATAGTCTCTGCACTAAATGTCTATCACCAGGATAGTCTCTGCACTGAATATCACCAGGATAGTCTATGCACTGAATATCTGTCACCAGGATAGTCTATCCACTGAATGTCTATTACCAGGATAGTCTCTGCACTGAATGTCTATCACCGGGATGGTCTCTGCACCGAATATCTGTCACAGGGATAGTCTCTGAACTGAATGTCTATCACCAGAATAGTCTCTACACTGAATGTCTATCACCAGGATGGTCTTTGCACTGAATGTCTTTCACCAGGATGGTCTCTGCACTGAATGTCTATCACCAGGATAGTCTCTGCACTGAATATCACCAGGATAGTCTCTGCACTGAATATCACCATGGTAGTCTCTGCACTGAATGTCCATCACGAGGATAGTCTCTGCACTGAATGTCTATCACCAAGTTAGTCACTGCACTGAATGTCTATCACCGGGATTGTCTCTGCATTGAATATCTGTCACCAGGATATTCTCTGCACTGAATGTCTATCATCAGGATAGTCTCTGCACTAAACATCACCAGGATAGTCTCTGCACTGAATATCTGTTACCAGGATAGTCTCTGCACTGAATATCTGTTACCAGGATAGTCTCTGCACTGAATATCTGTCATCAAGATAGTCTCTGCACTGAATATCTGTCACCAGGATAGTCGCTGCACTGAATCCCACCAGGATAGTCTCTGCACTAAATGTCTATCACCAGGATAGTCTCTGCACTGAATATCACCAGGATAGTCTATGCACTGAATATCTATCACAAGGATAGTCTCTGCACTGAATATCTGTCATCAGGATAGTCTATGCACTGAATATCTGTCACCAAGATAGTCTCTGCACTGACTGTTTATCACCAGGATAGTCTCTGCACTGAATATCTGTCACCAAGATAGTCTCTGCACTGAATATCACCAGGATAGTCTCTGCACTGAATATCTGTTACCAGGATAGTCTCTGCACTGAATATCTGTCATCAGGATAGTCTCTGCACTGAATATCTGTCACAAAGATAGTTGCTGCACTGAATACCACCAGGATAGTCTCTGCACTAAATGTCTATCACCAGGATAGTCTCTGCCCTGAATATCACCAGGATAGTCTATGCACTGAATATCTGTCACCGGGATAGTCTATCCACTGAATGTCTATTACCAGGATAGTCTCTGCACCAAATATCTGTCACCGGGATAGTCTCTGAACTGAATGTCTATCACCAGAATAGTCTCTACACTGAATGTCTATCACCAGGATGGTCTCTGCACTGAATGTCTATCACCAGGATAGTCTCTGCACTGAATATCACCAGGATAGTCTCTGCACTGAATATCACCATGGTAGTCTCTGCACTGAATGTCCATCACCAGGATAGTCTCTGCACTGAATGTCTATCACCAAGATAGTCACTGCACTGAATGTCTATCACCGGGATTGTCTCTGCATTGAATATCTGTCACCAGGATATTCTCTGCACTGAATGTCTATCATCAGGATAGTCTCTGCACTAAACATCACCAGGATAGTCTCTGCACTGAATATCTGTTACCAGGATAGTCTCTGCACTGAATATCTGTTACCAGGATAGTCTCTGCACTGAATATCTGTCATCAAGATAGTCTCTGCACTGAATATCTGTCACAAAGATAGTCGCTGCACTGAATCCCACCAGGATAGTCTCTGCACTAAATGTCTATCACCAGGATAGTCTCTGCACTGAATATCACCAGGATAGTCTATGCACTGAATATCTATCACAAGGATAGTCTCTGCACTGAATATCTGTCATCAGGATAGTCTATGCACTGAATATCTGTCACCAAGATAGTCTCTGCACTGACTGTTTATCACCAGGATAGTCTCTGCACTGAATATCTGTCACCAAGATAGTCTCTGCACTGAATATCACCAGGATAGTCTCTGCACTGAATGTCTATCACCAGGATAGTTTCTGCACTGAATATCTGTCATCAGGATAGTCTCTGCACTGAATGTCTATCACCAGGATAGTCTCTGCACTGAATATCACC
Organism: Taudactylus pleione; assembly: GCA_031769625.1. Lineage (NCBI taxonomy): Eukaryota > Metazoa > Chordata > Amphibia > Anura > Myobatrachidae > Taudactylus > Taudactylus pleione. Next base: position 7,601,039 of record JAUIMM010000334.1, read on the forward strand.
AGGATAGTCTATGCACTGAATGTCTATCACCAGGATAGTCTCTGCACTGAATGTCTATCACCAGGATAGTCTCTGCACTGAATGTCTATCACCAGGATAGTCTCTGCACTGAACATCACCAGGATAGTCTATGCACTGAATATCTGTCACCAGGATAGTCTCTGCACTGAATATCTGTCTGAAGAGATGTTATCTCTTCAGTGCTAGTCCGGAGAACTCCCAGCAGATGTATTAAGCAATGTGTGTACTCCACCCCCTGGTGTTCTGATTCTGCCTACTTGTTTGCCTCATCCGCCTACCATAAAAGGCTTCTCCTGTAGTTGCTGTGATTCTGTCTTATTGTGGCTGGGACTAATCCCACCTACTATTGTGTTAAGTTCAACCTACAGTTTATTTTGGTCCTGCCTACGTGAGGCCACTTTCAGAGTTTTCCTTAGGGCCACCATAAGTCCCAGGCTTTTATGTTATTAATATTCTGCTTGTGTAAGTGTTCCTCTTAGCCTCAACAAACCTTGTCTGGTCTTTCCCTAGCAGCCCCAGCATGATTGTACTCAATGTCCTGTTTAATATCAGTAAGGTTTGGGTTTTTCTTATGAGGCATCTTGCTAGTATTTAGTCAGATTTATTTAGGCAATTGTCACAACACTGTGCCCCAGCCTACACTCAGATACGCCAACCTGACGTAGCTGGGTGGTTGTGATGTGGGTTTCACCTTAGCTGCCACCACGAAGAGTATTAAAATAGTGCTCTTACATTCACCAGACACGTAATTCTCACTTAAACTCATAATTATTACACAAATATAGCATGGGCCTCTCCAGGCATGTGAATTCATTAAGCACAGAGATAACGCTGATAAAGTTTTAGGATTTATTGAAAAATATCTCCAGGGCTAAGCTACTAGAAAAACAGGTAAATAAACAAGATATACAGTAATAATGCACAGATTGATTCAGATAAAAGAAAATGATAAAGTATCAGAATTCTAAGGTGTCTTACGCTGAGATCTTAGAGAATCTGGGTGAAGGGAGTCCACCAGGCATCACGATTGGGTAGCACCCTTCGTGGCTTCCAGCTACTCCCTGAGAGTGAAAACAGACAGGCAGGAGTCGCTGGCTCTTATGGTTCCACACCCCCCTCTCCCTCAGCAGCCCCCACCCTTCCCAGGCTCAAAAGAACTGGCCTTTTTTCCTCCAGGGTCTGTGTAGATGTAAATTAGGACTGCGACAAGACCTAAACCTCACATAACACTCTGGGCTTTGAAGATATTTTATTGTAGGAAGCCTGATAATGTAAATTGCTACAAATGATCCTCTTAGCAGCCAGTGTGACTGTGCACTGCTCTTCGACCATGGTCACCTAGGGTGAGAGCAGACATTACGTCCATGAAGCTTTGTCGTCAAAGGCTAGGTGTCACTTGACAATTTGTTCAGATTAGTTTATGCAATCCAGTTTTGACATACTGTACCCATTCATAGCAAGCAGCCCTTCCTGAAATATAGAATTATAATAATACACACACTTTATCCAGAGCACACAAAATACGTAAAGTCATGACATGGGGCTTTGATGAATCGCCATAACCCATGGCGATAGTCACAGCAATGTATACTCAAGTTAATCATATCAATGACAAAGAACAAAGCCTTTCTGTAAAATAAACAATACAATAGAACAGGATTACCAGTTTGCTGTAATATAGTTGTTGTTTCAAGTGCTATGCTATTCAATCTCTTTGCATGGTGACCATTGCAGAATTCTGCAACTCCCTGGGTTTTAGAGACTAATCTGTCTGGCACAGATCATATGTTGTTTTAAAGCAGAGAAACACACTGTACTGTACATGTCTTGCAATACCTCATTGCTTTATTCTGAGAAACAACAATATATATTACAATGCCAATATTTATTGTATCATGTGATTGATATTACATGTTTGGATTTGAGGTTTGTGAATTTGAAGAATTACAAATATAGATTTGGTTTTTTTACAAGTAACAATGGGGTGTTGTATAATGTGATGATTTTATTAGCTGTCTTAGATATTTAAAATCACAATAGTGTGATGCTTGAAGGAAAGATGAATGTGATATGCAAGCTTAATGTACAGTATTTGTTTGGTTTGCTACTAAATCATATACTTAGTAATACTTAAGGATTTGCCTGAAATGGTTATAGCTCAAGACATTAAGCAACTTGTTTCCTGTAGAAGATGTTATGGAGAATTCAAAAGTGCTACTAAATGTGTCAAATGACCAGAAACATCTTTGTTGTAATTGTCAGGAGAAATTACTGTACATAACTGATTGCATTTGTTTTAGATAGTCAAAATGGGTTTCTCCTCATATATCATAACTATATAATAAGAGAGAAAGTGTGTGTGTGTGGGTCTGCCTGTTTGTCCTTTATGTACGGCCAGAGTTTTGTACCTAGCTCCACCAAATTTGGCATGGTGGTGTAAGTTTGAACAAGAATAGGTTTTTGGCTATGTTTGAAGTTCGTCAGGACCATGGAGGTCTACAAGGTGTCCGCCAAGTAGGCCGTGAAGTCTCTGATTTGAAATTTTTGTTTAAGCAATTTGGCTAAGGATGTCATCCAGTACCTAAAACTGCACTGATGTGAAGGAACAGGCTGATGTGTACCAGTGGGGGGGGGGGGGACAGGCAGAGCTCCAATGGAAGAGCAGTGAGTCAGAGAATCAACTGTCACATTGCACCTGCACTGACAGTAACTAATTTCCTCCAAGCACATTTTCATACAGTATGTCATGGTCCCAATGTTGGTCTGTAGAGATTTCTGCTCAGCAATGATTTCTGTTCTGCACTGATTTCTGAAACCACAGTGATTTGAGAAGCTATATTGATTTCTGTCCTGTAAGTCACTCTGCTCCTGATATACCCCATTCCAAACAGTCAGAAAATATGCCTGCTTGCACTGTCATTTACTCCTAAATTGCATTGTTATCCAGGTGTAAATCCTGGTCAAAGCTTTCCCCATTAGTATACCATATTCAAACTAAATGTAGTTCTTTTCACATCTCACAGCCTTCAAAAGTGTGCTCCTTTTCAGGACTATACACTGTTAACAATGTAAAAAATTAAGGCTGCAGATGGACTTCAAGGTCCATTCTTCAACCTAGGCAATGTCGGCTATCCCAGCTAGTAGTTTATATAGACACATACTTTAGTTTAAAGAATACAAGACATACAGTATAGTAGTGACAAGAAAATGATTGGCTATGTCATTATGATTATACATTTCTTGGAAAGTTTAGCACATCTTGACAATTACAAAAAGTATTAATATTATTATTATTATTATTATTATTATTAATAACAAAAATATAAATTTACAAAGCTATAACAGTAGTTTTGCAATAGAACATTACACTTGAAAGCACTCTTGTTTCATTCTTTATATACACATTATTTATAAAATATTAATGACCCTGAAACACAGTCTTAAGATGCCTACACACTTAGCGATATTTTACACAATTTGCCCGATTCCGACACATCGTGATGACAAATCGTGTAAAATTTGCCCACATCGTGAGTGTCCACTCACGATCACAATGCCGATGTGCATCCCCGCAGGTCGTACATCGCATCTTCAGATCTGCCGTGCTGTAGGGCAGATTTGCCAATCTGGGACACGATGCACTGGAAAAAGTTAAGGATGCACGATAGATCGTTTGTCACATTGGACACTTTTTACACCAAATCGTGTGCAGGACTGCCAGGGAGCTGCCGGGGGAGAGATCAAGGGAAATCGTACACAATGTTGGATCATGAGCACATCGCCAAGTGTGTAGGCACCTTTAGGGTGGTCTACACTATGCTTTTTCATGCCCATATTTTGAGGCTCTGTGGCACAAAATTATCAAACATTTCAGTTCTCTTTAATCCCTTGACACGGTTTGCATTTTCCTGTTCCTTTCCAAAATGTTAGCATAGAAAGTCATCAACTGTTCCTATTGAGTTAAATTCAGAAGAACATCATCCACTGTCAAGGTTTAACATGTGGGAGAGATAGAACATGTAACTTTAGTCCTAATAAAACAAGCTTGTAATCATTAGCATAAGTGTTTTTATTTCACTGGGTTTCAGTTCTACCACATGGATGGAGCTTATGAGAGTGGCATTTACTTTCTCTGCAGTATGTTAAAGTGAGTAGCTAAGCATCACCTATTATTTATTGGGAAATGACACTTGATCTTGCCCCAAAGAGTTGCTTATCTAATGGGGCCTCGTTTTTGTGAACCTTTCAGTTGATTTTCTTATCACAGCCCTATTGGGCTTATTACCCTCTTTTTTTCCAGGTTGCCAAGAACTGTAGAAAATCACATACTAATTTCCATGATATTTCACTGAAATGAATGTTAGGCCATAGTGGGCCCAAACCTCAATGTTCAAAGATGACATGTTTGGCTGTAAGAAAATCTACTTCCTGCTCTAACTCCATGTAAGCACAGTATTTCCCTCATAGCCTCAGGGTTAGGCCTACATTGAGGACACATGCTCTCTCAGGGGGAGTCTGCTATCAGTGGGGCCGGGGGAGGGGCAACATAATCAAAATAAAGTAAATAATTTTTAAAAATGACATAAGTCACAGGGGAGAAGGGGGAGGGGTGCAAAAAACAGGGGCTATTTACAGCGGGTGATGGGCTTATAAAACAGTGATTGTTTCACTACAAAGGGGAAGTATGGGGGGTACTGTTATTGGGATTTATGACCACTGGGGGGTCTGTTGCCAATGGGGGGTGAGAAGTGATTTTATAATGCAGGTCTATGGACACGGTGTGGTGCAAGACACCCCCTAAGCATATATATATTTTTTTATATAATATTTAAACATATTTTTAAAAATACTTTTTAAACTATATTACATTTTTTTTTTTTAAAAACAATTTGTGAACGGTTTCCCGGGAAAAAAATGACAGTTAAGTGGTTAATATTAGCTGCACAACACCTGAGGAAGGGGGGAGGAACTGAAGCTAGGGATCTGATGAGATTAGAGATTGATAGGTGGAGAGATATGAATAGGAATTGAATTAAAGTAAGGCGCATATTTGTCCATTATCTAAGATGTTATCATGACATGAAGTGAGATTTTACAAGATTTAGGCCCCCATTTTCTACCGAGTTTTATCACCAAAACGAGTGATACATGTCACTGTGTTTGATAAATGGTGCTCCAGCCAATCAGCTCATAACTGTCATTTATCTAACAGTTGACAGTTGGGAGCTGATTGGCTGGAGCACCATTTATCATACACAGTGAAATTTATCACTCGTTTTGGTGATAAAACTCGTTAGTAAATGAAGCCCTTAGTATGAAGATTTACACTTGTCAGTAGGAATAACCAAACTACACCAACATACATCTCTTCACTTATCTCAAAATATTTCCCAACCCGACCTCTCCAATCAACACAAGATCTGTGTCTCTCATCCACACGCATTACCTGCTCCCATTCATGGTTACAGGACTTTTTTTTGGGCTGCGCCCACTCTGTGGAATGCCCTCTCATGTTTAAGACGACTTTCCTCTAGTCTCCAAACCTTCAAAGCGTTCCCTTAAAACTCACCTCTTCAGGCAGCTTATCAGATTACAGAACCACTCACATAACCTCCATAAACTATTCTACCCAATTACATCCCCTCTATGCAGTCCACACATAACTTTACATATGTTCTCTTTCTTCACTTTCACATCTTCCTGACCCTTGGCTAGTACTCATGTGTGACTTTGTCATACAGCCCACCAAGAACCTGTACTGAACCATTATGCAATCGGTAGCACATACCCTTGTGTATCAATGCCTTATTCCCTATAGACTATAAACTTGCTGTTAGGATCTGCGGTTAGCAGATCATCTTGGTGGCAGTTCCCAGTCATAGTTGCTACTGGGACACTGCATCATGACCTGTCCTTATTCCAGCTGTTGCAGGTAGCTGGAAATCCTCTCTTGTCTGTGTTTAGCTTATAGCCTGTCATTCCTGTCTGTCTGTTTTGTCTCAGGTGTTCACTAATCATCATCTGTCTGTGTGCAGCTCAGGTGCACACTAGTCTGTCATTAGGGAGGCTTGCAGGGTTTTTGCTCTGATTGGATCCTGCATTTGTTACGTTACAGCCAGCTCTTCATTCCATGCCGGTTATACTGTCTGGAATGCTTTGTTAGTTGGTCTGTCCTTAGAAGTTTGAGTCCTAGCCTGTCTTCCAAGTTCTACAGTTCCTATTTATGGAGTCATTTCCTCAGTGTCCAGTACATGCCTGTTTGTTCTGCAGCACCCATGCATCCAACCTCGCCAGTGCCTGTGGCAGCTTCATACCAATGTCCTGCTAAGCTGTGTTATTTGTGTCCACCGAAGTCCAGTCTTACCTCAGTCCTGCCTAGCTGTGTTTGTTTGTTTCCACAGGAGTCAGTCTGCAGTGTTCTCATCCTTTCTGCTTCCAGTCAATATTCCTGCTGTGTCAAGTTCACCAGTATACTGCATTGTACCGGACGCACCGCGGCCGCATCAATTGGTTCCAGTCATGCCACGGGCCTCAAGCCCACATCATCCAGCTTCAGACACATCTCGGCCGCAAGGCCGTATCACCTGGTTCCAGTCAAGCCATGGCCTCAAGCCCGCTTCGTCCAGCTTGAGATGCACCACGGCCGCAAGGCCGCATCACCTGGTTCCAGTTATGCCATGGGCCTCAAGCCCACATCATCCAGCTTCAGACTCACCTCGGCCGCAAGGCTGCTCCATCCTTCTCAAGTCGCACCTAAGTTCTCAAGTCCTGTCTCTAGTTGCACATCAGCCCTCTAGTCCAGTTTTGCCTGTCTTGTCCTTGCCAGTCCAGTCTTGATATTTTTTCATTGTCAGTCTAGTCTTATCTGTAATCAAGTCTTGCCTGTCTTGTCTTGTATCCTGCATACCACAGTCCTGGTACCCCTGCCCGGCAGCTATAGTCACTGTCCAGTCTCTATTTGTCTGGTGACCCAATTGCTATATAGTCTCAAGACATTCCTCGGACCATAGTATCTGTTGCTGCTAGTGCCATCTCTCTGCAGCATCACTCCACTAGTCCTCATAGTGATCCCATCATTGTGTGGGATTCGTAACATTTGCAAGCAGGGCCCTCTTACCTCTATGTTTGCTATTACTCAGTCTTGTGTTAGTACTGTTTGTTCGCAATTGTAAAGCGCAACGGATTATACTGCGCTATATAAGCAACTGTTAATAACTGTTAATAATAATACTAACTGCAAGGGATATTCATCAATGCATTGTTATATTAGATTGGCTTAATATTTATTGTCTCAAACCTACGCATTTATCAATCTACAATGATTCTGTCCCCATCACATGTTTACATTGTACTGCCATGAATTCTGAATTTGGAATTGATGACACTGATCTACAGTATTGAGTACCACATCAAATCAATTGTATATAAATTTCAAAAGTTCCCAAACATTAAAAAACGGAATTATTAAACGTATAAAGCTTGCACAGGTGCTGACTTAAGAGTAAGAAAGTGTTAATTGACTCCTATTGGGGCCTGTTCATCATCATCTCATTTTTACAAAAGCATGTGAAAATGGACATTTTAATCTGCAATTGTAAAAATTATGTTATCAGGCTATTCATCAAGAAGGTAAAGCCAGAGATATCACAGATATCTCCTACTTACCTTCCTTTTGCGGAATAGTCTGCTGTCCCCATACACATAGTATGGGGACAGAATTCATCAAGCTCTGAGCTCTGCCGGAAAGGGGATGTGGCCTATCTGGTAGGGGGTGTGGCCACGAAGGTAGGGGGCGTTGTCACGTGGCCCAAACCCCCAGTGGTCCCATGTTTCTTACCAGGAGGGTGCAGGAGGTGCGGACTACATTGTGTGCAGTGTGCCGGCTCCCTCACAGTGTCAGGAGCTGAGTGCTGCACTTAATACTACACTGCAACCTCTCGGCGGGCAGGGGCGGATTGGCCATTAAAGTCAGCGGGATGTTTCCCGGTGGGCCGACCAGATTATGGGGCTGCCTGTCTCCACTCCCCAGTAGCGCATCACGCGGGCTGGGCCTTGTATGATTGACAGCCCCAACTTGCGAGTGGCTCCGCCCCCTGTAGCGTGTCTTTTGCACTTGATACAGCCCACCACGTCACTAATCAGGGCCTTCTTGGATAATTGACAGCCCGCCGGCGGCCCGGCGCCTATCAGCAACCCTGCTGACCTGTAGTGCATACATCAGTCTGTGCCTTCACAGCCACTAGCAGCCCGCCGGCCTCTGGAGGGGCCGTTGATAATGTCTCTTAAAAAATATCTTCCTATCACATAGAATTGACGGTCTTATTAGCCGCTGCCGTCCGCTATTCCAATCCCCACTGTGCTGTGCCTCATCTTCACACACTGCTCAGCATAGGCTGCCTGTCACTGAGGCTCACCGAGCAGTGTGTGAGAGCTCCGCTGTGCCTGTGTGTCTGAGCGCAGGTGCCTGTTCCCAGCCAGCAGTACTCCCCTGCTCTCTCCTTCCCTCCTCTAGGAGCCGGATGCTGGACTTGTATTGTAAGGCAGTCACTGTGGTACGTACTCTTATGCCAATTTGTAACTGTATATGAATGGATATGAGTGTATGTGTGCATATATGTAGCTATGTATATGTCTAGTTCCTGTCTGTATATTTGTGTATGTATCTGTATATATGTACCTACAGTATGTTTATGTGTATCTTGTTTTTGTTTATAGATATGTGTACCAAAATATGAGTGCATGTGTGTACCTATGTATATGTGTATCTGTATATGTATGTGTGACTGTATGTATGTATATACCTGTGTATTTGTATATTTATATGAGTGTCTGTATGTACCTATGTATATATCTATCTGGTAACTGTATATGGATATATGAGCGTCTATGTGTGTATGTATATACCTGTGTATTTATATATGTATATGAGTCTGTATGTACCTATGCATATGTGTATCTGGTAACTGTATATGGATATATGAGCATCTATGTGTGCATGTTAGTACCTGTGTATTTGTATATGTATATGAGTGTCTGTATGTACCTGTGTATATGTCTATCTGGTAACTGTATATGGATATATGAGCATGTATGTGTGCATGTTTGTACCTGTGTATTTGTATATGTATATTAGTGTCTGTATGTACCTATGTATATGTGTATCTGTATATGGATATTTGAGTGTCTGTGTGTGCATGTATGTGCCTATGTATTTGTGGATATGGATATTTGGGTGTCTGTGTGTGCATGTACTGTATGTGCCTATGTATATGTGTATCTGTATACAGATATGAGTGTGTGTATGTTGTAAGTATGTACAAATGTGTATCTATATGGCTGTCTGTTATTCGTATACAGCTATCCATATACAGTTACCAGATAGACATATACATTGGTACATACAGACACTCATATACATATACAAATACACAGGCACTAACATGCACACATAGACGTTTCGGGGTTCCCCCTTCGTCAGGGACTGCAGTTTTAAAAGGAATTAATCAGTCTATGGAGTGCCATCCTTCCCCCCCCCTCTCTCTCTCTATTTATCTATCTATATATATTTATATATATATTATATATAATATACATATATATGCTTTGCACGCTGCTTTGAGGACGTATTTCCTAGGATGTGCGGCTTTGACTGTATGCTGTTTTTCTCCTGTCTCAGATACATTGTGAACATGACTGTTGTTCTCTATTAGCCATTACAATTGGTATTGAGAATGGTTCTGATTAAGAACCGAAACGTCGACCTAATCAAAGGCTGGATTTAATCAATGTCAATGGATGTAACTTACATTAGATAGAGTGGGTCAGCATGAAAGGCTGACACTGCACGATCTGTTGGGTCTGTTAAGTCTGATTTATTATTCTGGCAACCAAGGAGGCAGCATCAGAACAATTGGGTGACCATCGGACATCTGAGTAACCCTCAGATTACTCACGGTGTTTAGCAAAATTACGCTGCCGGGGCCAGTAAAGCTGTGTCCAAGGATGCAGGCATTTGGCTTTGGCACGCCCAGAAAACGGGGCCGACAACCCCCCAGCAGCATGTCAATCATGATACGGCGTTTGGGACACAGTGAGCAATTTTGCAGAAGGAGACCTGCACATGCACAGATCTCTAATCCCACCTACTTTGCTGTTGGCTCCGCCTACAGTTAATTTGGTGCCGCCTACATGAGGCCACTTCCACAGATTTTTCCAGGGCCACTTTTAATCCCCAATCCGCCCCTGTCGGTGGGTAACACCCTGGTTCGGCCCGCACCCCCCTTGTGGTAACTCTATGTCGCTCTGTGTCTGTCCCACCTCGTGAAGCCATGGCATCATGATGTCATGCCTAGGGGGCTGGGCTGCCAAAACGCTAAGAAGGTCCAGGCAGCCCTATGGACTGCGCGCAGAGAGCATCCCTTGGGCGCACTAAGCGGCTCTGCACAACCATAACTGGCTGCAGTGTGCCATTCCAGGATGATGGCACCGCTTGCATACCCCTAGTTATGGTCCTGTGATCAAGTGCAGACGCGCATAAGTGACACATCATTTCAAAGGCACATATGCATTCATCCACTTTCTGGACATGTGCTGAGTGGTTTTATGCAAGGTATGGTAACCTGCCTGACATTGGCCCTCATTCAGAGCCACTCGCTAGCGGCAGTACGCTCGTTCCGAGCGATGTTCGCACATCTGCGCATGCGTACGGATCGTTATACGCATGCGCGAACCAGTCAGTGCGGCCGAAATTCATGTGCTCGCAATATAGCGAATGCCTGATAATTTGAGTGACAGGATGAGGCGTATGTGGGTGGTAACAGGGGAAGGTGCTTGAAAACGGGGAGTGGAAATCAGAACGCAGGCGTGCTTAAAGGTCAAAACGGGCGTTTTATGGGTGTGCATATTTAAAACAGCAGCGTCATTGACCACGTCACTGGGTTATTTTATAGCCAGAACTGCTTGCAAAATTGTGGTAGCAAAAACCAACCACAAGAATAGCGAGCAGTTCATACGCTGGTCGATGTACTCGATTAATCTAATAAATAGCGGACATGACGTATGGTGCGAGCGGCCAGGGGGCGTTTTTAACAAATAAACGAGCGTATGTTTTGCTCGCTCGTTCAGACTTAGAGGTGTGAACAGACTGCAATTTGCGAACGGATCATTTGAATAGCCACCCCTTGTTTTTGAACGAGCGAGCGCAAATAGCGACCGGCTCTGAATCAGGGCCATAGTACTACTTCTGCACAAGGCCCTGTATTAGGCAATCTCTTTGGGTTTAAGATAAGTGAGTCTTAATTTCACTGACAAGAGGTTCTACACAAATAAACGTGTGTCTGAAAACTGTGGAAGATGTGATGTCTGTCTATAAATAGGTAGTAAAAAATGCCAAAAATGTATTTACTGTACTATATCTTTAGACCTCCTGTTAAATTAAACCTTTACATCCCTTATTGCTTTATCACTATGCCCAAAATAGTTTTATTTTTTTTTTCACTTCTTTATCTTATGATTCAGATGAGTATCGTACTGTAGGTCTTTAAAATCTACCACTATATCTGTGAAACATTCCGCCGCAATGTACTATCCCTTAGGACATTTCACAGTAAAGGAAAAGCATTAGACCTGCATGGAAACGCTACACTATAAACTCTGTACTATCTACTGTACACATCTTCAGATCTGTTACCTGCATGAGCTGAAATGACAGAGTGTCTGTAAACTGTACTGGATATTTAAGTAAACAAGAACAAAAATAATCATGAAGTGTGTAGGAGAGGATGGGTTGGAGGAGACACTTTTAGCGCAGAACCAGTTCATCTGCAGAACAAATCTTCTCAGCACTCTACTGCACATGGATTTATAAGGAAAATCTTACTGTCATTTAGATTCAGCAGAATGGATAAGTAGCCACAGGAATGCATCCAAAGACAACGATTAATAGAGGAAATTCTGGCTTTTGAACCAATGCACTGGAACAGGTCCTCCTACCATATACCTATTAGATTATTAGATTTGCTGGGTAGAGGGAAGCGTATAAATTCTCCCTGTTATATGCCACATGCCAAACAGATGTTGCAAACCTATTCCCTCTTAGCCATCATAAAATACATAGAAATGACTAGACAGATTAAAAGTAGGGGTGTGCACCGGCCACTTTTCGTGTTTTGTGTTTTGGTTTTGGATCTGGATCTTTCTTCGTGTTTAGGATCTGGATTGGTTTTGCCAAAACCACCCTTCCGTGTTTTGGGTTCTGGGTTTTGTGTTTTGGATCTGTATTTTTTTAAAAAACAGCTAAAATGACAGAATTTGTGGGTTTTTATGCTCCTATTCAATTATTAACCTCAATAACCTTCATTTCCACTCATTTCCAGTCTATTCTGAACACCTAACACCTCACAATATTGTTTTTATGGCCAAAAGGTTGCACCGAGGTAGCTGGATGACTATGCTAAGCGACACGAGTGGGCGGCACAAACACGTGGCCCATCTAGGAGTGACACTGCAGTGGCAGACAGGATGGCAGTTTGAAAAACTAGGCCCCAAACAATACATACTGCAAAGATAAAAAAGAGGTGCAAGACGGAATTGTCCTTGGGCCCTCCCACCCACCCTTATGTTGTATAAATAGGACATGCATACTTTAACAAACCAATCATTTCAGCGCCAGGGTCTGCCACATGACTGTGGCTGAAATGATTGGGTCGTTTGGGCCCCCACAAAACAAGCTGGCAATTAATGTGTCCCTGCACAAACTGGCTCTACGGAGGCAAGATGTCGTCCTCATCCTCCTCATCCACCGATTCCTTGGATAAAACAGGAAAAAGTGATTTAGGTGTCCCTGGACTGCTTACGGTCTTAGCCAAAGTTTCTGAACTTGACAGTAACTTTTTATGAACGCGCTGCAGGTGCCGCATAAGGGAGGATGTTCCTCGGTGGTTAACGTCCCTACCCCTACTTATTTCACCTTTACAACGGTACATATGGCAAGACAGTTGTTGTCCGAATTTGGATAGAAATATTGCCAGACCAAAGAGGTGGAATGTTTGGTCTTCTGCCCAGGCATGACTGTGATGAGCTTTTTCATCTCATGGACAACAACTGTCTCCCCCGGAGCCTGATTTAAACAAACCACATCACCATCAGAATCCTCCTCGCCAACTTCCTCCTCAGCGCCAGCTACACCAGTATCCTCATCCTGTTGTACTTCATCAGTGACATCTTCAATTTGCATATCAGCAAGTGGACTGTGGGTGCTCCTTTCTGCACTTGCAGGGGGTGTGCAAATGGTGGAAAGAGCCACCTCTTCCCGTCCAGTGCTGGGAAGATCAGGCATCGCAACCGCCACCACACTTGGACTCTCCTTGGGGATTTGTGATATCTTCTTAGAACGCACAGTTCTTCGCTGTGCTTTTGCCAGCTTAACTTGTTTGATTTTTTTAGCGGGAGGAGTGCTTCCATCGTCATGTGAAGCTGAACCACTAGTCATGAACATAGGGAAAGACCTTAGCCATTCCTTGCCACTCCGTGTCATAAATGGCATATTGGCAAGTTTACGTTTCTCTTCAGATGATTTAAATGTTTTTTTTAAGGTCATTTTCCTGAACTTTGTCATTTGGGATTGTATGTGCCCTCTACTATGACATTGGGCATCGGCCTTGGCAGACGACGTTGATGGCATGTTATCGTCTATGTCATGACTAGTGGCAGCAGCTTCAGCACTAGGAGGAAGTGGTTCTTGATCTTTCCCTATTTTATTTTTATCGGAGAAAGTTTGATCCTCCATTTATGTTATATTGATATATAGGTGCGGCTAAGGCGCACACAAACACAGAAAATTATTTTTTATTTTTGTTGGAGACTAGTGCACTTTGTGGGTTACACCACCCTTTAAGAAATGAGCCAGCCGGCCCTTTACTTATGGGACACAGGCGCACGCTTGGCGCTGCTCCTTCGTTGATGCACGTGCAGCCACAGTGCACACAATTCACAAACACAGAAAAAAATATTTTTTTATTTTGTTTGGAGTGCCCTTTGGGGGTTACAGCACCCTTTAGCGGTCAATCCAGCCAGCCCTTTATTTATGGGACACAGGCGCAAGCTTGGCACTACTTTGTTGATGCACGAGCGGCTACTGCGCACACAATTCACAAACACAGAAAATATTTTTTTATTTTGTTTGGAGTGTACTTTGGGGGTTACAGCACCCTTTAATGGACAAGCCAGCCGGTCCTTTACTTATGACACAGGCGCACGCTTGGCACTACTTTGTTGATGCACGTGCGGCTACTGCGCACACAATTCACAAACACAGAAAATATTTTTTTATTTTGTTTGGAGTGTACTTTGGGGGTTACAGCACCCTTTAACGGACAAGCCAGCCGGCCCTTTACTTATGACACAGGCGCACGCTCGGCACTACTTTGTTGATGCAGGTGCGGCTACTGCGCACACAATTCACAAACAAAAAAATATATTTTTTTATTTTGTTTGGAGTGCCCTTTGGGGGTTACAGCACCCTTTAGCGGTCAATCCAGCCGGCCCTTTATTTATGGGACACAGGCGCACGCTTGGCACTACTTTGTTGATGCACGTGCGGCTACTGCGCACACAAAACACAGAAAATATTTTTTTCTTTTGTTTGGAGTGTACTTTGGGGGTTACAGCACCCTTTAACGGACAAGCCAGCCGGCCTTTTACTTATGGGATACAGGCACACGCTTGGCGCTGCTCCTTTGTTCATGCACGTGCAGCCACAGTGCACACAATTCACAAACATAGAAAAAATATTTTTTTTTTTAGCACTTGGGGGGAGCACCCCTGATGGACAGAGCATCCCCTGGACAACACTACAGCACCCCTTTAGGACTGGGACACTGCACAGGACTTTGGAGTGGACACAGCCCCTATGGACAACTGACTGCACAACACAGTCCAGCCAGCCCCTATGGACTTTGAAGTAGTGGACACAGTCCCTATGGACAACAGCAGTACACAGTAGCACAGCACAGCACAACACTACACTGCACTACACTACACTACTCTACAACACTACACTACACTACACAGCCCAGCCAGCCCTAACTCCCACCCTCCCTCTTCACTGTCCACAACCGAGTGAGAAAATGGCGCCAACGCGGGTACCTTATATAGGATCCAAAACCCGCGAGACCCGGAAGGCGGGATGATGACGTTTTGCCTCGATTTCAGATCCGAGTCAGGCGGGAAAAGTCGAGCCTGACTCGGATCGGCCTCGGATCGGGGGGGCTCGGGGGGGTTCGGATTTCAGAAATCCGAACCCGCTCACCCCTAATTAAAAGTTATTACAATATAAATGTACAAATGTTTTACCCATGGGCTGCATAGATCACATTTACAGAATAGCTTGACAATGTTTCCTGTGCTATAATTGATAAATTACTGTATCTGAGGGTTATAGGGCATCATGCTCGATATACAGTATATATTGGAAGGCCAATCAATCATAAATTGTTCGAATAGATTAAGGATTTGGCAGAGTATTTTAGAAGAGGCCTTTAAATAGGATTATCTGTTGCTGCAGTCTAAATGCGCAGCCTCCATCTACTATTAAACTGATACCACTTTCAGACATACGACCCGGGAATTTCCCTGCCCAGACCCGCGTTTCTCACTTCAGCCAAAACCCGGGTTTTTGCTTGAGACCCCCTTTCAGACTGCACCTGGGACCCAAGAAATTCCCGGGTTGATCCCATTCAGACATAAGCCTATCTGTCCTGGCATTCTCATAGTCTATAATGCTAGCATCTGACCATAAATATATGCCCACCAGATATATACATATGCTATAATCACAGCCTCTAGCTAACAACGTACAATCCCATCATATTTGCCACATAAATTGCCTTGTGAGTGTGACAACCTCATAACAGCTATTATCATTATGCTATTTACTGTAATCTCTGTCTGTAACAAAAGAAAACGCCAGAATAAACTATTCACATGTACAGTATGTGCAGTTCTTGTTCTTGCCAATTTTTAAATAAACTTATTTAGTTTTGTATCCAGATTTATCTCTTTGTCAAAACGGACATTTGGGTCAGAGACGGACGGATTTGCAGAGCTACACACAAGCGGGTGTGCAAATCTGTCCATCTCAGATGCAAATGCACAAGGAGGTGTCAGACACCTCCTTGCTGCATTTGCGATCCCAGCACTGTGACAGACGTCGCTGGCTGGGATCACCATCGCGACTAATGGGCGTGATAGTTGCTCCTTTGGTCAGGCTGCGGGAGCAGGAGCTGAAGTTTCCCGCAACCTGACCAGGTGTTGGTCACGTAGGAGGCCAGGAATCTGCGTTCCTCAATGCATGGAACGCCCCTGTTTCCAGGAATGGTGACCAGCCATGCCCCAGCTTCGCCCCCCAAAAGCTGCTGCATGTTAATCATGCTGCAGCTTGGGGGGGGTGTCTGCAAGCATAATTGCAGAACCCGTACTGCATATGCGCAGAATGGGTCTTGCGCAGGCGCAGACCCGGAAACGTCGGAGATTACCTTCATCATCGGATGAATATACATCTCTGAATTAGGCCCTATGTACTAAGCCTTGGAGAGAGATAAAGTGGATGGAGATGAAGTACCAAGCAATTAGCTCCTGCCAGTTATAGAACACAGCCTGTATAAAGAATCAGTTAGGAGCTGATTGGTTAGTACTTTATCTCCATTCACTTTATCTCTCTCCAAGGCTTAGCACACAGACCCCATTCTCTGTAAATGAAGTGTGCCAAGATCCAGAGTTCTAATTGTGATCTGCTTTGACATGACACTGTGCATTGTCCTGTCATTTGCTATTATATATGATACAGTATCTGTAATTATGCCACCCGTTTACATCATATAGGGGTCTATTTACTAAGCAGTGTTAGGAGAAGTGAAAAGTGATAAGGTGCCAGCCAATCAGCTCCCAACTGTCACTTTCAAACACAGCCTGTGAGATGACAGTTAGAAGCTGATTGGCTGGCACCTTATCACTTTTCACTCTTCACTTTTCACTTCTCCTAACACTGCTTAGTAAATAGACCCCATGATGCTCTACTATACAGATGATACATTACTATTTTGTTTCTGATATTACAATATACTATGAGGGGTATTCAATATGAAACGTTAACTTCACTGTCGAAGTTAACGTTTCTTATCGGAGTTTTTACCTGCGTTAAAGTATCGGGCGCGCGCCCGCTTATCCCCGTATTCAATATAAAATTAACGAAAACGGGAGCCTCCGAAGTTGGATTTGCGTAAAGTGACAAATTTTTCCTTAAAAAAATTGTAAGATCCCCCTAAAGTTGTAAAAACATGGGGGCTCACTATGGGTACCCCCGTTTTAACCTTTAAATGAAAGTCGGGGATTTAAATAGCCACAGCAGGTGTTTTTTCCCGACATTGAAGAAGTGTTGCAGAAGAGCACTTAGGTTATTTTTTTCATTTTTTTAAGTGGTCCCATCAAATTTGGGGTACATGAAAATGGGTACTAGCATATTTTTAAGCCCCTAAAGTAAGTTTTTAAAAATTCTGCAATTGTGCAACTGCCGCTATAAATCTATTCTAGAAAACACCTGCCGCATACTTGCAGAATAGCCCTGAACCTATTTCCCTATTGTTAATCAATTTTTTCCCATTTTTTTTTTCACCCCAATTTTTAATTACATTTTTTGGGGTGTCCCTATTTTTTTAAAAAACTTTTTTTGACACAGTTCTATTTTAAATGTCATTCCCAGGGGAGCAGGCTATTTTTTTTAACCCTGCACCCCTAAACCCCAATTCTGCACTTTTTTTCGACACCTATTCAATGGTAAAAAGTTATCCACGTTTTTTATCAAAGACTTTTCAAAACTGCAATAAGTCTTTGAAATTGAATACGGTGTAAAAGTAAAACCTCCGATAATGACGTCATAGCTCCGATATTAACGCAAAAACGATGTTTTCGCTCCCATATTGAATACCCCTCTATATGTTGTAATGCAGTAGGATGCTCTGTTGTTAGGCTTCTATCTGATGAAAGAAATATGTGGACAAAAGTAGAGGAAAGAGAGTTTATTTCCATAGTGCACTCAAGAGATAATTTGCTGGTATTTACACATATTAAAATTCGTAATCTTTATTTAGATATGCATTCAATGGATTTTCATACTCCAAAGGAAATCCTTAGATAGGTGAAATATTTGTTAAAAATAAAATAGTAACGTAAATATGTTTGCTCAAATATAGATATGTGATTTAAACATTAAGTAGATCCTGTAACCACCACCTATAATTGTAATGTTATGAATATTTCTTTATATCACTGTATTCTTCTGTCTCGTAAGTTGTAATTTGTTTACGATTAGTTTGCGTTAGTGACTCATATACGTATAAATTACCTATTAGTTTCACCTATTATACTTATAGGCTAAAACTGGTTAAATGTTTATCTGTTGTATCTAGGAACATGAATCATTTCATATTTTCAGATGTTGTTTCTTAGAGAAATTAATACTAATATCCTCTGTGGGATTCCACTTTACCATATGAAACTACACTTGAGGTAAACATAGATTTTTATCAAAATGAAGTCGGACTTACATGATTTATTTTGCCAGATGGATAACAATTAGGCAATTGTCGTTTTCCCAATGCACTTTATTATTGCGGCTGTTTAGTATTATTATTTAGAGTAGATAATAAAATAATAACTTCCTGCATACAATTTTTCCTTTTATAAGGAAAAAAGGTATGGGAGCTTAGCATATGGATGGTTGGGAAGTATATCTCTTCTACTGCCACTAATACAATAAGAAGGCATTTAGGGGGAGTTGTATCAAACCTTGGAGAGAGATAAAGTACCAACCAATCAGCTTCTGTCATTTTTCAAACACATCCTGTAATTTTGCAGTTAGGAGCTGATTGGTCTGTACTTTATTTCTATCCACTTTATCTCTCTCCAAGATTTGATACAACTCCCACATAGGTCCGTATTCAATTAGAAGTGGGTTTCAGGTGTGAAAAAGTATTGCGCACGTATCAATTCCAAATCAGCGAACACGGGACGCGGCGAAACTGAAACAGGCGAAAAGTCATGTCGTTTTAAATCAGCCTGACACCCCCCAAAAGATGCTCTGACATGGGGGTTCACTATGGGTACCCCCCGATTAGCCCTGCTGAAGGTATTTGGGGTCTTTGAATGGTCTCAATAGGCTGTCAACAAAGTGGAGAAGAATAGCATTTTGCTACTTTTTTTAGGGAAATAAGTATTCCCATCAAATTTGGGGTACATGAAAATGGGTGCAAGTATATTTTAAAGTTGCTAAAGTCAAGCATTAAAAAGCACCAAAAATCACCTGCAATCAAAAATACACCTCCCCCATTCTTCCAAAATTCCCCAAAGGCTATTTCGCTAGTTTTTGAATTTGTACCCCCACTTTGATTTTTTTTTGCCCCTTTTTTCAAAGTGCTTTTTTTTGGGGTGTCCTTTGTGGGGATTTTTGCATTTTTTATGCAGTTAGCATCAGGAGGTGTGTCCAAAGGGTGCAGGGAGGTTCCCGCAATGTTGCACCCAAAACCCCAATTCTGCACTTTTTTCCGCCGGGTGTTCCTAGGCGAAACTTTTTCGCCTATTACATTGCATTGCATTATTGCGCCGGCGAAAAGACGTTGAAATTGAATACAGGGATAAATGAAATCAGCGAAAATTATGTCATCGGCGAAAAAGTTTCGCCAAAAACGGCTTTTTGCTTCTATTTGAATACGGCCCTTAGTATTTTATTGCTCTGTCCCTCAGCCTCTAGGTTCCCCACCTTCAACAGGATAGTAATCACACTAATTAGTAATGTTTAGTAGCTTAAATCGCCTGGTAAATTAGGCAGTGGCTCTTTTACATTTCAGCCGAACAGTCTGCAATATAATATTTCCTGTATATTGCGCATAAATATTTTCTTAGTAAATGGTATAATACAGTATATGTCTGTTTGAAGTACCTACTTTCAATTCAATTCTTAAGTAATACCCTAAGTGGTCTTGTCCTATTTCAAACAGGCAGACATACAAATGGCTGTAGATTGTTCCCTCATACAAGTATCAAAAAAAACTTTATAGTTATATGACCCTTTTTTTACATGTTTTTTACGTGATCTTAATAAATTGTGATATATATAAAATTGATCTTGAAGTCTACATTTAAGCGCTCCCTAGAGGTGACCCATGTTTTGATTCACCTCTTACATATCATCAGAAACATGTAAGGGAGCTTTAATAAAAGTAAAAATAAATACACAAAATTAGTTGGGGATAAGAAACAACCACATTCAATATTGTATTTCAGCATTGTTTGATTTGTAAAAAACTATAGATTGTTAGGATTAAAACACAGTTTATCATGAAGATCACAGAAGAAGTATTTTCACACAAACTCACTGTCAATTATAAGGTATCACTATAAAATAGTAGAAAATAATGTCATGATATAACACTAACAACTAGCATTTACATATATTAAAAGAATAAAAAATAAAAAAACTCACGTACATCATTTAAAGCAAAATACATAGAAATCACAAATCAATCACTTAAATAATATATTATAACATACATTTAAATTAAGACCAATGTTAAATTGTATTATATACTTAGAATAAGAAATTAATATGTACTGTACTTAGTATAAGACATAATTAAAAACAATATGTAGTGTGGTTATAAATAATATGAAGAAAAGAGAAATATACATAAGAATACAATATAACTCCCCAATGTACCCAATATATGAATAGCATAACTACAGTATTTGAATGTAATACATTTACGGATATAACGATATGTATAAATATTGTGAGGATTAATATAAGAATTCTAAAAAATATTTTGGACAGTTTCAATACATACAGAAAATATAACATCTAATTAATAGACATCAATCTGTTGAATAATAAAATATTAAACAAAACGGTGGACTACAATTATCATAACATCAAATTTATAATGATCACTCATATACTGTACAGTATATGTGTTTCCTGCTGTTGAAGCTATATATACAGCAAGCTCATCTAAGAATAAAATATATAATTAAAATTACATTAGTGACAAGATGGGTTCCCTGCACTATATGAGTTCCCTAAAAAATAATGTGCCAAAAATAATATATACTGTGCCCCCAGTAGTGGTACCCCCTATGCAGTGCCCTTTATATAGTACCCCGGCAGTAGTCCCCCCCATGCAGTGCCCCCAGCAGTGATCCCCCCTATCCAGTGCCCCTTATACAGTGCCCCCTGTAGTGGTCCTCCCTATTTAGTGCCCCCAGTAGTGGTCCCCCTGTGCAGTGCCCCTTGTGCCCCTAGTAGTAAGCCCCTTATATAGTGCTCCCAGCAGTAGTCCCCCCCATGCAGTGACCCCAGTAGAGGTCCCCCTTATGCAGGCCCTCAGTAGTGATCCCCCCTATCCAGTGCCCTTATACAGTGCCCCTGTAGTGGTCCTCCCTATTTAGTGCCCCCTGTAGTGGTCACCTAGTAGTAAGCCCCCTATATAGTGTCCCCAGTTGCAGTTTCCCTTGTGCCCCTAATAGTAAGCCCCTTATATAGTGCTCCAGTAGTAGTTTCCCCCCCGAGTAGTAGTCCCCAATAAAGATTCCCCCTCCCGATGCAGTGCCCCCAGTAGTAGACCCCCCACCAGTTGTAGTCCCCAGTAGTGCCCCTCCCTCAATAGAGGTCCCCCCAGTAATGGTGCCCCCCCGTAGTGCAGGCACGCAAGTAAATAATAAATAAAAAAAACTTACCTTAATCCACGCTCCAGCTTCGGCCACTGCTCCCGTCACCGCCCTTCAGTCTTCCTGGGCTGGCACCCTCTGCATTATGGGAGAGACGTCATGACGTCTCTCCCATTACCCACTGCAAGAGCTGGAAGGCACAGCTCATGAATGAGCTCCAGCCCGGCTCTTGCAGTGGGCGCTGCATCAGTCAATGAGAGTTTGTCTGACTCTCATTGGCTGCTGGTTAACACACACATCGCTGCTGCGCTGGCGGTGATGTGTGTGTTAAACTGCACAGCCTGAGCCCACCTCCTGACGCTATTGGGTAAGCGCTCAGGGAGAGGGAAGGGGCTCGGCTGTGCAGCACAGGACCGGCGCTGGGTGCAGGGAAGCCTAGCGCCGGTCCTGTGTAAATGTGTAGCGCTGACCACACACATACTGCGGTCGGTGCTACACTGCCTAACTAGGGCGGGCCGGTACCGTGGCCGGCGGCATCCTTCCGCGCCGCCAGTCATACGGCGTCCAGGACACACCCACTGCTCGAGCGACCCCCCTTGGTTACGGTACTGTACGTAAGTAGATGGCAGTTTATAAAACTTTCTATTGGGAACTTCATCTTAAGAGACAAAAATTCACTCCCTTTTTGTTTTACAAAAATGTTTCTGATGATATTTCCTGATACAGTTCCTATGGAATTGAGAGAGTTATAGATTTATTTTTATTAATTTATATTATTTCCCCCCTATGTACATATGGGATTAATTTTCATAGAAAGGCTGAGAATTGGTTATTCTCATTCATCACATGTGGGTCGACATTATTCATAAGGAATATTAAGCGGGATTCTCTCTGTAGGAGTTGTTTGTTAATATCTCCTCCTATTACTCCCATGCATTTACTCTTTCTCTGGTTGGGGTTAGATAAGCTTTTCTACCTATTGCCCTCCTATATCCAGATTTAATAGTTTTATTACTAAAGCCTCTGTTGGAGTCTTTGGGTTAAATCCTTAGATCTTTTTTCAAAGGTTTCTTTTTACGAAACAGTTGAGATGTGTTTGGAGGATCTCACTCTTTTGCATTTCCCTTGATTGTTGAAGGACAGTGAAAACTGCTGGAATAAAGAATGCTTTTAGTAGCTGTAACTTTATGGAGAATATCTATTGTTATCTTACTGTCCTTTCAAATTTGTACAGTACCGTATTTGATGAAAGACCATTTTGGCCTAAGTCTAGGTCTGTAACATTTCATGTGCAGCAAATGAAGAAGGGCTTGTTGCTTGTAACATTTTCAAAAATGTTGCCAGTCATTTGTTTTTGAATTATTGATCACATAGGATCATATATGACTGGTAGATGAGGCATAGGTACATAAATATTTGTTTTAAAGATCTGTTCCTGCTTTAGTCCATTTGGTTTCTGACTATGTGATCAGACAGACTGGTACTCTCTAAAGTATTTGATGCTAAAATGCAAATTTATTGACTTAATAATAATAATAATATTAATAATAATAATAATAATAATAATAAGTTGGGGGCTATGTTGTAAATAAAATATCTATCTAGCCATCTTATATGTGGGCTATAAACAGCCTAATTGTGTAGCTAACAAGTGGTTAGCATTGCTCTTTCACATCACTGGGATCTCTCTGAATCAATCAGAGCAATGTCTGCTTGACACTCCTCCGTACTCCAGGTTCCAAAACCACAATTATTATGCTAAACAGGTTGCAGACCATGGTATCAATTTTTAAAAGGGAGCCGGGGGGGGGGGGGCAAGAACAACACCATGGGCAGTTTGTCTCTGATAGCTGATAACTAGCCTCTCCATTGGGACCAGCCACCATCTTGTTTATGCAGTGGATAATGCTCAATGGGGCACAAATTAGGGATCCTGAGAAATGGTCCATTGTATGGGAGAGATGTAGGGGATGGCATATGGATGAAGCAGAGAAAAAAAGCATCTGCATTCAGGTATCTTGGGCAAGTAAGTAGATGTGTGCATATGTGACTATGATGCTCTTTGTATTTTATAGAGGTTACTAGGGTGGAATGCGTACTACCACTGTCTAAAATGTCAGTCAGACCACTTGGTATGATGGTCATGCCCACTTTGGTTGCATGCCCTGCAGACACCGCCATAGACCTTGTTGGTGTGGGTGGGGCACTACAAAAGTTTTAGCCTAGAGCAGCCAGAAACCTTAATCAGGCCCTGCAAAACATTAAATAATTTCATCACTTTTTGGTCAACCTAAAAGTGATACAGCATAAAATGTAAAACTCAGTTCAAAATATTAAATTTTAAGTAACCCTATTATTTTGCTAGATTTAATAGCTACTCCTCCCCAGCATATTTTTGCCTTAATAGTTGCTATTTAAAAAAACAAACTGTTTTTACTTTACCTAATTAAGATGCCTAAGTATGTCAATTCAAAAGAATTGTATATTTTTATCTGGAATGCTTCTGCAAATTAAATTTTTTCCCACTCTAGCCAAATCAGTAAATACATAATGCCACATTTTTTTTCTAGTTCAGCATGTCCCTGCCAACTATATAAAAATAAACAGTTTTTCATAATGCAAATCTAATTCAGTTTTACAGCCGATCTTATTAGTAATGCATTGGTCACATAAAAAAATACTTAATTACTTCTGTGATTCTAAAAGTGATTCAGAGTGTTTTGGAATTAAAAACACTTAAGTCATTAAAGATCTGTGAAAATAATCATTTGTTGGCTCCTGGAGTTTACACCTTCTTTCATATCTCCTACTATGTATTTATTAAATAACTGTTAGTACAGTAGGTGGGTAGTGCACAGTTATAAATATAAATAAGAAATCTAAAAGAAAGAATTGATTAACAGAACACTAAATGCAAATCGTTTGAATAGCTTGTATTTTATTTTAACCCACTAAACTTAATTTTTTGCTATAAAAAGAAAAATAATTTGAAAATAACAACAACACGTAAACACACTTTCCACCAAAAATAAATTAATCAATTACACACCCTATATTAATCATAGGAGTAAACCATTTTCTATTCGGACCGTGTCTGTGCATTATCTTTGTGATCTAATGACCTGTCTTTATTTGATCATGTACTTCCTATTATTTACTTTACCATTCATTTCAAAATGTATAATATAGCTCCCCCCTCATTTTCCTATTCAAGTGCTCCTTGTCTCCCTGACTGGGTTTGCTCTCCCTTGAAAGGGTACACTTTCATTTAGTGGTAATATGACTTCCCCTTCCAATGACTAACCTCCACTTACCTGTCAAGAAACATTAATTCCCCAACCCTTGTTCTATAGTGCACGTCCTACCTAGTTTATCAGTTATACTGCAATATATTTCCAAATCCATGTTATTTTACACTTACTGTGCCATAAATCTGTAATATTTTGCTTTGTATGTACACTGTACAGCACTGCAGAATCTTTGTGGCACCTTAACAATAAATAATAATAATAATAAAATATTGCTAAATAAATATTACATTTAAAAAAAAAATCAGGAAATCTTACAAAAAGGTAATGATCGAGATGCTACTTAGAAGTAGACAGAGCTCAGAAGGTTTACATGGTCATAGGGACATACCATAAATGCCTAAATGCATAAACCTGTGTTGTTGGGTAAGACACACAGACTGAACCGCTAGCCTAGATTTTTTCTTTAAAGAATAACTAAATCACAAAATATAGATTTGTATATTAGTTCAGTCTTGATTATTTTTCTCTGAAAATATATCATAAGGTTGATCGTAGTTTAGATAAAGGTTGTTAGTATGTTATAAGTATAATAGGTGAGAAAATAGAATACTTTTGCAAATAAACATAAGAAAATTAATTTACGTAATTGACTACTATATTGGAAAGCATTGGCAAGCTTTCAAGGGTCAAAGATCCCTTCCTATAGCAGATTACATTGGCAGTGGTATTTCAGATAAAGAAGCCTTATAGCCTTGAATTCTTGCAATCATTTTAATTTTAAAACCATTTAAGGTTTCAAAAAATGACTAATGTTATTTTTTTGAAAAACTTTTAATGTTTATTGTATCAAATGTAAGAAAATAGATGTAATTGGTAAAAAATAACTTGTGAGTGACAATTCAATATGATCAAATGTATTTGAATTAATTGTTGACTAAATACACCGATAATTTGGATGTCATTGGAAAATTCTTACCCAAAAGCAACATAGTTGAGGCTGATTAAAATATGTGTATTGTAATTGTGTAATTAATGCTCAATGATCCTACAACTGTGGTACACTTCCAATGTGCTTCTCTTCAATCAGATGAAAATAGCAATATATGTGAAGCAATCATTTCTTGATGAAAAATGATCAGATTGCTAGAACTATGATTGCAATTTTTGTAAAGCAAAACTTACCCTATAACTGATCTTCCTGTCGCATTCCAAACCTTGCTGAATTATTCTGTTCATTTTCAGTTTTTGCCATTTTAGAATTCATGAGACTTTTTGGTTTGGAATTCTAGTGAGGGAAATGGATGACGTATAATGCTTTGGATGTAGAGGGCAGGAATGCTGATGAGGTTACTAATTACCCAGGCAAGGGTTTGCCTGAGGGGCACGGCAGGGTCCTCGAACCACCTGTCCAGGAAGACAAATCCCCACTCCATAACATGCACCAACACAGTAATTTTAATTATTTTTTTAGAGAAAACATGACCATGCCTTCCAGATTTGGCCATGCCCCCTCTGTATCACCCTGGCTCGCCATATGTCTTGGCAGGCCATAAGTGTTCACATACAATACTAGCAAGCCATCTGAATGTGAGTGATATGTTATGTAATTCTTCCCATTATATTTTATGGTTAGTTTATGGGAGCCTTTTATTCTTTATAATAGTGGTCTTCCACTTCCATTGTAGAATTATACCACACTTGTACTTTGTACAAGATGTTAAAATTCAAAGGAGTTTCAGGAGGTCCAAAGGATTTCATGGATAAGTTCATTTATTGCACACTATCCAATGTGACTTTTTATTTGGATATAGCTGTTTATTAATTTTATTAATATGTCTAAAGTGGCTTGAGTAGGATTATCCAACCTGCATATATTAATATGCTGCAAACTATGTTATCTAAAGTAAATTTAGATAGTTGGATACCGTAGATCATGACCACTTTTATATATTATTTTCCTAATTATTCCAAATAGCAGTAATTAAAATGGAAAATGTGAATGGAATTGTTATGAGTGTCTACCGTGGTCCTGAGCCTCAAGAACCAACTTGCCGAGTGCTTCACCTACAGCAGCCCACTTTCCCGGCTTTATTATCATTCACTGGTACTCGGCTGCTGCCAGGACTCTAAGTGCAGGCTCAAGATCACAGACACATACAGTACTGTGCAAAAGATTTCAAAGCAGACTGGGGTTTCAAGATGTGCTGTTCAAGCTCTTTTGAAGAAGCACAAAGAAACAGGCAATGTTGAGGACCATAGACGCAGTGGTCGACCAAGGAAACTTAGTGCATCAGATGAAAGACACATAATAAAATAGACAGGAACCGGCACCAGCAGTGGTGTATATAAATTAGGATTTAAAGGTGTCAACTGCTGCACACCTATACAATTCTCTCACAACAAAAGCAACACACAAAAAATAGTACAAGGTGGTGCTTAATAGACACAAAACAGTAGAGATTAAATATTCAGTTTTAATCACATTATAGCAATAATAATAAAATGCATATGCCTAAAAATTGTGCATGCACATATTTAACATTTACACCATGAAAATGTCTCAAGAAAAGCCTGGAGATTAATTAAGACAGATGTTGATACTAAATCCACAAAGTTCCAAGCAAGCAAAACCGTTCAAGTTGTTGCCTTCTAAAGTTCATACATTGTGACATTATGAATGTCAAGTTCCAAATTTATGAACTTTGGAAGGCAACAACTTGATATAACTGTTTTGCTTCCTTGGAACTTTGTAGATTTAGGGGTCTATTTACTAAGTAGTTAGGAGACAGGGTGAAAAGTTATAAGAAAGTGATAAGGTGCCAGCCAATCAGCTCCCAACTGTCATTTTTCAAAAACAGCCTGTGAGATAACAGTTGGGAGCTGATTGACTGGCACCTATTCACTTTCTTATCACTTTTCACTCTGTCTCCTAACACAAAGTATCAACACCTGTCTTAATTAATCTCCAGGATTTCCTTGAGACTTTTTCATTGTGTAGATGTTGAATATGTGCATGCACAATTTTTAGGCATATGTATTTTATTAATATTGCTATATTGTGATTAAAACTGGATATTTAATCTCTATACTGTTTTGTGTCTATTAAGCACCACCTTATACTATCTTTTGTGTGAAAGGCACATCATGCTTACTTCCCTTCGAAATTGGAAGATGTCCAGCAGTGCCTTCAGCTCAGAACTGACAGAAACCAGTGGGACCCAGGTACACCTATCTACTGTTCAGAGAATTTTGACTTGAAGTGGTCTTCACGGAAGAATTGCAGCTAAAAAGCCATCCCTTCGATGTGGAAACAAGGCCAAACGACTCAACTATGCATGAAAACATAGGAACTGGGGTGCAAAAAATGACAGGAGGTGCTCTGGACAGATGAGTCAAAATTTGAAATATTTGACTGTAACAGAAGGCAGTTTGTTCACTGTAGGGCTGGAGAGTGGTACAATAATGAGTGTCTACAGGCAACAGTGAAGCATGGTGAGGGTCCCTTGCAAGTTTGGGGCTGCATGTCAGCAAATGGAGTTGGGGATTTGGTCAGGATTAATGGTGTCCTCAATGCTGATAAATACTGGCAGGTACTTTTCCATCATGCAGTACCATAAGGAAGGCATCTGATTGGCTCCAACAAGACAATGACCCGAAACATACAGCCAATGTCTTTAAGAGCTATCTTCAGCGTACAGAAGAACAATGAGTCCTGGAAGTGGTGATATGGCCCCCACAGAGCCCTGATCTCAACATCATCGAGTCTGTCTGGGATTACATAAAGCGAGGCAAAAGGATTTGAGCAAGCTTACATCCACAGAAGTTCTGTGGTTAGTTCTCCAAGATGTTTGGAACAACCTCCCTGCCGAGTTCCTTCAAAAACTGTGTTTAAGTGTACCTAGAAGAATTGATGCTGTTTTGAAGGCAAAGGGTGGTCACACAAAATATTGATTTGATTTAGATTTGTCTTCTGTTCATTCACTTTGCATTTTGTTACTTATTAAAAATAAACGATTAACACTTCTATTTTTGAAAGCATTCTTACATTGCAGCATTTCTTCCACACCTGCCTAAAACTTTTGCACAGTTTTATATATTTAAAGGGAACAAGGCACTTCTAACATGGCTAAATATCATAAGAAACTAAAGTATTAGCTAATTATATAATTTAACTAGATGGCACAAGGGACTTAGGGCCTGATTCAGCAAGAATCGAAGTTGCTAATACGCACGCAATTGGGTGATTGTTGCGTTTTGTGCATGCATATGCATTGCAGTGTACGTGTGCAAACTGGCTGCTAAAATCGTGACTGCAATCGCAGTGACTACGCAGACCCATCACAGAGTGATTGACAGGAAGTGCTGTTTGTGGGAAGGAGGTGATGGTTGTGTGGTCGGCAAAACGCAGGCATCCCAGTGCGTTTGAACGCCATTACAGGGGGGTGCATAAATTAGCCACTGCGATGCCCTGCACAGCCTGAGGACTCATAACCTGCGCTGAAGTTAGCAATTTCTGATTAAGGTCTGACTTTGCGCAAGTGTGCATGAGGCTGCAATGGCACTCGATTGTACCAATGGTTTTGCAGTCTTGCTAAACATTACGGATATGTGTAAGGTAAAGTCGGTGTCCTTGTCTAGTGTTGCGACGGCACAGCGATTGCAGTGGATGAGCATACTATCGCAGTTGAACTGCTTGTGTAATCGCAATTGCAATAGCAGTTGCGATCTGTAGTGAATCAATCAGGCCCTTAATGCACTAGCTGAATATGCCAAGTAAATAAGAATAGCAAGATGATATTAAAACAATATATTGAAAATTGCTAAAAATCTTCAGGATAGCACAGGTTTTCAGAATAGCACAGATAATTGCACTGCAGGCGAATACTGAGCAGAACTATCAAACAGAAGAGGTACAGTAATTTGCACAGTGTGAAATGCTAACAGGTAACAGATTTTTTCCATAGCACAAATAATTGCACTGCAGAGAAATACTAGATAATTTATACAGAAAAGAGGATGCATTGTAGTGACATAGTGATAGGGCTCCAGACTCCTAAATAGCACAGATGATTGAACTTTAAACTGTAGATGCTGGGCAGGTCTAAATAACCCAGATTAATTCCACAGTGGATAAATGCTAGCAGATCTTCCAACTGGCACAAGTAATTTGCACATTAGTGAAATACTGACATTTAGCAGGTTTTCTGCATAGCACAGGTAATAAAACTGTAGGTAAATGTTAGTGAGATCTTCCAAATAACACAGATGAGATAGAAATATGCTGGGCGGGTCTTCTGAATAATCCATATTAATTGCACTGTGGAGAAAAGAGGGCAGATCTGCCAAATAGCACAGACAAATGAGCTCCGCAAAGCAGCAGGTACAGTATCAAAGTATACACCTGGACTGAAAGGATCAGACTGATTACAACCCACAAACGAGGATGAGAGGGAAATCCCTAACAAGATTGAAAAGCCAATGATTACAGATCCAGAAACCAGCAAGGCTCTGAGCTCAGCTTTAGCAATCAAGATTCAGAAAACAGTCCCAGCACAATGACTCCTGATCTGCACACCTGACTGGTTGCCAGGAGACTAATTGAAGCCACTAGAGCTAACCTCAGCAGGAGCTTCTGACATATACTTCTTCCGGATTCTAACAGGAATTTGATAGCATTACAATTAAAGCAGTAGAACAAGTGGCAGTATGGTATACCCCCATAGACCCACTTCAACCACTACCAATTATTCTATAAACATGATGGTAATGTTGGTGTATTTTGTGGTATATATCTTTCTTTTCATTTATGGTTATCACCAAACTATTATCTCCTACCCTCCAACATGACCCGTTCCATTAGGTACAAAATGCTCTGCTCCTGGACTTCCCACCTAATGTATGATTGCAGTCACCTGTGTTGAGCTAGGTAATTGATGAGACAGGTGTTTCACCACAGGTGAAGGCAATCATAAATTAAGAGGGAAGTCCAGGAGCAGAGCATTTTGTACCTAATGGAACGGGTCATGTTGGAGGGTCTGTTATCTGTTTTGTTTCAATTATATAAAGTGTAATTTCTCTTCAATTATATTATTATAATTTATTCCACATTTTGTTCTCCAGGTAAGGCCCTAATTCAAAATCAATCAAATCTACATGTCATCTAACGTGTATTATTTCTTTCTTTTAGTTATTTCCTTTTCAGCTTTTCTCATATCTAAATTAATGCTGGTGCTCCGAATTTGTCCTTCTAAGGCCCGTATTCAATTTGATGCGAAAAGCCGGAAGCGAAAAAGTTTCGCCGCTAACGTTATTTCGGCAGGCGGAAAAGTATCGCCATATTCGATTTGGAAGACTCTCCACCTAGGCGGAAAGTCAATGCAATGTAATAGGCGGAAAAGTTTCGCCTATGAATAGCAGGCGGAAAAAAGTGCAGAATTGGGGTTTTGGGGTGCAACGTTGCGGGAACCCCCATGCAGCCTTCAGACAGTCCCCCAAAGGTAAACTGTGTAAAATTGTTTTCAAAAACACTTAAGAACACCCCAAAAAATCACTTTCATTTTGGGGGCAAAAAAATGTTGGGGGACAAAGTTAAAAACTAGCGAACTAGAATCTAGAGGGGTCCCCAAGTATGCCCCAAGTGTTTTTTCCATTGCAGGGGCTTGCGGAAGGTAGATTTTTCACGATTTTTTTTACTTAACTTTAGCAACTTTAAAATATGCTGGCCCCCATTTTCAAGTACCCCAAATTTGCTGGGATAAGTTATTTTCTGCAAAAGAAACTCCTGAATACTATTCTGCACCACTTATACAAAAACGCTATTTAGCAGCTATTGAGCCCGTTTAAAAACAAAAAATACCTTCAGCAAGCCAAATTCAGGGTAACCATAACTAACTCCCATGTCAGAGCATCTTTTGGGGGGGGGGGTGTCAGGCTGATTTCCCAAAATCTGACAGGACTTTCCGCTTGTTCAAGTTTCGCCGGGTCCCATTTTCGCGTACTTTCAAATTGAATACGGGGATACGCGGGCACGCGCGCAATACTTTTCCGCCTGCAAAACACTCGATGTAGGCGAAAAGTCCGGGAGGTGGAAAAGTATCGCGGCTCGGCTCAAATTGAATACGGCTCTATGAGGGGTATTCAATATGAAACGTTAACTTCACTGTCGAAGTTAACGTTTCATATCGGAGTTTTTACCTGCGTTAAAGTATCGGGCGCGCTCCCGCTTATCCCCATATTCAATATACAATTAACGAAAACGGGAACCTCCGAAGTTGGATTTGCGTAAAGTTACGAATGTTTCCTTAAAAAAATTGTAAGATCCCCTAAAGTTGTAAAAACATGGGAGATCACTATGGGTACCCCCGTTTTAGCAGCAGGTGTTTTTTTCCCCGACATTGAAGAAGTGTTGCAGAAGAGCACTTTGGTTATTTTTTTCGTTTTTTTAAGTGGTCCCATCAATTTTGGGGTACATGAAAATGGGTATTAGCATATTTTTAAGTCCCTAAAGTAAGTTTTTAAAAATTCTGCATTTGTGCACCTGCCGCTATAAATCTATTCTAGAAAACACCTGCCGCATACTTGCAGAATAGCCCTGAACCTATTTCCCTATTGTTAAACAATTTTTTCCCATTTTTTATTTCACCCCAATTGTTTATTTAATTTTTTGGGGTGTCCCTATTTTTTTTAAAACTTTTTTTAACACAGTTCTTTTTTAAATGTCATTCCCAGGGGTGCAGGCTATTTTTTTTTAGCCTGCACCCCTAAACCCCAATTCTGCACTTTTTTTCGACACCTATTCAATGGTGAAAAGTTATCCCCGTTTTTTATCAAAGACTTTTCAAAACTGCGATAAGTCTTTGAAATTGAATACGGAGTAAAAGTAAAACCTGCGATAATTACGTCATACCTCCGATATTAATGCAAAAACGATGTTTTCGCTCCCATATTGAATACCCCTGTATATCTTTACTTATTTTTTTTTTCTTTTGAACAGTTTACTGTAGTACTGTAGTAGGTGAAGACAATGATTATTGAGCAGTTCATTGCAGCCCTGCACAAACACATCACCTGCTATATCACCTACTGGCTCTATAACACAGCTAACCCCAGAGGAAACATTCTCAAAGTACTTTTCCAAAAATTTTACCACCCAGAATTGTTTAATCAAATGCTCTTCCATTAATCTAAGTAAAATCTAATGTTTGTGATATGAAAATCTTAATTACTGGGAGGTTATGTCAGAACAAAAATGAACCAAAGCTGCTCTATTATCCTGTATTTTTATGAATATCAAAATGTTACTGCTGTTTGCCATGGTCAATAGGAATTCAAAAGAGAAAAGAAAATGTGCCAACAAAAAGACAATACGGTACTAAAGGTTGCTATTTGGTTAGGAATGTCCACTAATTGTAAAAGAAAATGTTTTATTTCTTGTTAGCTACAATAGTTTACAAAACTCATCTTAACAATTAAGTAATTCAGATAAGTTAACAGCAATCAGGGGTGATGAGAGTAGGTGGGGGGGGGCAGGTACTACTTACCCGGACCTGGGCCGGCTAGAGGGGCCCGAGTCAGTGCCACATAGGCAGTGAGAGAGAGGAGACTGTTGCTGTGCAGTGGCAGCAGTCTCTCTGCCCAGCCAGCACACGCTGCTGTGTGCGAAGCTGTGGGGGGTCCAGAGAGGCTGCTGCTATGCAGCAAGAGTCTCTTTTCTCTCCCTGCGAGTGTTCCTGGGCCCCTTCCTAAATCTTCCCCCTGGCCAATAAGGACAAACCCGCCCCCCCTTCTCAGCGTGTGTGAGAGCAGGCATGGCCACACCTCCCCGGTTTGGCCAGAGCCTAGTACCTGAGCCCGTCACTGCTCTCAATGGCCATGGCAGCAATAAGAAAATAAATGACACATTTTGGAGCAAAACATTTTGGAGCCTTTGCCAAGTTGATTGTAAACCAGTTGTAACCACTCCTGCATTGCATGCATGCAACTAAGTGGCCTGATTCAGAGGTGGACACTAACGCAGTAGCAGCTGTGACTTTTGTTCTGTCTACTCAGATGCCCACTGGCTGCATCTGTAATGCACTACGGTGCGCAAATGATCGCACCATGGAGCGGACATCGGCCACACCAATGGTCATTAGAGCAACCCTATGTTTGCTCAGAATATTCGACGGTACATGGCCGCCAATGCCAGTATCCATGCGGTACCTAACACTGGCATGCCCCCGACACACCCACCGATAAAAGCCACCCCCAGCCAATGGCCAGGATTTCCATGCAATTCTGATCTGATTCCCCCGGCAGTAACCAGCTGGATGCATGCACAATGCATCTCGGATGTTTGCGCAGATTTAAAATATTGGGCGCTTGCCTATCATATAGGGCCATGACTAGGGGTGTGCGAGCGGTGAGACAGGCACAGAGCGCAGCGTTCTGTGGGCGGCACCGCCACTCACCCACAACTCCTGCATCTGCCTAGCAGGGTGCCTGTAACGTTAGCCTGCTGTCAGAATCTCTGCAGCAGTGCCGCCTGGAGTGTCCTTAGGATTCTCCAGATGGTCACAACGCTGCTCTGGGCATTGCTGTAATAACCCGCTCCCGGTCCCTGGTGCAGACCACGCCCCTCCATGTGACATCATATGGAGGGGGCTTGGCCTGCACCAGGCGCCGGGAGCGCTAGCTACGGCACTGCTATAATCATCAGTGCGCATTTGCGCCATCCTTATCCAATGTCTGAAAACATGCGTATTACCACTCGCGGCCAACTCTATACAACCAGCAAATCCCTCAATACACCCTCACTGAATGTTGCCTACATTAGAACGCCCTGTTATGCCTCAAGTGGTAAAGAGATTGAAATGCCAACGGACATTTGCTTCCAGAGCAACGTGTAATGCAAAAACATGCCAGATACGCTCCGCAAATGGACGTACATTCACCTCTGCATCAGCCCCTTTGTGATGGGTAATTTGGTGATTACAAAAATACCCAAGTAAATATTCACATACTGTAGATGTGCTTTATAAATAATATATTGTGCAGGATATTCTACTTGTTAACATGAACTAAAATTGTAAATCGATATCTGTAATGCTTTGAATTATGGTTCTTAGTGTGAACTTTGAATTGTAAATCAATGTCTGCAAGTCTTTTGTAGATGCTCAAAAAACAAAATGTTAAATCAATACGCTGACTGCATTTATATATATATAAAAAAATCTTAAATTGCTCAATAAAAAAAAGTAAGATTGTTTTACATCCTCAGAGGGGAACGGTAGCTGTACTTGTCAATACCTGTACATTCACCACTTTATATTGATGCACGCCATACTATCCCTATTTTTGCAGCATTGTGACAATTCTTGGGGAGATCTAAAGGTAAGAGGAATGCACATTTATACTGTATATGGAATCAGCAAATAACAGCATGGCTTTGAATATAGCAGGAACAGTGGCTGCATGGACGATATTGTCCCAACTTTGGGCCCTAGAACTTTAGGATGTATTGTATTTTGATATGAAAAGTAATTTAAAAGCTTAATATTTTTTTAAAAAATAGTACAGTATCAAGGTCAATTTGCAGTTAAAACTCCAGGTATAGGCACACAGTACTTAGTAGTATTAATATCTAATGAATGTCCACTGACTTTGCATAGATAGTGTTATTTCCGAGGTTGTAGTTACAGCAGAGCATGGTTAAAACATCAGAGATAAAGGGGTAAATAGTGGGTCTGGTGGCATTTTCAACTCATCATTCTTAGCCGACAGCTTTCATCTCCAAACCGCCCGATTTACTATTCAGATGTTTGGAGTGCAGATTGAAACACTCTGGTGATGCCCAGTGACTTGTTTCATTTAATCAAGAGAGCAATATTATTTATTAATTATAAAAGCAATATTTGTTAATCCTTAATTGGTCTAATAAAAGTTATTTATGAAGAGTGGCAACTTTTGTGATTTTGTGAACTGGGCTCCATTTATAGAGAGATAAAATAATAAATGTTGTCCCGGTCATAAATTAATTTTGTTAATGACTAATTAAAATTAATTAATAGTGCCCTTTAATATAATGAATACATTAATCAATACATAGTAAAAGAGTTCTGGGAGTCCTCACCTTCTGATTGGGCAGACAGTATGCTGTTTTAGTTACTGTATCTCACCTATCACAACCACCTCTTTTGTTGGAGAGTTATTATGGGAGTTTCCAAAACCGGCTCTTTTGATAGTTTCTATTCTATACACTTTGCTTGGATTCTCTAAAGAGAATAGTCACAACGCTGGCCCTCTGCAAAGACTAACATGTGCTTTTCTTACCACAAGATTTGGAAATTTGACTGTTAGAAGGAAATAGGCATAAAACTGTCAGAAGAAGAGGGCATTGTTCCCGTGAAACGCGTAAGAAGTTTATGTAGTTGTGATATATGATGTATCTGATAGTTGCCTATGTGACACGGATGTGATTGAATTATAGACTTGTGACAAATACCCAATACACTACTTGCTTTTAAGAAGTATTATTGACTTTTAAATTGGGGAAACCAGAAATTACTTTGTGTACATCTAAATTCTAAGGAAGAGGTTCTGGATTCCTCTTCTCCTTTCAAGGCAGCAAACACCAGCAATGATTTGATTCCCTGAGTAGACAAGGTGCTGATCCGTAATCCTTTTCATTAATGGCTAACTGATGGCAGTTTCTAAACTTTAA
The DNA here is from genome assembly GCA_031769625.1 of Taudactylus pleione. NCBI lineage: Eukaryota > Metazoa > Chordata > Amphibia > Anura > Myobatrachidae > Taudactylus > Taudactylus pleione. The sequence goes on from JAUIMM010000334.1 coordinate 7,637,726, forward strand.
TATTGCCATCGGTTCATCTGCGCTATGCCTTTGATAGGTCTGTGGGTTTAGACAAACCACCCTTTAGTAAACTTACCCCAAATAAAGGAAAGGCTACACGTGTGCCCTGTCTCCTGCCCACATAGCTCAACAAACTATATTGCACACAGAAACAAAATATCAGTTGAGTGATTTCCAGGGCACAGACCTTCTCAATATTGCACCATGCAAATGACACAAACCATTTAAGGAGGGTGCTATGCCACGATACTGACAGTGCAGATTAAATCTAAATTGTAGCACATCTTTAAAATTGGTATTTGAAATGTAATGCAACCAAACGTAAAGAGCAACGGAATATGCTGCGCTATATAAGAAACTGTTAATAAATAAATAAATAGATAAGTTGCCTCACAACTCTTAGTGAACTGCTGTAAAATATCTTATACATTATAATATGTATAATCCTATAGAAAATGTTTACATTTCAGCATCTTGAACTGTAACTTTATTGTACCTAATTTCAATATTTCATACTTGAATAGGATATGAAGAAAATGGTTAATCAGCTTTAGTAGGGAATTTTCAATTTTGCATTGTACGTTTATGGAGATAATTAATTTTTATAAAAATTTAATAACCGATTTTAATTATTATAAAATGTTATAATTCATTGACTTTGATATACTACTGATCCATAGCAGGGCAGCACAGACGGTGTAATGGTTAGCATTACTGCCTCACAGCTTTGAGGTCATGGGTTCGATTCCCACCACGGCTCTACCTGTGTGGAGTTTGTATATTCTCCCTGTGCTTGCGTGGGTTTCCTCTGGGTACTTCGGTTTCCTCCCACACTCCAAAAATATATACTGGTAGGTTAATTGGCTCCCAACACAAATTAACACTAGTGTGTGTGTGTGTGCGCATGTGATAGTGATTGGGGGATTGTAAGCTTCCCTGGGGCAGGGACTGATGTGAATGGGCAAATACTCTCTGTAAAGTGCTGCGGAATATGTGTGCGCTATACACTGTAAATAACTGGTAATAAATAATAACTGGTAATAAATAAATAAATAAAAGAGCAGTTATGAGGTGCACTGATCAGTATGAATATTTATCTTATAATAAAAGTTATGCTTTATTATTTGATAACAATACATAGGAGTAACTATTTAGTAGCAAAATATTAAAACAATAAAGGAATGTGAAACTGTAGAATAAAGTGATTTGTAAAAATCCTCTATATTACATGATATAATATTTATTATCTATTAGGTGAGTGTAATCAATACAGGTAATACGCTTCACGGGTTCAACTCTTATTGTCCTGTTCCCTGCCACCCCATCTTTTCAGCGATATATTTGGTAAGATGGCACCTGTAAAGAAGTGACAGAGTCGTTGGTAGCCCCTGTGTAGAGCCATATTTTCAAACATATTACCAGAAAGGTGGCACTGCCGGAGAAGAATGAGGAGGGGGTACCGCACCACTAGGTACAGTGGACGGTCCTTGGTGCACCCATGGTAGATACGGCACTGCTGTGAAATGGAGGGAAGTATGCTGCTACATCAATACTGTACATATGACGTGCACATTGTACGGTTATACTGGTGGCACCGGAAATTATGTTGACATGCACAGAGATTGTGACTAACATCAGGGTGTGCCGAAGCATAGCGTCACACAATCTGCTCACGCCTATGCTCCTGTATAAGGCTGCTATTACCCTGTAATATTACCTCATAAGCTTACACACAGGGTCATTGGACCTATTCTCTGCCTATTAACACCCAGGACAAGATATAATAGGGTCCGAGTTATTTTTGTGAGACAAACTCAGACCTTCTTGCATATTTAAAGGTCCGAGTATGTCTCACAATTCGCCAAATGTAATAGCTTGAGAACTTGAGAGTTCAACTTTTCCCCTATGTAAACTCTGAACTTTTAATGCAACTAGCAGTAAAAGGTCCGAGTTATACAGAAGCCTTCACAAATCAGGAAGATCTTTGAAAGCTTCTGTGTGTAAAAAAAAAGGAAACAGTAAAAATAAATGACGTGCTCCATAGGCAAACGCAGGGGGGGTTTCCGTCTGCCTGGAAACCCCCCTCCCCAGCCCACACCATGACCACAGTAGAAATAGTAATATAATACTTTGTTACTTGTGCTGCATGTTCTTCACAGTATCACAATTAAATAATTAGCACCACCTGTGGATCTTTTAACATGTACCAGCCAGTAATAAATAACCTGTGCACCAACTAGAAGATCTGGAAAACATGCACTGTTAGAGATGCATTGCTATAGAGCCCAATATGTACATATACAGTATGTCCAGGGCAGTGCTAGGTTCCTCTGCTGCTCCTCCAGGCTCCCGGACTTGCTCCAATAGTCTGGAATGGTGCCCACATCTAAAATAAATACGTTCAGCTCAGGCAGGATGGCCCTACTGCCATATCTAATGGCTTACTGTGATCACTGGTCCTCAATATGCTGGAATTATTATACACAATACACTTTGTATAATGCTTATTAAAGCTGTTTAAGTACTAATTCTGCCCTCTTCATTGACTGGCCACACTTGCTCTAAAATTAAGCCATTGGAAACCCCCCTCTGGAAATCCTGCATTTGCCACTGTGCTTCCCCCCCCAAGTATAACCAGCCCCAGTTATACTTGGTTTCCCTGTATTTATACAGGTTTCCCTGTATTTTAAGAACCAGGCTAGGCTCTGCTGAGCCTGTCCTGAATCTTAAAATACAGGGGAAAAATGTGTAGGGGTCCACTGTTGAGCCTGTCCTGCTTGTGGAAATAGAAGGGACAAAATGAGTAGGGGTCCGCTGTATTTTCTATAACCAGCACCAGGCTCTTATTAGCAGGTGTGTAATGCCACAGCCAGGGAACCCTTCACCATCTCACCTGGGTAAAGCATTATACTTGACCACTAGTCAGCCCAGGCCAGGGATCCCTGGGGAGGTGCACCCAAGGCCTGGGTTGATACCCATGGCCGGTGGGTGGCGGGTTGATTGTGTAAAAGCGTGTGTAAAAATAGATTGAATAATATTGTCTTTTACTGGAGAACTAGAGGTCCCAGCAAGCCTGCCCAGCATGCTGGTACTTGGAGAACCACAAGTACCAGCATGCGGGGCATTAAGGGCCCGCTAGTACCTCTAGTTCACCTGCAAAAGAAATATTAAAATAAAGACAAGACTCTCACATCATGAAAGTAACATTTTATTAAAGCATACATGCACACTCACGCTCACATTCACACATACTCACCTAGATTCCCTGTAGCCATTCATATTCACTTGTCTACTAGAATCCACAGCACCTGCAAACAAAATTCCATACTCAACTATCCCTCATGTAGATCACGTCCTCTTTGGTCCAAGTAGGCATCCAATGGGTTAAAGAACAAAAAAAACGCACACCCGAAACCAGGTCGGAAAGGACGAAAGGTATGAGTGATTGGGATCCGCGTGACTCCTGTCATTACAGGAGCCACCAGCCAATCAGCGGGTGCCTCCATAGGAGCTGTCCACTGATTGGCTCTGAGCGGTCAGCCTGTGTCACACTTACCCCTATAGACTTCAATGGTGAAAAAGCTCCATTGAAGACTATGGTGGAAACCTCTACATTGAAGCCAATGATGGTAACCGCACATAGACTCGCTAACTTGAAGCAGGTTTTATTTTTTCTTCGAGTTTACAGATTGTAATAGTGTGCAAGTTAAACACTCTCACTCTATTACATTGTTTGACTTGTATGCTCACAATGGCAAAATATCTGGATGCGTTTTGCCATTGCGAGTTCTGGGGTTGCGGGAAACATATGAGTTCTGAAAATGTGCAAATATAGCTCTATACTCGCACAGTTTCCAAACTCGGACCCTATTAAATCTCGCCCCCAGTTTGGTTTTATTATTGTGCCTGTTCCCAGTTGTAAAGCTCTGCATATGAGTATGATTATGGGTATAAGTATGCTATCACTATACTGTACAAATACATTTTAATAAAGAAACATTTACCTCATGGCTAGTGGTAAATGATCTGCTCATTGCGGGGTGGCTTGTGTACAATACAAAAGAAAAGAAAGGTGGGAGGAGCAGGTGCACACTATAAGCACTATGGGGTCTATGTACTAAGCAGTGATAAGTGACAGAGTAAAAAGTGATAAGTCTGTGATAAGTGCCAGCCAATCATCTCACAGGCTGTGTTTGAAAAATTACAGTTGGGAGCTGATTGGCTGGCACTTATCACAGACTTATCACTTTTCACTCTGTCACTTATCACTGCTTAGTACATAGACCCCTAAGAATTCTAGTCATCAAAAAGTCTATAATAAGCTGCAACAATTAACATGGTATTAAAAGTAAGGTTTCTTAGTACATGTTTGGCCAAAGATGTTTGCCCACCTACCACATCACGGTGAACCTTATACAGGTGGGTCCCTAACATTCCTAATACTGACACACAAATTAATTTATCTAGGACTTACCTTTCATAGGACCCATTAGATGTGTGTACTGCAATGCAAGGACCCATACCAATTAAAATCACCTGGGGCAGGAAGGAGGACTGCTAGCCCAAAAGAAGGGGTCTCACCTTCAAATGTACCTAAAATACAAACACATAGGAAAAGGAGGGGCTGGACTGCACATGCTAATATTAAACATGACAATACAGAATACAATACCTAGTGGCCATTTGGACAAAATAAAATTTATTCATGGGTGTCCACGTATATAATATAGAGCAAGTCCAAATTAATTGTCCTATATAGAGTAAAGTCTCTGGTTCTCACATATACATTAAGCCATGCCAGTTGTGGTCAAGTGGGCAACATAGAGCACTTGGTAGCTTAGATTACTCAGGTTTTGGTCTGCTATCAGACTTGAGATGGGTACACACCAGTGGCGGCTCCAGAGGTTGGGCTGCACTGCAGTCCAGATTCATATAGGGGACTACTCCAACTGCCCTTCCAAACGCTGCCAAACATCGCCGGCCTCACCTCTGGAGCCGCTAGTGGTATACATTATACGATACATTGTACAATATATCGTTCGAGCGTGCATCGGAAAAATATATTATATACGTTGTATAGTGTGTACGTCCAATCCGTCGTTTACAACAGTCGTCATTGCATCATCCCATCTGCTGTTCATGCAGCATGCGACGAAAACATTGCGCCATAATACACTGGGTCGTGCAGTGTGTACAGCGCATGCTATTATTGCTATATATCATCACATCGACAGCGTTTCCCAGCTTTACAGTAGCTACTACTGGTTAATAACAATTGAATTTCCTCTCTTCTGCTAAAAGTAGTAACGGTTATCGTTCAGTAATGGACAGTAAACTAAACACTTTCTGCCAATAGCAGAATAGACTGACAGCATTTAGCTTCCTGTCCTGCCCTAAACTGACAGTGTGCAGTTAAGGAGAAGAATAGAGATGTTATCAACCAATAACAGCAGAGGCTAATAGCAGTTACATTCCGTAGCTCCAGACATTAGATATATGAGCAATAACATCAGGACTCTAGCTAATATCAAGAGTGACAGGAGAAGGGGGTAGTGGGTAAATGCGCTGACTAATAATGACACTGAGAGTCCTAGCTAAAGGCACTTTGTCAAAATTAAGATTGCTAGCTCAATTGGAAAATTTTAACATATGCTCTTTTGGTACATTTCCATAGCCCAGGCCTAAAGAAAAAGCTGTTAGTGACTAGTTTATATGTAGTATATGAAGTGATTATCAGTCATTTCTTGTCCTTCAAATCCAGCTCTAAACGCTGCAGTTGTCAGACAAGGTGAGGAGTCTTTTTGTCACTGTCTAATCCAAACACCAGTTTCGGATTATATAAATCTGTAATCTATTTGTTACGTATACTGTAAGCGTATATTTTCTAGAAGCCTAGTCCTATTTAAATTACAGGTTGAGTCTCCGATATCCAAAATGCTTGGGACCAGGGGTATTTTGGATATTGGAATATTCCGTCGTTTGGAATATTTGCATATCATAATGAAATACAGTATCTTGGGAAAGAGACGCAAATCTAAGCACAGAATCCATTTATGTTTTACATACACCTTATACACAAAGTCTGTAGGTAATTTTATACAATATTTTCAATAATTTTGTGGCTCAGACCGAATTTGTATATATACATGAAATTAATTTATGTTTCATATACACCTTATACATAAAGCCTGAAGGTAATTGTATACAATATTTTTAATAATTTTGTGCTTAAATAAAGTTTGTGTACTTTTAACCATAAAAAAGCAAAGGTTTCACTATCTCAGTCATGCTAAAAATATTCCGTATTTCGGAATATTACATATTTTCTGAATATTTGGATATGGGAGACTCACTCAACCTGTACTGTACGGTGCTCATTACACGAGAGGCAGAATTTGGATTGTATGAATTATTTGGAAAAACTCAGGGTGCTTTCAGTGGCATTTTTTAGGTTGATTTTAACCAATAACTGGTGCAGATTACTTTATGTACAGTAGGTGAAAGAAAAATCTAGTTGATATTGCTCCCCAGGTGTTTGAATGAAAAAATAAAATAGAATGATGGATCACCACACTCCCAAAAGAAAAAGAAAAATAGAAAAGAAATACATGCTATTTCCCCTGATAATAAAAGTATTAGATGTATGAATAAAAATAAAAAAAGTAATAAACTGGTATTTGGAGGCTTATTTACCATCTGGGGCCATGAGTTATGATGGTGAATACTTAAATACAGGTGTGGTGGCTCTGAAAAGCAGCTGTCCCCGTGATCCCTAACATATTGTTACTGACCACTTTCTATCTGACCCACACTGCACGAGTAACCTGAGGTCATGCATGCACAAGGCCGCTGGTATCACAGTGAGGAGGTGGAGGGATCCAATCCCATAAGAGAGCATGGGGCTCCGGGAATCAATGTCACCTGAAGATGGCATTGGTTCCTGCAAGCAAACTCCGAACTTTCAGTTTGCGCAATTTGCTGAATCCTTGGAGGCTTTATTGAGCCCGTAATAATGAATGGCCCCGTTACAAGAGACATGCAGAAACTAGGATGATGAATAAGCCCCTTGGTGAGTAATCAACTGAACTACAATGATGGATTCAGTGTAATCACTATACAATACAAATTATATGCATAATATATGGTTAAATAAATAAGGTAACAAGATCTCTCATTGCATAAATGTATTCAATTTGTATATATACGTATAATCAATACTATGGCCTTGGTACAGATTATGTTTCCATATAGTCCCCATACTTGTTTAAGCGTTTAAGTTCCTAAAGGCATCTATCCTAGCAAAGAAGAAATTAGTGTCAAGCGCCTGAAGCCAGGACAGGACGGCTTGCTGAACTTCACCATCGATTGCGATTCACCTAATTTCCAGATGCTTTTCAATGGTTCAGAGAGATGGAAATCACTCGGTGCCAGGTTGGGGCTGTAGGGAGGATGGTCCAGTACCTCCCTATAGTGCCTGCAGTCTGCCCTGCCGTTATCAAAGTCAGTGCATCAAACCCAAACCTGTTTCCATGACCTGACATTATCACCGTACACATCAACAAGTTGCCTATGAATTTCAGCTGCTGATGTGCCCTTTAGACACAGAAATCAGATCACACTATGCACCTCAATGTTTGCCCATGTTTCCACCAGCCCCGCCATCTTACAATTGATGCTGGGACAGTATGACTAAAGGCCGTGATGGGAAGCAGTGGTCTACCTGCTCTGGCCTACTTTACTTTTTAACCCACCCTCGTATAACACTTCATTATTAATAAAAATGTACAGATATACAGCTAAGACCAGCAGATATATCAAATCATACAAAACCAAAACTAATACAGCTACCTAATATTCATAACTTCTTCTGGATTTATCATGGCATAAGAAAGTCAGGTAAAATCACTGGAGAATAGTGTAATTATATGCTTGACGGACCTCAAGACAATGGGGGAGGTGTAGGATTTTGCTATCTATGTTTTATATGCTTATGATCCCAAATTAAAAAGAGTATTATACTATGGCAGTGGCGTAACTAGGGCAGGGGTTTGTGCCCTGGGCACGTGGTACAGACCCACCCTAGTCACTTGGTGTAGTGCATCCCGCAGTGAGTGCGGTCCACACTACACAGTTACACACACATTGCCGCCAGTGCTGGCAATGTGTGTGTTTCAGCAGCCAATGAGAGTCAGACAGACTCTCATTGGCTGCTGCTCTCACTGCCAGAGCCTGGCTAGAGCTCACTCATTAGCTCCGCCTCCCGGCTCCTGCAGTGGGTGATGGGAGAGATGTCATGACGTCTCTCCCATAATACAGAGCGGGACCGAGTGGAGGAAGGAGGAGCAGACAGCAGCGGGTGCAGCAGGAGCGGGGATTCAGGTAAGTTAGTGAGTATTTTCTGTCTGTCTGTCTGTCTGTGTCTGTCACTACATAGGGACGACCACTACTGGCCGGGGGCACTGCATGGGAGGACCACTACTGGCCTGGGGCACTTTATAAGGGGGACCACTACTGGCTGGGGACACTGCATAGGGGGGACCACTAATGGCTGGGGGCACTGTATAATGGGCACTGCATAGGGAGGACCATTACTGGCCAGGGGCACTGCATAGGGGGGACCACTATCGGCCGGGTGCACTGCATAGGGGGGACCATTACTGGCTGGGGCACTCTATAATGGGCCCTGCAAAGGGGGGACCACTACTGGCCGGGGGCACTGTATAAGGGTGCACTACTGGGGGCCTGCATAAGGGGGACCACTACAGGGGGGCACAGTATAAGGGTGCACTACTGGGGGCACTGTATAAAGGGCACTACTACATGGGTCACTGCTACTAGGGACATTGAATAAGTGGCACTACTATTCGGGGCATTAAAGTGCATATGTAATGGAAAGGAACATTCCCGAAGTGACAAGAAAGGGGTGTGTGTCATGTTGATGCCCCATTTTTCAGTGGCCACACCCCTTGTGGCATGTGACCACACCAATTTTTTTGCTTTGCGTGCACATAGAAGGGGGGGGGTGGGGGCTCAATTTTTTTTGTTTGCCCTGGGCTTCAAATACCCTAGTTACACCACTGTACTATGGTGGCTTTCTCTGTCTCTCTTTACATAAACATTTATGGTGTATGGGAGTTCGAGGATTCGCCCACACTCAGTGTTGGAATCATAAGAAGCCCTTCGCACAGTGGAATTCGCAGGGAAATTGCCCAAGAAAAATTGGATGTGAACTTTCTTCTTTGGAAGTCTGTTTTTGAGACTGAGAAATTACATGATGAATTGTTTTACCATTCATTATTGTTCTTAAGAAGGATATAGGTCAATCTTGGTTATAGATATTGCGCTAGGTGGCCATTTTTATTGTTCTATTGCAGTGTCTGCTGCCTATGAATCCGGGTTAGATTTGCAATCTGCTGAGGTTCTGTCTCCAGTGTTCAGCGCTCTCAATTTTTAACCTTGGTTGCAATAACAAAACATACATGCATAAATAAGCAATATAGAGTATATATTATGAATCCTAAATATTGACACATTTTGTTGTCATGATTTACAGCGTCATCAGAGGGATATACATTATTTAGATTACATTGCATTGTCCAGAAAATCTGAAGGCTCCCAACACAATAATATAGGCATATAAAGGATATCAAGTTTTCTAGCAACAGGAATACCCCCAACTACCCCCCTAGCCAGTTGATGCCATTAAAATCGGTGTGTTTATGAAGGCGGGGGGGGGGGGGTGTAGTTGAGCCAGGCACATGCCCTAAAATGTCTGGATCATTGGGGTGTACAGACTATGTTACTTGATGCCGATTTTTTGCCATGAAAATGCCATGAAAAAACACCGTTCTGGCGCTTCCAGTAGATCATATATAAATAAAACATAGAACTGCAGCAGATAACCAACCTCTGTGTATGTTGGTAATTTGGAGAAACCGAAAAAAAGCAAAATCTGCACTAACTCTATATTAAATCAAATTTATCATTGGAAAAGTACTGATGCGATAATGAATGTACATAAATACACAATATATATTTAATATACACTAAGGATGCCACATAAAATCAATACACAAAAATGAATACATATAACACTCTAAAATTCAATCTAATATTGTACTTTCAAATGATTGTAACACTGTTATACTATTAAATATATTGATACAAAAGTTGACTGTATTTCTCCACCTGCTAATCAATTAGCCGTAATTATCTTCATTGTGGAAGCATTTACTATCTGGTCTGTAGAAACACCCAACAGCTCTCAGCATCTAATCTATTTGTTTTTTCTTGTTGTGCTGGATTACAGCTATTGGCAACTTTTGTATCGATATACTGTATTTAATAGTTTAACAGTGTTACAATCATTTGAAAGTACAATATTAGATTGAATTTTAGAGTGTTATATGTATTCATTTTTGTGTATTGATTTTATGTGGCGTCCTTAGTGGGTATTAAACATGAAAATGCCATGAACTACTTACATATAGGATATTATATGCACACGCAGGGGGGGTTTCCGGGTAGCCAGAAGCCTACCCCTGCCCACCGATCAGTGGCATAGCGCCGTCGATTTCAGTAAGTGTAGTGCGGACCGCAGTGAATGTGGTCCGCATTAGCCAGTAACAAACACACCACCGCCGGCAGTACACTCATACTACCCTGTGGCTGTGTGTTTGTTTTAGCAGCCAAAGAGACTCAGACAGACTCTCATTGGCTGCTGCACCCACGGAGGGAGCCGGACTGAGCTCCGCCTTCTGACTCCCGCAGTGGACAGAGGTGTGGATCGTGGCAGGCACAGGATCGGGGATTTAGGTAAATATATTGTGTGTCTCTTGCTTTATAAAAGTAGGGGCACTGCATGGGGCGGGCCACTACTGGGGCCACTGTATAAGGTGCACTACTCGGGGCCCTGTATAAGGGTCACTACTGGGGCACTGCATAGGAGGGCCACTATTGGGGGTCGCCCTATGGTGTGGAAGCCGTTAGAAACTTGTTTTTAGGTATAGTAGAAAATCCAGCAGGAAGGTCCAATTTTGCACTTAGACATTTATAGTTACTACAGCTGTTATATTTATAATTTTATATCTTGTCAATCTGATTCTCCAGTAGTAAAGTCAATTTACACACCTGCATGTTTACAAATTGATTTGAAAACTTGATTAAAATGTTTTTGAAAATGTTTTTGTCCTGTGCCCATTTCCACTGCTGTGATGAATTGTAATTAGCCTGTTGCAAGAAAATGTAAACTTGCCATCTATAGAAGCCAGTCAACAGCTTTACAGTGGCTCTAGATCCTCTTTTAAGCCCTGTATGGCTATAACCCGAAATGCTGTATGACCTCAGTATCGGAAAGCTGAGAAATATCGCACCTCTCTGCAAAATGTCTGGGTGCCCTATAAACCACACTCAGTCTCTCCTCTATCTCTTTCATTCAATATCCACTTCCTTCATTCTCTAGCTTAAAAATTCAGCACAAAAAACACAAAAGCTTAAGCAGATCTTAAACAACATCTATCATGTTTACGATGAACAAGTCACGTGAATTTTTATTTATGGTCATCTCACTATTTACTTCCACATACCACCCGTTTAAAACAAGTGAGATTTTTTTTTCTTTTTACAAAACTTCTCTGTAGAGAGATGTTTTCTGTCTAAGTTGTTTTAGCGTATCTGAAAGGGGACGTTTGGCTGCCAATTTATCATTGATACACAAATTTGCAAATCACCAGTCATGTCTTATTTATGCAAACAAATAAATTAATTCAATGTACAAAGAGCACAGGGTACTTCAGTAAATGAGTGTGCAGATCACACTCACTTTCTGTGGCTACTATAGCAGTACAGAGCTACCTGGGTCAGTCCTAAGCCTAGGCACGCACACACCCTAATGTTAGACACCATCTCTATGCTCAGTGTCAGTGGGGGAGTTACAAGATGTAGTTGCACCCTCCACTTCACGCCCTGATAATATACACACCAGGAGGAGCTGAGGATGGAGCACTGCAGAAAGTTTATCATGTACTATTCATGTATGCACCATTCTGAGGACACTTCTGATTGGCATTAAATTATATGCTGGTATATCTGTTTGGCATAATATGAATTTACTTGCCAACTCTCCCGTAATGGCCGGGAGGCTTCCGAATCTAGGGTGCTTCTCCAGCTGCCCTGAAGAGCATTTAAGCCTTCAGGAGGCTAACCCGCTTCTGCCCAGCACTGCCCACTTCCCGATTAAAGTGGGCAGTCAATGATGCAAATTGCTCTAAATCACGTTGTAGCCATGCCCCCCACTCTACAATGTTGGTAATCCCTGCATTGTATAGCGGGGACGGAGCCACGATGACGCAATTGCACAATAACATCCCCCACACCGCTCCCTATGCTGTGCCATGCTCCTTGCAGCACCCTCCTACGCCGCGTCACGTTCCTCGAGGTGGTAACCTGGCTGCACCCTCTACTATTCAGAAATTTTGTGTCATTTTTTCTTTCAAATTTAATTTACTGAGTTAATGAGGCCATTCCTGAGCAATTGTGTACTGTTATGTATCAGTCATCTGACAAAGCTTTGGAACTGATACAAGTTTCGGGAAAAACTATTATTTTAGGAAAGACTGAAATTGAATTGGGAATTTAATTTAATGTCCCTTATTCCTTTCAGTTTATAGGTTTTACATTTTATTTATTAACAGTTTCTTATATAGCGCAGCATATTCCGTTGCGCTTTACAATTGTAAGCATTAATAGAACAAAACTGGATAATAACAGACAGATATATAGGTAGGAAGGCCCTGCTCACAAGCTTACAATCTATACATGAAATGATTAGTACACCGTGGATAGATGCCTTCCTTTGGGGTGATTTTGTCAGTATCCTGACTTTCTCTCATTTGTTTCTCTTGTGACTTTCCTCTGCCACCTGACCTGTGGATCTGGATGTTCTATTTTGCCTGGGAAGTCTGCTCAAGTATGCAGGCTGCAACACCTCTAGCCATCTATGGTTTACCAGTGGATCCTGCTGCGGTTTCAGCAGCTACCTGTTACCATCAGTCCCAGCCGATACTTATTATTATTATTATTATCCTTTATTTATATGGTGCCACAAGGGTTCCGCAGCGCCTTACAAAGTACAGAAACAAATGAGCACACAAGACAGTTATTAAAAGTACAGACAATGCAGGACAAGTACATGATTTAAAACAATGCTGCATAACACCTAAATAAGCAGCAGGGTGTCAGTAACCAAGTTTTAGGTGCCATTGTAAAAGTAAGGCAAGAAGAAGCACGTGAGGAAAGAGGGCCCTGCTCGCAGACAAACAGGGGTGACACAGATGGGGAGCATAGAGTAGTGGGTTAGGATGGGCGCTGGAAAGCATTGAGGAAGAAATGGGTCTTGAGGGCCCATTTGAAGATTAAGAGCCAGGAAGCCAAGTGATGAAGGAATTTTGCAGGAGCAGTGGTGTCAGAAAGGTATATCCAGGATTTGGTGATGGCAAGGAGAATCAAGGCATTGCAGATGAAGTGCTCATGAACGGAAACCAGTTTATTATAGACAAAACTGGCTTTCCAGAGAGAACAGGAGAGAGGGACAGAGTTAAGAGGAGAATGAGATTATTAGGGTTGATGTAGTGTGGAGGTGATATTGATCTAGAGAAGGGGGATAAGGAGTGTGGGGCTATGTGGCTGGCTTCTGAATGAGGAAGGGTGACAGCAGGTGGTGGGTAAGGTGGAGGTTTAGTGTGGTGTGGTGTGGGGGGGGATAGGTAACTTGGAGAAAAGAGAGGGTGCAGGGTTTAGTGGTGGTGCAGCAGGACCATGGTGGAAGAGAAGTTAATAATACTGGAGTTGTGGGAGATGCAGTGGAGAGACTTACATGTGATGAAGAGAGACAGAGGAGGGGAAGGAGGGGGAGAACGTAGAGGGGACTATGGATGGAGAAAAGAGGTGAAAACTGGTGGTAGAGGAGAAAATAATGTAGCAGCTGAGTGAGGGAGGAGTATAAGAGAAGAGACATCATGTAGATGAGGCAGTTGGGGGAAAAGTCAGTAGTAGTAATGAGTGTGAGATGAGGGAGCAGTACAGGTCAAAATCAGATAAAAGGAAGAACAGTGCTGGAAGATGTAAAGGCACAACTACAATAGTATATTATAACCAAATAAGGAGTATAGAGCTGTTAAAGTAGCAAGACTTGAGAATTAGTATAAAAAAAATAAAAGGTATAGGTGTGACACAATGGTAGATACTACAGTGGTATAAAGATAAATTGACAGTGGTATTGGAATGACTTAAACAATGTAGAGAAGAAACACAAACATACAAGAATTAAATGTTCATTAAGCAGGTAGTTGCTTGCAATGCTGAAGCAGGGTGTAGGCAAAAGGTGTTGCTGAGTGGCAGGGTTTCCAGAAGCTCAGAAGATCCTTTGTTTTTTTTTCCAAGTTATAGAGAGTTCTTTTAAAATGTCGTCCTCCTGTCTTCCTCCTGCTTAACTCCTGACTAAGGGCCTGATACAGACCCACTCGCGAGCGGCTGTCCGCTCGTAAGTGGGTCAATGTTCTGGACTGAGCATGCGCACGACGGAGGGAGCTCCGTCGTGCGCATGCGCCAGACGCGATGAGCGAAGGAAAGTCCTTCGCTCGTTGTGTCCGATCAAAGGGGGCGTGCTGTCAATGTTGATTGACAGCACGCCCCCTTTGGTAGGCGTGTCGGGGGCGTGCCTCCCTGACGGGGGCGTTCCCACGGGAACGCCTCCCGTCAAAAGCCGGCCCACTGACATCACTAGTGATGTCAGTGGGAGTGATTTTGGCTCTGATAGAGCCAAAATCACTCCGGAGCTTGCGGTTGAAAACCTCAACCGCAGGCTCCGGCTTGCAATTTCGATGGTCGCGATGGTCTCGACCATCGCGGCCATCAAAATGCATGCTCGTATAGCCTGTGGGTGGTGACCCACAGCTATACGAGCGTCCAGAAGGACGCTCCATTTTCATGGAGGCCGGCCCTCATTCAGAGCGTGCGCTCTGCTCAGAGCGTACGGCTCTGAATGAGGGCCTAACTCTTTAAGTTATGCTGTACATGTAGTCCCACTTAGAAAAAAACCCACTTTGAAATAAAACCTAGCAGCCTTGTTACCATCGGTTCCAGTCGATACAGCCAATACCTGTTACCATCGGTTATAGCAAATACCTGTTATCATCGATTCTAGCTATCTGTTACCATCGGTTCCAGCCAATATCTGTTACCATCGGTTCCAGCTGATATTTATTACCATCAGTATCAGCTGATATCTGTTACCATTGGTTCCAGTCGATATCTGTTATCATTGGTTCAAGCTGATACCTGTCATCATCGGTCTCAATCCGATTGTACTCCAGTCCGGTCCTAATCCGGTTCCAGTTTGTACTCCAGTCCGGTCCCAATCCAGTTCCAGTTTGTACTCCAGTCCAGTCCCAATTTGGTTCCAGTTTGTACTCCAGTCTGGTTCCAATAAGTTCCAGTTTGTACTTTAGCCCGGTCCCAATCCGGTTCCAAATTGTACTCTAGTTCGGTCCCAAACCAGCTCAAGTGTGAACTCCAAGTTCGGTCCCACTCTGGCTCCAGCATATGCTCCAAGCCCGGTTCATCCTGTTCCCATCCCAGCTCCAGTGTCTTCTACAGTGCTAGCCCCAGTGTTTATGCTTAAGGCTCATTCCATTAATCCTGCCCAGCTATATACATATATTCTTATTACAAATAGGTGGAGGCGTTAGACATGTCCATCCTTACTCCAAACCTCCCGAACCACCTGGAAGCAGGTATATAGGTCTCGCCTGTCAAATACAGAATTCCCAGCCCTGACAGTTTTGTATCATGTGCGTTCTTTGAACACTTTAGTACATACCTGTGGCTGGAATGAGTGAACCAGGTGTGGAACACTATTTGTTTGATTTCATGATGGTGGGGCCTTGTGATTCCTCCCGGTGTCTGCAGCTGATATTCTCAGCCCTGTTCTGGCAATTTGGCGTTCCTATTGCTCAGGACAAAGCTGAGGGCCCTGTTACAAAATTGTTCTACCTTGTTATTGAGATCGATACCGTGATCAGGTTAGGTTGAGGAATCTGGTTTCTGTGATTGGGGAGTCCCAGAGGGTGTCTCTTTGCCAACTTCAATCCCTGCTGGGGTAATTTAATTTTGCTTGCAGAGTCATTCCGAAAGGACGTATCTTCTGTAGAAAGCTGGAGCAGACCATGGCTGGTATTTCCAGGCCACATGACTATGTACATCTGTCTGCTGAGATGCTGCGGGATTTACAGGTGTGGGATTCCTTTTTGCTGGATTTTAATGCAGTGTGTATCTGGAGGTACCCA
The DNA here is from genome assembly GCA_031769625.1 of Taudactylus pleione. NCBI lineage: Eukaryota > Metazoa > Chordata > Amphibia > Anura > Myobatrachidae > Taudactylus > Taudactylus pleione. The sequence continues at coordinate 7,654,069 of JAUIMM010000334.1, forward strand.
CTCGTGTCTAATAGGCTACAGCTGTTTATGGATACTGCCAGTTTCAAAGGGAGTGTAGATGGGTTGCTGCCCTTTGGCCGGATAGTTGGTTCTCTAGAAGTTTTATCAAGAATTTGATTATGCTTCAGATGTTCCCGATCATTGTAGCACTAGAATTGTGGGGAGAGTATTAATAGAACAGGACAATCGTGTGCTGGTGCGACAATTTGTGGATCGTTCAAGCGATAAATAAGCAAAAGGCGTCCTCAATGTCTGCGATTAGGCTTCTTGCACGCTTAGTGCTGTATTCTTTGAAGTCAGATATAAATTTTTTCTGCACATCATATCCATGGTGTAGAAAATTGCTGATCTCTGGCGTCAGGCGAATTTGATGCTACATTACTTAGTCTCACCTTCTCCATGGCCTATTTGGGGGCCTTCCACATCAACGAATTGATGTCTCCTTCTAAATTGGTGAGAGATGCCGGTCTGCTTTTCCAGGATGCCCTGGTGGACTCTGTTGCGATGCTTTGCAAAATCCAATGTTCAAAGACAGATCAGTTGGCGAGGGGTCGTTCGGTCACTCTGACAGTTGGGTTTGCCCTCTGTTGTGGGCTTCCCGTTTTATACAATTGAGGCCCCTGGCTGTGGGCATGTGGTTTGTGCACAGGGATTTGGCCACCTTGACAAGATTTCAGCTTGGAGTATTGTTTTATCGCTGCATATCTAGTTTGGTTCTGGATCCCAAGGAATTCTGTACCCATTCTTTACGCATCAGTCCTGCATTGTCAGCCACTGCTGATGGTTTCCTGTGTCTTTCATCTAAGCTTTAGGTTGATAGAAGTCTGACACATACAAAAAGTATATTAGGGCAGATAGGATTTTAAGGAGTGCTCCCTGCATGCTTTGTTTGACCTTTCATCACAGATCACATACCAGTTTGTCATTCACTGTGTTCTTTGGATGGGGGTGCATGGTATGATGTTGTTGGGGCTGAGCTCCCTTTTGATTAAATCTGCTGCCCAGTTTAGTATTCCCTGTATTTTGGTGCTTCATCTTATGTGAGGAAATGATCTGGGTTCATGCAAATTAGTGTATTTAATGTTGGCCATAAAGGAGGATTTGCAGTGGGTAATTGAGGCCTGGGAAGGTTTTTATCGTATGATCAGACATTGTTCCCAGTCAGTGGGGCATTTTGTCATGGTGTGTGGTGGTAAGGTTGTGTGACATTTGGCTACAACGTGCAACATTGTGTTATCAGTATGCCCATCTTTATAGACCGTATGGCATTCATTTATCGGAAGAGGGTATGGCTTTGTTTCTTGGAGCAATTGTTTCAGGTTTTATTGGAGCCTGTTGCTTGTCTGGCGAGTTAGTTTGGAGTTGTTTAACTTTGCTGGTGGTAGGCTGCGGTTTTAGAAACCTGCCTGTGGCGGTAAAGAGAAGCAAACAGTGGCCAATATGACTTCATCCGCATGGGAATCCTGAATACCGCCTGCAAGGTGTGTCCAATTATTAATTAGTTAATGCTGTGAGAGGAGGCACTCTATTGATGACCATTTTTCCCAGGGGTGAGTGATATAACCCACCCTGATTTATGCGATGTTGGTTAATGAATCACATATTGGGCTTACTGCTGTTTGCTCGTACTTTAGTCTGCCACCAGTTATTTTATTATAGGTTTGATTTTGAATTGGATTGCAAAATGTAGTTTTTAATAAAACAAGGTTTTAATTTTCCATTATCAACGTCTCCTTGTCTTTATTCAATTTTATAGTTGTTATGAGTTATGTTGTACATTATTGGGGAAAGGTGTCAGCTGTTAGTGGGTTTAATACTGTCACACAAATAGAATATTAAAGTCTTGAACATCTTTTTAAACATTGATGTCACTTTTGTACTGTAAATTATGGCTATTTCTGAGGATTGAATAAGATGTATATTTCCTAGAAGTGCATATCTAGTGTAAAACAAGTTAGGGCTTGTTAAACAATCATCCTACTGTCAGCCCTGTAGTGTATAGAAGATGTTCTTTCCTGCTTGTGAGGTTTTTTTTTGTTTAAGAAACAAGCCCCAAGCTACTTGTAAACTGTATTCCTGGGGATATTGAAAAGAACATTCATTGTTTTACATATGGGCATGTGTGACAGTCAGCTGTGAAAGGGTTAAGCAGCAAGAAACACGTAGCCTGTCAAAAAATGGCTAAAACCCAACAAAAATATGTTGCACAGTCATTATTATCCCCAGATATTGCCACTACTAAGTTTTTGTTCCAGACCTTACACTCCCAGAAGACTCCAGTGACCCCTTGACATATCCAAAAACGCCCTCACAAGTAATAAGATGTGGTAGATAGATGGCGTAGTGGTTAGCATTACAATAAAAAAATAAATAAATATTAGACCAAACCATTCCTTGCATAAATAAATGTAGTATTATAAAATAAAAACAAGCCTATCTGGCACGTGCATTTTTATCGAATACATATCATATCATAATGACATGTAAACTTGCACATTTACTCCCATATGGCTATGCATATAGGCGCATGTACAGTATGCAAGTTGGGTTGGGTACGGCATCCTGACGGTAGGAATTCCTGCGGTCATAATACCGACAGCAGCATCCTTACAGTCAGAATCCTGATGCCTGAATGTAAGTAGTTTAACCCAATCCCTAACTCTTCCCCTAACCCACCTTTCCCGCAGCCTAGCCCTAATCCTCCCGCCCCCAGCAGCCTAACCCTAATCCTCCCGCCCCCGTAGCTTAACCCTAACCATCCCCCTAATTCCTAACCCCTAACCCTAAACCTAACCCTTCCCCTAATACTTACCATCGCGATGTTGGTGGTTGGAATTCTGGAGCAAGGATTCTAGCTGCCGTCGGGATTGTGGCACCGGTATTTTGAGCGCAGGCACACGACTACCAGGATGGCGACTACATCCCGTCTATGTTTTGCTTGCACTTCTTTGGGCTACAAAAATGCTCTCATTTAGCAATTTTGTATCAGTCCCATAATCTGTCTTCACACTAAACGACATCCCAAGTTGGGGGTCACCATCCGTGTCATAACTAAAGCAGCATTTGACACATAAGGCATTGCTTCATATGGGTAGACAAATTTCACCAATGTTTAGTTCAGTTAAGGTGTCTTGAATACCTGCCAATAACACTAATGTGCAATTATAACATTGCAAGTAACTCAATACTGTACATAGAGTTGAGTAGTTATAAAAATCAGAATACATTTAGTAAAGCATGAAGACTGCAATCTTGAACTTCCTGTCAGATATGCCAGTGGATCTTCCAATGGGCCCACGCCTAAATGTACACCAGTATCGTTAAATACAATGGATCTACCGGAAAAAATATATGCCACTGATGCAAAAAAAACTATGTATATATTATAGATCATAATGTACTTGGATAATAAATTATGTCCAATGCAAACTCTGACACTCTGGCCTGCATATTAAAGACCTGAAACTAAGGTTCATTAGATCCTTAACTCAATTAAATTGTAAGAAGTAAAATAATTTCAATTGATTTCATGTTAATTATAAATTGCAGTCAAACATGACCAAATCATACCCAAACAGTGCCCTCGCTGTTCTTTATTTAATGTACAGCACATTGGAAGGGTAATTGATTTCAAGCACCTTCAATTAGACTGTGGCTTATGGCAAATGAAAGCGGTTGCATGACTTCTGCCTTAGCACAACACACTGTTTGACTTAGCTGCTTGCCAGTGTCAGAGCACGACCCCTGCTTGTGCTGTGCATTCACGGAAATCGTACAGTATGCATATGTGTAGGGTGGAATGCTGGGCTTACTGGCATTTCTCTGTTTGCTTTGTATATATAAATATATATTTACAGACCCTATTCAGGGAATGAAATGGTCATTATGGAGCTAACAGCTGTGGTTTAAGTGGTACAATACCACAAATTCCAAAAATAAACCTGCTTACATAGCATTTGTACACAAGCAAAGCTTTGGCTTTTTTAGCAGAACTATTTGCCACTCAGAGGAAACATTGTGTTATAATAGATAAGGACAAATTTTAAAAGAATTTATGTAACTTAATTGTAATGTTCCCTATGTTGTCTATCCTGGGAAAGGGGAGGGGTTATTTTTATCGCCCAGCTAAACTACTTAATAGTAATATAATATTAACATGTGTATTTATGACAATAAATGTGAGTTGTATAGATTTTGTTTAGTGATGGATTCATTTCAGGTGTACTATATAGGCCTGATTGAGAGATTTACGTAAATCTAATATTACATAAATCTCAGATGTTTAATGATCTGCGTATGTTCATGTGCCGCACTGCACATGTGCAGATCTGGTCCTGGCACCACCAAAAGTAGCAGCACGATTGACATGCATCTAACGTTTGGGACATGACTGACATGCAGCTGACATTTGGTGCATGACTGACATGCAGCCGAAGTTTGGGGCATGACTGACATTCAGCTGATGTTTGGGACATGACTGACATGCAGCTGACTTTTGGGACATGACTGATATGCAGCCGAAGTTTTGGGCATGACTGACATTCAGCTGATGTTTGGGACATGACTGACATGCAGCTGACTTTTGGGACATGACTGACATGCAGCTAACGTTTGGGGCACGACTGACATGCAGCTGACATTTGGGGCATGATTGACATGCATCTAACGTTTGGGGTATGATTGACTTGCATCTGACTTTTGGGGCATGACTGACATGCAGCTGACGTTTTGGGCATGACTGACATGCAGCTAACGTTTGGGGCATGACTGACATGCAGCTGACGTTTGGGGCATGACTGACATGCAGCTGACGTTTGGGGCATGACTGACATGCAGCTGATGTTTGGGACATGACTGACATGCAACTGACGTTTGGGACATGACTGACATGCAGCTGACATTTGGGGCATTACTGACATGCAGCTGATGTTTGGAGCATGACGGACATGCAGCTGATGTTTGGGACATGACTGACATGCAACTGACGTTTGGGACATGACTGACATGCAACTGACATTTGGGGCATTACTGACATGCAGCTGACGCTTGGGGCATGACTGACATGCAGCTGACGTTTGGGGCATGACTGACATGCAGCTGACATTTGGGGCATGACTGACATGCAGCTGACGTTTGGGGCATGACTGACATGCAGCTGTCGTTTGGGGCATGACTGACATGCAGCTGACATTTGGGGCATGACTGACATGCAGCTGACATTTGGGGCATGACTGACATGCAGCTGACGTTTGGGGCATGACTGACATGCAGCTGACATTTGGGGCATGACTGACATGCAGCTGACGTTTGGGGCATGACTGACATGCAGCTGACGTTTGGGGAATGACTGACATGTAGCTGACGTTTGGGGCATGACTGACATGCAGCTGACGAAATTAGCGTACATCTCTGAATCAGGCTCTATATCTGCTATTGTTGTCTTGCTTCGTTGTGCTGTCAAGACCCCAGGGCTAGATTAAGGTTTGTGGGAGCCCTAGGACAACATATTTGTGGGGGACCCTAAAAATAAAATTGTCGATATTGTTAAAAAGTTTAATATGTAAAATACACTGTAGTGCACCCAGTTCACATTACACCAAACAGAGGGCCTGATTCAGAGACGGACGCTCTGAACGATCGCTCGCACTGAGGGCCTGATTCAGAGCCGGACGCTCTGACCAGAGCGCTCGCTCTGAATCGGGGCCCTCCTACATGAAAATGGAGCGGCCTTATGGACGCTCGCACAGCTGTGGGTTACCACCCACAGCTTATGCGAGCGTCCATGATGATGGTCGCGATGGTCAAGACCATCGCGACCATCGTGCTTGCGATGGAGACCCTGCGGTAGGGTCTCGCTGCCGCAAGCCCTGGAGTGATTTTGGCTCTATCAGAGCCAAAATCACTCCCACTGACATCACTAGTTATGTCAGTGGGGCCGGCTTCAGACGGTAGGCGTTCCCATGGGAACACCTCCGTCTGGCAGCCATGCCCCCGGCACGCCCACCAAAGGGGGCATGCTGTCAATCAACATCGACAGCACGCCCCCTTTGGTGCGAGACCCGGAGCGACGGTGAGCCCGTCGCTATCCGGGTCTCGCGCATGCGCACGACGGAGCTCCCTCCATCGTGCGCATGCGCAGTGGGGCAACATCGACCCACTTGCGAGTGTCCTGCACTCGCGAGCGGGTCTGAATGACCCCCTGAATCAGGGCTTTTTTTCTTTATTTTTGTTCGGCTTCCTGGCCGCTCGCAAAGCTGTGGGTGACCACCCACAGCTATTGCGAGTGGCCAGGTTGATGGACGCGATGGTCAAGACCATCGCAACCATTGGGCTTGCGACGAGACCCTTGTGGTAGGGTCTCGTGGCCGCAAGCCCCAAAGAGCTTCCAGCTCTAATAGAGCCGGAAGCTCTCGTACTGACATCACTGGTGACTTCACCGGTTCCTTCGGGAACGCCTCCGTTTGGCCAGCCACCCCCCCTGCCCGCCTAACAAATGGGGCGAGCTGTCAATCACCATCGACAGCTCGCCCCCTTTGGTGCGAGACCCGGAGCGACAGAGAACTAGCCGGGTCTCGCGCATTCGCACAACGGAGCCGACTCCGTCGTTCGCATGCCCAGTGGGCAAACATCGACCCAGTTGCGAGCGCTCAGCGCTTGCGACCGGGTCTGAATCAGGCCCAGAGACCACAGATCATATATGCCACAATGACTCCCATGCTGGTGAGGTAGGTATGTGTTTGGGCCCCTGGGTGACAGCTCCAGATGCCCTGTTGTTCATCTGGCTCTGACAATCACGGTTCTCAACCATCAATAAAGTTACTGATATTTAGTAAAATATAAGTTAAAAGTTTGCCCAATTTAGGAGAGGATATTTTTTTTTTTAAATTCAACACCCTTATGATACCACTAAACTGCATTTCTTGTGTATGCAAATTTGGAGACACAAAGAGGTGAGTCTGGAACGTTTACAGTATCTTACCAAATAAAAAAAGTTAATGCCACTATTCTCTATATTTCAATACAGAGCTTCCCATAACAATTTCCCAAATAGTATCACCACCTCTTAACTTCTCAGGTTATAGGTGTAGGTCGGTACTATAGATGTGCGCGGATCCCCGTGTTTTGGTTCTAATTTATCGTCGTTTTATGGTTTTGGCCCAGCCACCTTCAAGTGTTTTGGTTTGGATTCGCTTTTAATTCGGTTTGAATTCCATAAAATCGTAAAAATTCGATAACAAAATCGATAAAATTGATTACAAAAATCTATAAAACAGCTATTTTGGACCTGTTTCCATGAGATCCAAAACCCAAGTTTGGTCTTTAAATCCGGGTTCTGACTCGATTCGACTCGGAATGCCTAAGTTTGGGTGTGTTCATATTTCAGGAAAACCGCACATGTCTAATAGGTACTATACCATCTCTAAGCATCTTGCTGGTTGTATGTGACTTTATCACAAGCGGGAAGCAATTATTTATTATAATTATTTTCTCTTTCTGATTCTCCCACCCTTCTGATTAGCAGGTAACTAAATAAAATATACATGGTGGAGAGTGCATATACTGTAATTACTGTACAATGTAGGTGTTTCTCATAATGAGTGGGTATAACACAGATAATCTATTCTTATTATTGTTTTGGAAACATTATAACGGGCATGCTGGTTCTTCTAACTGAAAATAGCTAGCAAAATATAGGTCTCCTTATTATACTTTTTATAGCATTAATAATAATAATAATAAATATCATAATACAGGTTGAGTCTCCGATATCCAAAATGCTTGGGACCAGGGGTATTTTGGATAACGGAATATTCCGTATTTTGGAATATTTGCATATCATAATGAAATATCTTGGGAATGGGACCCAAATATACACACAGAATGCATTTGTGTGTTATATACACCTTCTACACAGAGCCTGCAGGTAATTTTATACTATATTTTCAATAATTTTGTGGCTCAAACAAAGTTTGTGTCCATACATTAAATTCAGTTATGTTTCATATACACCCCCTACACACAGCCTGAAGGTAATTTTATACAATATTTTTAATAATTTATGCCTTAGACAAAGTTTGTGTACATTAAACCACCAAAAATCAAAAATTTCATTATCTCAGTCAAGCCAAAAAAATTCCGTATTTCGGAATATTCCGTATTTCGGAATATTTGGATATGGGAGACTCAACCTGTAATAAAAAGGCCACATTGATTTACATTACACTGACTACTGTGCACATTTTGCAAACTGAATTGTGCAAATACTTTAAATAAGCGTATTCTTGGGACATGTAAACATTGTCTGGGGTGTCCCAATGCAGCATCATATTACACAGCTAAAGCTTTGAGGTTTAACTCACATTCCGTGGGAATTACAGCCTCAACAACTAAGTGCCACTGAAAAGCTGAGTAATGTCATTTTTGAGTTGAAGTTCCCCAAAAGTCATTTTGGTATGCTTCCCCTTTTCATACACTGTATCAATAAAATATCATAGTTTGGGTAAAAAAATGCAATGATAAAACTCCCATATAAAAATGGTCTGTAAAAATGAACGCAAATAAGATGAACGTGCTATGACACATCTTCTATTCATTTCAGACCCTCAGAATTGATGTGTTAAGTGCACAGATAAATAACTCACAGAAGGAAAGTTGTAAGTTTATTTGGGGCAATGGGAGACCGAAGGCTGAACATTTTATGACATTTATTATGTTATATGTTATTTTTATTATATCTAATACCCAGTACCTTATTATATTAACTCTAAATTTAATAAGGTTTGTCCTTGTTATGCTGCATACACATGGGATGATTTTCCTGACCGATATGAACGATAACGATTTCGTTCAATGATAAATCAATCATATAGTTCATTTTTATGCAGTGAACAATTACCAACGATGTGCGTTCCCGCATGAACAATAACAATATCTATGGTCGACCGTACATGCAGGCCAACTTGGACGATTTTGTCAAGATTTGCCTGTAAAGACATAACTTCACTGAAATATCTATCATAGATATCTATCATAGATATCTACCCAAAATTGTTCGCCCTGCACTACAAAAATTTGGAGGGAAATCTATCAGCGATATCTTTATTTGTGCAGGTTGTACCGTGTGTATGCACGATTACTCTAATGCAGTGGTTCTCAACTTCAGTCCTTAAGTACCACCAAGTGGTAGAGGACATGTTTTGTGGATTTTTTTAATCATGGATCTACCACCAAGTGGTAGGGGTCAGTAATTATCCCACTTGCTTCCACAGAGAGAAATCTTCAAAATATGACCTGTTGGGGATACTTCAGGGTGGAGGTTGAGAAATACTGCTCTTATGAATCAATAAGCCTTTTATGAAGATATATATTACTTGACCTTGCTAATCCTTTGCTATTTTGATGGTATTAATCATTCATATGCTAGAACAGGCAATTTTAACTTTTAAACCGTGGTGTGGGAATTGTTTAACTTACCATAGTGTGTGTCAGTGGCTACATTAGCATAATTGTTACGAAGTCCTATTGCCCTTAATACAACAGGGGTGGCCGAATCGTCCATATTCAGCAGTAGCCAGCAGTAGCCTTTAAAAACCAGGCTGATTCGTATTGGCTGGCTGTGCCAATGCTGGTTGAAGCCTCAGCTAGCTGAAGCCATGGCTTTCTCTGTCAGCTGTCACATGTGACAGCAATAGCAAATAAGAATCAGGCTGATTCCTGTTGGTTGAAGCTATCACATGTAACAGTCACCACTATGCCAGAACCAGACCTAGGAACAGAATACAAGGGTCCGGCATTTCCTGAGTGGCTATTCAGGGAAGCGCAATGGCCATTGTGGGGGTTTCGCATGAAATCCAGGCTGTCTGTATGCCGCTGGTCAGAATACCATCAGCGGCATCCTGACAGCCAGAATCCCAACACCCATAGGGAAGCCAGTTAAGTGTTTTCTAAGCCCTTCCCTACCCTAACCATCCCCCCCTCGGTGCCTAACCCTAACCTCCCCCCTAGTGCCTAAACCTAACCTCCCCCTCCCCGCACCCTAAACCTAACACCCCCTCCCCGCTGCCTAAACCTAACCTCCCCCCTAGTGCCCAAACCTAACCTCCCAGAACCCTAATCCTAACACTCCCTACCCGGTGCCTAACCCTAACCCTCCCCCTAAAGCCTAACCCTAACCCCACTACCTAACCCTAACCACCCCCTAACACCCCGATACTTACCTTCGGGATGCCAGCGGTCAGGAAACTGGTGCCGGGATCCTGACCTGTTGAGATTTCAGCGCCGGTATTCAGACCGTTAGCATCTCGCACGTTGGGATGCTGACTACATCCCCATTGTGGTGCTCACTGATAGAGACAGTGTCACAAGCCGCCAAACTGCATACTCAGGATGAGGTGAACGTCGGATGAATGTTCACTGAATCTCCTCCTACCTCCTGTCCGTCATCCTTGGATTGACCTTGATTGCTTCCTGTCTCTATTTCCTTCTTGTGTGAATGCTGCTCCGATGCCGGTGATAGCATTTCACGTGTTTCCGGTTCTGGCATTGTTTCCTGTATTCAGACGAGTTCCCAGTATCCAGTCAGCTTTATTGTTCCTGCCGTTTGTGTCATCTAGGTGGCACGGTCCGCATTTATACTACCTGCCACTTGTGTCATCTTGGCGGCATGGTCTGCCTTACTACTCTCTGCCGGCGGCACTTAACACACATCAGCATCCTGTGTACACAATCTTGTGTACTACCGCTAGTGTCATCCCGGTGGCACTTAGTGCACCTCAGCGTCATGTGTACGCAATCTTGTGTACTGCCGCTAGTGTCATCCCAGTGGCACTTAGCGCACCTCATCGTCATGTGTACGCAATCTTGTGTATCGCCGCTAGTGTCATTCCGTCATTAGCGCACCTCAGCATCATCTTGCCAAGTCTATCAGCCCTTAAAGCCGCTACACAGCCCAGAGGCTGCTCCTTGGCCCAAAGGCCACATCAAACCAAGGTTACCAGCTCTCAAGGCTGCTACACAGCCCAAAGGCTGCATCTTGGCCCAAAGGCTGCATCAAGCCAAGGTTACCAGCCCTCAAGGCTGTTACACAGCCCAAAGGCTGCATCTCGGCCCAAAGGCTGCATCAAGCCAAGGTTACCAGCCCTCAAGACTGCCACACAGCTCTAATACTGTTACGCAGCCCAAAGGCTGCATCTCGTCATTTGGCCACAGGCCACTTCTTGTTATAATATCTCAGCCCGAAAGACTGTGCTGGACTAGGCTATTGGTTAATTATCCCTGCAAACCCTAACAGACAGGTGTTGGCATTTGAGGGGAAAACTAGTGGGCAGAGGGGCATGTACAGTAAGTGACCCGATATTTGATAAATATGACCACAAGTCTCATTTATATTAAAATCTAGATATGCACACATTTTGGTACATATGCACAACACCACAATGGCTTTTTGTGAACTAGTGTTTGTGAGAAGTGGGCTAATATCAGAAGGGATAAGATTTGCAAGACAGAAAACAATTTACTCTAAAAAGTAGCTTTAATTTAATTAAACATTTAAAGATTAAAATAAACATTTTGTTGTAGATGGAAAATGTTCGTATTACCAGCTTTAACTAGGTGTTGTGTATATAACCGATCAATTACATAATGTTAAAGTACTTTAGTAATCAATGCACTAGAAGCCAAAACTATGAGCAATCCCTGATTATATCTCATGAGAGTTTCATGTGCATGAGCACGTCTAATGATATTAAATGGATATCAGGCATCTGTGTTCCATTTAACATTGTATAGTAGAACTGTTAAAAAAAAAAAATAGCAAAACAAAAACGTAAAGGTATGTGTGTAATAACTTTATAGATAGCAACTCACAAATTGTACTTGTTCTAGATACTATGCAGAGATGTATCTAACATAGCTGGTTAAATGCCACCCCTGACATAGCCCTTATCTTTATGTTAGAGAAGATGACATTTGTAAACCAATATACCAACAAATAGAGAATATTAACTTTCAATGCCTTAACATGGGATTTTATTTTTAATCAATGCCAATCTTGCAGTTACCTGCCCACGCGGGGGCTGATTCAGAGAAGGGCACAAATCCTGACGCAGCTGCGAGTCTATATGCAGTGGTTGTGTGAGACTCTGCAAATGTCGCAGTTGCTAGGATCTCTATTGAGACACCCACTAGCAGCGTCTCAAGTCCACTCAGAATGTCCTCGTAATGCGCTGGAGTCTTAACCACTGCGTACAAATTAGAAGTCATAGGCACAGACACTCAAAACGGTCGGAGCGTGCCTGCGTTTGAGTCCCCACCACCCTTGTTACCTCCCACAAACGTTCCTGACTGCAGCAATCCTAATGGGGATGGGTCTGTTGAGGGGGTGGGGTTTGTGGAGGAGGGCAGGATATTCCCTCCTCATAGGGCCTGGAGGGGCTATAGCAAGCCACTGAGGGGAGTAGAGCCGGTAACCGAAATCTTAGGGGACAGTACACTCTTTTTTTGGCCCCCCCCATCCTTCCACACTACATACAGGTCAGTTGGCTCAAAGGTCTTTTCTAAACGGTGGTTTCTCTGCAATGGAGAACCTCTGAAGAGTTTGAGCGTAACTGTGCAGACAGCATCTTTAGCCGATATTCACTACTCACAGATTACATTGTCTGGAAAATGCCTGTTTACATATAAATATAACCAATGTCATCATCACTTAACTGAGGTTTGACCAGATAATACATATTAACAGAATTTTTTGTGCAATGCAACATGTAAATTTCCCTAATAAAATTGTTTATATATTTAAACGATTTGCTAATTGGTACCATTTGTTTCAATATGTTTCTTTTTTGTTGTATTTTAAATTGGTGTCTTAATGAAGATTACCTCTCCCTGTGCATCTCCAGCACTATTCCCCACTGTGCCTCTCCAGCACTATCCCTCCCTGTGCATCTCCAGCACTATCCTCATCCCCCATGCCTCTTCAGCCATATGTACTTGTGTCTCTCAGTCTCTGAATACAGTCCTCCAGCCCCCCTGTGTCTCTCCAGGTCCAGGCCCTATGTCTCTCCAGGTCCAGGACCTGTGTACCTCTCCAAGTCCTCCTGCGTCTCTCCAGACCCTCTCTTTCTTTTCATCTCCAGGCCCCTCTGCATCTATCCATGCCCCCATGTCTCATCATCTCCAGGCCCCTCTGTGTTTTTCAGGATCCTTGCTTCTTTCCATCTCCAGGGCAACCCATGTCTCTCCAGGCCCCCATGTGACTCTTCATCTCTAGAACCCCTTGTGTCTCTCAAGGCCCCTGGCATCTCTCCAACTCTAGGCTTAGCTGTGTCTCTCCATCTTCCAACCCCTGTGTCTCTCCAGGCCCCCCAGAGTCTTTACATCTCCCCCCTGTGTCTCTCCATCTCCCCCCAGTGTCTCTTCATCCAGGACACCCTGCATCTCTCCATCTCCAGTTCTCCCTGTGCCTCCCCATTCAGGCCACCCTGTGTCTCTCCATCTCAAGCCCCCTTGTGTCTTTCCATCTCCAGACTCCCTTGTGCCTCTCTAGGCCCCTGTGTGTCTCCATTTCCAGGCTGTCCTGTGTCTCTCTAGGCTCCCACGTCACTCTTCTTGTCTAAGCTCCCTGTGTCTCTCCATCTCCAGATCCCCTGTGTCTTTCTGACTTCAGTCCATCCTGTGTCTCTTCAGCTCCCATGTGTCTCTCTGTCTCCAGTCCCCATGTCTCTACAGCCTGCCTGTGTCCCTCCAGCTCCAACGTGCACTTACATTCTTCTGACTTCTGTTCTGCCTTCTCCTCTTTTTTGTAACTCCTCAGCTCAGCAGTGCAGTGTGATGTCATGATGCTGCATATGCTGCACCTGACATGCCGCACAGAACAAAAATTAGTTTTATTGTGCCAGGCTGGCCGGTGCCCCTGACCCTGGAGGTGTAGCCTTGAGGTGTGACACACGAGCTCCGCAAAGGCCTATGAGAGGAGATGCTGTGGTTGGGCATGCACAGCAGCCCTCCCATGGCCAGTTTACTACAGAATGCCTGATCAGAGCTGAGCTCTCGGCTCCAATCGCAGTAGCTGTCGGCTCGGCAGGTAGTGTGTGCCAGCCTGACAGAGGGGAGCATGGGACCGACCCACCAGGTGTTTTCCTGCTTTCCCGGTGGCCCAATCCGCCACTGCCTGACTGTCAATCAATCTGTGTCCAAATCCTCACTGCTACCTAAGGCATCATGGTGCATGTCTCTAAGCCATCGTGACACATGCGCCTTGCAATTTAGACACATACGCAGTACATAATACTGTACATCGCCCAACTGTGCATACATTGGCATCGCATCTACCTCGGAATCAGGCCTGTGTCTGTTACGGGTTATCACCTTACATTTATTTTTGCATTATTTAAAATTGTTTATCAGGCTTAAAGATGAGCATTAAACATCTGTTTACAGTATTTAAGCTTTTAAAATAAAAGATTTATATTATTGCCTACAAGCACACAAAATTAAAACAAATCAATGGTGGTGGGTGACGTTAAGAACACAATCCAAAATAAGATTATCAGTTATCTCACAAGACATCAGTTTATTTTGAATCATCTTATTTTAATCAACACCTAAGAATAAAGTTTATCATATGGTTTTAGAGAAGATGTGTAAATCAAATTGGGATAACTGAAGATCCATCTGTGATTAAACAGAACCACAATATGGGTCAGAAGTAGAAATATATTGTAATTCACACTATTCTTACATTGTACAGTTTTCCCAAGTGAAAAAGGTGGCAATTCTATGCTCTCATGATTTGATGGATTTCAAAAAAACCTCAGAAGCCTTTAGTTCACAGTATATATAAATCATACATGCTTTGCACTCATCTTTTTTCATGTGAAACTATTTTATTTAATTTCAGGGAATGTAAGTAATATAAGTAAACTGCATAATATTAGCTATTTTTAAAAATTAACAACAAAAAAAACAGTTGCAGCATAAAATTCTGTGGAATGCAATAAAAATAAATAAATGAATAAAAAAATCCTAAAGATACAAAAAAATAAATATAGTGCCCAGCTGTTGACATTAGCAGAGTTGTGGGTTTATAAAAAAAAAAAAATCCACAGCATTCATCCAAATTCTGATGATTCACCACATACAGCTGAAGTTAATTTATTTTGTGACTGATTTATTATATAAGCTAGTATTATATTACATGTGTGAATCACTGCAGCTTGAGGTAGTAAAGAGTATACCAGAGGCTAAGAATTTTGCTGTGTAAATTTTGGCATGTATTGTCAATGACCTGCAGATGCGTGGTTCGACGGTAGCTTCTAAATCCCAGGTGAGGGTAACTTCTGGGGATCAATAACTTCAGCCATGTACAGAGAACATTTCAAAACCTGTTCCTGAAGCAGACTCATCCAGTGCCAAACAAGACAAGGAATGTTTTATTGATTTTTCTTTTTCTAAGATTTAAGCTGAAAATCTCCAATTTCTCTTAAAAGAATTACAAGTTTTCTTTCATTTTCATCCATCTGTCAAAATATTACTGGCTGGGAATGTAATTTCCTGCAGCTGGACTTCAAACAAATACTTCTTTCAGCAAAATTTGCTTTAAGGTAAAATGTACACAGGAAAAAGTCAGACTTATATATGTGATTTCTGTGTTTCTCACTCACACATTTATATTATGCTATTAAAGGTAATAAAGTTACAAGAATCTGTAAAACATATTTTTCTATTCCATAGAGATGTTGGTTACTCACAGGGAGAGTTATCAAACATTATAAACAGGACAAGTGGAGGTGTTACCAATGGCAGCCAATTAATCAGATTCTAGTTATCATTTTATATAATATACTAGATAAATGATAGCTACAATCTGATTGGTTGCTATGGGCAATATCTACACCTGTTCTATTTAGAAGGTCTGATAAATATCCCCATAGAATATGATGTACACAGGCAACTCACATGCAGGTTGATTTTATAAAAGCTGAGCAGTTTATAAAAATGGGTTGGGTACACGATCCCAGTGGTCAGATTCCCGATGCATGTTGGTGACCATTATCCTCCCCCTAACCCTAACCCACCTATCACACAGCCTAACCCCAACCAATACCTTCCGCAGCCTATCCCTAAACGTCCCTTCCTGCAGCCTAACCCTAACCCTCCCCTCCTGCAGCCAAGCGCTAACTAACCCCTTAGTTCCTAGCCCTAACCCCTAAGTCTAATAATTACTTTTGGGATTCCGAACATCAGGATTCCGGAGACGGTATTCTGATGTCCGTTCCAAAAAAAAGTACAGGTGCTAATGATGGGATATATATGACTTGTTGGCATTTAAAATGTCGACAAGCAGTATGTGGACCCCGTAACTCTGGCGCTGGGGGATCAACAAATGTGAAATGCTACACAGAGCATTTCATGTTTACAATTGCAATGCTGTTGCACATGAAATGCTTTTTCCTTATGCTGCCGTTTTGGGGTCTACACAGTGCTTGTAGACATTTCTGAATGTCGACAAGATGACTACATATCGTTTTGTTGAGTTTAAGATTGCACGTATATAACATGTTATCAAATAGGGTATTTTGATTAGGGATTATCGACTTGACGTGCAATGGTAACCACCTTCATTAATAAAGTAAACACACATTCAGCATTTGAAAAGGAAAAGCTATATGAATGAATCGACTGGCCAGAAGCTTGTGTCCTCCTTCTACTTGCAATATGGAGATACTTCAAACAATGCTAAGCACCCGGTGTTTTAAACTTTAAAGAACTTTTCTTAAATCATAATTAATTATTACATAAAGATGGTAAATTGTGCTGAATAAAGCAGAAGTCACTTGCTAAAATCATTTAATAGTACTAAAATGCAATAAAACCAAATACAAAAAATATACAAAAACATAATTAATGGTAAAGATTTGTAATATTATTAGTAAAACAACAAATATTGATTTTCAGTTACGTCTCAAAAAAAAATTGTATCAAAACCATCAATAATCCATCATTATGCCATCTCCCCCACCACATACCTACAGTCTGTCAGTGAGGATCACCTCAATCCCACAAAATTCATGGGGCAGCACGGTGGAACAGTGGTTAGCACTTCTGCCTCACAGCACTAAGGTCATTGGTTTGACTCCAACTATTTGTGTGGAGTTGGTACTGTATGAGCTTCCAGTGTTTCCAATGGTTTTCTCCCACAATCAAAAAAACACACTGTTAGGTTGATTGGCTTCTGTCAAAATTGTAACCGTGTGGTGTGTGTGTGTGTGTGGTGGGGAATATGGATTGTAAGCTCCAGTGGGACAGGGACATATTCTCTGTAAAGCACTGTGGAATATGTGTGCACTATATATAATCACTGTTAATGAATAAACTGTTAATAAATATAATTGGTATCACCAATATGGGTTTTATGAAAAACATCTACAATGCATGAGTTTTGTTTTGATGTGTCACTAAAGCTCATAGATATGTGAAAATAGAAGATATGTAACATATGATATGAGTTTAGGCAAGTATGGTTTACCTTCATTTTAAAATAATGGAGACCATTGAAATGAGAAATGACAATCCTCATGTTCCCCATAAATGCACATTTTGCATTTGGTGCAAATAGATAATTTATCTGGTCCATATTTGGAATTTATCCAGTGAAAGAAGGTGCTACTGTAGTTTGTTTTCGAGGCTAAAGGCCCAAATGAATATACATTTTTTATTTATTTTCTGGAAAGAGTAAATCCAATGCTAGTCTATTTTTAAGATCCTTCAATTGTACTAATTCTTGTTAAAATTGGATGTAAAACTAGTTTATCATTGACATTGTATTGTTTGGAATTTATTCCCAATAATGAACTTTCCATTTTCATGGTTTATAGGATGGTAGAATTGAATCCTGCCTTCAAAAACATGTAAGCCAAAATGATTACTTTCTTATATTTCGATGATTGGAGTTTGAGGTTGGCAGTCTCTAGTCCATGTGCGAGGTTATTAAAATCTTTGAAATAAACTATAAAATGTTTCCTGTGAGAGCTTAAATGTTTAAATTTTATAGTACTTCGAACAGTGAAGATTACTGCATTCAAGTTCAAGGACTGCAGGTCAAGGTTTGCTGTCCACAATAGAAAATTATTAGAAATACTATTTAATATAGCGGTTAAACTTGAACATGTCCTAACCTGTTCAAACATGTTTCATCTGTCTTAGACATGATCAAAACTTTTTTTATGCAATCTATTTTTATTAAAGCAAACAGCAAAGAACAAATACAAGCCATTTGCAAAGAGAACCTGTTTACAGAGAAAATAGTAGTCCACATATAGTCAACAATGTATGCATAGACAAGGGCTAACCAGAACTGAACAAGACTGTGTGCAAGGCAAATATAAAAAAGGCAAATATAAAAAATAAATAAATAAAAAGAACTAACATGAAGCATTTATTTATTTTTATTACATTCCACCTTTTGAATTGAGAAAGGATTAAATCCATGAGGTTAGTGGCCAGGGGATGCAATCGGGAAACTGGCTGACGTGATCCCGACAGCCGGCTTCCTGACTGCTTTATCCCGGCGTGGGTTAAATGACAGGCATCTATATCTAGACGCCTGTCATTTTCCCGATGCCGGGAGACAGGTGCCTGGCATCCCGATCGAAGGGATGCCGGGTGCCGCGAGCAGACAGCCGTGGGGGGGAGGTTTAGGTTTAGTGCCCACCCGGGGGGGACTTAGGGTTAGGCACCCCCCCGGGGGACTTAGGTTTAGGCAGCGGGGAAGGGGGGGTTAGGGTTAGGCACTGGGACCCGATCACCAGATGACCGGGCCGCAGTGCACTGTGGGAGACCAGCTGACTGGAGAGGAGCCATCACCGGAGGCCCGATCACCGGTCCCTGGATTCAGGTAAGTAAAAAAAAAAATGTTTCAATTTTTTTTTTCTTTTTTTAACAGCAATCAGCTTGCGGTCTGTTTAGACCACACAGCTGATTACTGGTACCGGCTCCTGCCTCTGCTCTCCCCGTTAGAGCAGAGTGGGAGCCCGGTACCCGGGGGAGACCCTGGATAACGCCACCTCCAGGTGGCGTTATTATCACAGGGCTTCCCCTGGTATTTTTTTACAATTTATTTTTAGTAACTCTGGTCGGATCACATTTCCCATTACAATTATGGGAAATGCGATCTGCTTTACTAAAAATAAGTGATACCTAGGGGTTGGAGTAGAATTTTACTAATTCTACTCCAATTGCCCTATAATAACTACATGTGAAACTAAAATAATGTGAAAAGGGTGTGAAAACACCCTTTTTCACTTTATTTTAGTAAAAATAATGTTAATAAATAGAGCCCTATATCTGAACAGCAGTGCCACCAAATATATAATTAAATGTCTGGCGTCCGACCACATTGCCAATATAGAGATCAGAGAATCAGAAACACCAGGTGGAGATGAGTAGGTGTCCTATTCCACTGAGAAAGTATTGTATACTGTGTCTCTAATACTTGTATAGAAGAGGAGCTGGCAGAGAAATATTGAAATGTCTGAAACCATTGCTTGTCAGTGATCTTCGTATGTAGTCCTTTGCTCCATGTCAGTGTACAGATGGGCAGTAAGTCAGACAGACCATTTAAACAGAGCTAGTAAAGTTTTAAAATTAATTGCTTGGGGGGAGCATTCACTGGACAGAGAGTTTCAAATGGGGTGGCAGTTGACCCAAAGGATGTATGAGGAGATAACAAATGAATAAAGTGTCTAAGCTGCAGATAGATCCAAAATGAATGGGAGGAAAGTTGAAAAGTATGCTGGAAATCTCAGATCGCACTCCTCCTGTTTCTATCAGCTGACCGAGACAGAGAACTCCCATTGAGGACCAGGTCAAAAGAGACGTTGGGGGAAGTCAGGGTTATGTGTTAGAGGAATAGATGAAGATGGCCCAGGGGCAAATAAGGGGAGATGTTCAGAGTTGGGTCAAGGGTTGGATGCTAAATACAGGCAAGTTTAGAGTCATGGAAAGACAAATAGAGGAACTGGTACTGAATGACTTTAATAAAGTAGTCATTGCTTCAGGGCTGGTACCTGAGTCATCTAGACTATACGTGCTACATGTATAGAATGATTGTAGCTTAAGTAATGAGGAAGCTGGAGGCCCCCTTTTGAGCAGCATCTAATTAGCAATCCCAGATAAACTTCCCTACTATTCTCTGTAGATCCCTAAAAAAGGAAAGTGGGACAGTGATAGGGACAGTCAAGTGAGCTTGGTCAAATAGGATGACATTGTCAGGTTCCGCATCTGTAATCTCATTGAAGATTTTCGTAAGTGCATCAATGACACCAAGATATTGAACATCTTCGGTTATCTCCTAATACGGAGGTTGTTACTATGCCCTCTATAGTCAAGATCATCCAGACGACAAAGTACTGCTTTCATTTCCTGGGCAGGTACAGATAAAGTGTCCCGCAGTATAGACTGAAACTCGCCTACTTTCTTAACATGATCCTCCAGCTTGGAAATGCATTGAGAAACTTGAGAAATATCTGCTTGGAGTGTAGAAAGTTCTATCTAAACTGTTTCCCAAAAACTTTTCTCTAGTTCAATAAAATCCTGCTTAGAAGGAAGGTCTTGTTTGGTAGGCAAAGAAAGGAGGCGGGAAAGTACGTCTGTCAGATTGGCGCTAGTGGCCTCGTCAATACCCAAATAGGTCTAAGATGCCATATGGCCTTCTGAGAACTGAGATGAATTGGATGGAGATTGGGTCACTTCTGAAAAAGAATATGTGCCTGGGGTAAGATAGTGAAACTGGTACTGTCACCTTGCTTCTTGTTAGGAGGCTTTTGCACATCCTTCTTACTTTTCCCCATTCAGGAGGTGGAGTGTAAAAGGCTGGAATGATAATAGCATTCACAATACTGAATAAGACCGTACAGAGAGGTATCCAGAACCACAGCTGCTATGCACAGTCTCCCTAGTCATGTTTGCATGTTACAGCGACATTCGAGCGAAATGAGATAGGTGATGGACAGCTTACAGGTGGTAGATATCAGGAATCCGCAGGTGGAATAGAGCCCAGAGAAAAACAAGTAATATGAATTATGGGCCTGATTCAGATTTAGGCATAGAGTGAGATATCTCTCTCAACTGTGAACCTGAACAAACCATATTGCAATGCAAGGGGTGTAAATACATATTTTTTTTTTACATGTGGGGTAAATACTGGCTGCTTTTGTATGTAGCCCACAAATACTGCACAGCTTTATTAATTATTACTCTACAATTTAGATGTCAGTTTGGAAACACTGCTCCCAAATCTAAATATCTCTGCACATTTTAAATCTGCCCCACCTGCAGTGCAGCATGGTTTCACCAAGATGATCAGTTGAGAGAGATATCTCACTCTATTCCCAAGTCTGAATCAGTCCCTATATGCAAATGGACTGGTGGTGGTATTTAGAGAGTTACTATTCAATGCCGGTAAAGCAAAGTGCAAGAAAGTGGGTTCAAAAGCTGGAATCACACTCCATTGAAAAATATAACAGGGACCAGGGGCAGAACTATGGGAGACAATGGAGGCGCCTGCCGCCGAGCTCCAGCACTGAAGGGGCACCTCCTCCATTGTCCACAATATATTCACCCCACTTAGGGCTGTAACTATGTACCCGGAGTGTACCGTCATGGCCGCCCAGTACATGGCACCTCTTCCCGGCACCTGAGAAGCCATCATACACTAGTGGAGAGGTCCATGTCAGACTATCAGCTGCTGCTTCCATCTTCTATAGTCTGACTGTCCCTACTCATTGGTGTTGCTGCTCCTCAGCCTACAACTCTCTGTCCCACTCCTCCATGGAATGCCTATATGCAGTGTGCAACTGTGGGTGTATCTGCTTGCAAAAGCTAAATTACAGTGTCAACGGCTGTGACGGGGAAGGGGACACCAAAATATAACTTGCCTCCGGCCGTCTGGGATGAACTTACGCCACTGACAGGGACCTTAATTAACTGATGATGTCAGCAATAATGGTGGGGAACAAGAGCTTCACGGACAGGAGGGTAGTCCCACAAAGCAAAACCCTCTGTAAAACATCATGAGCTTCAGGCAGGGCCTATAGAATAGAATGCACCAGATTCTGGGGAGAGGGATCCAGCATATAACAGCCCAACTTACTGTAGGTAATGCAAGGTGTACCTGGCAGCAGGACAGCATTGTCACAATGCTGCTGTACTCAAAAGCTGCAGGAGTTCAAGCCATCAAAGCAGTGGCTTCACAAGGGGGGTGCGGGCTGCCCGCCGAGGGGTGACACCAATGTGCAGACTCCCCCTCAGTGACAGGAGCCGAGTGCTGCACTGTAGTATTAAGTGCAGCACTCGGCTCCTGATACTGTGAGGGAGCCGGCACTGCACACAGGATAGTCCGCAACTCCTGCACTCCCCTACCCCCAGTAAACAGCACAGAGGTTCAGGCCATGTGGCCCCTTTCCTTGTGGCCATGCCCCCTTTTTGGTGGCACTTGGCTGTGCAGACACACAGCGTCCCTCCCCGCACTGGGTGACACCGTGGGCAGGGATGCCAGCATGGCAGCCAGTGGCTCAAAGGGGGACGATTGTCAGACAGGGGCCGCATAACCGTAAGTACCACTGGGCGGCTGTCTACTTTGTCACTTGGAAGTAGTCCAAGGAGCAGGCAAGCGCCACAGCATGGACGGGAAGCTGGGCAAGTCCTTCAGAGGTGTCATACAGCGAGTGACACCAAAGAAGAGCAGTCTCAGCTGGGGCCTTCCACGCAGTCTGTTGGTATGCAGCGGTCAGGCCCGGGAGGGTGGTAGTTCGCTTGGAGCCCTGGGAGACAGCACATATGAAAGCGCCAGATGGGGACGTACCCACTGAAGTCACCACACACCAAGTTTGGCTGGAATAGCACGATAATACAGTAGGTCTAGTAAAGGGCTAGCTAGGCAAAGGGAATGAAAAATGCGTCCACCTAAATAACTTTCATCTTTTACTTTAGCTAAAGTGCAAATATTTCAGTCAAACTTTTCTTATAGAAAAAAATGAGTTCTAAACCATACAGTAAATCTAAATAAAGCAGGTTTTTTGTTTATTTGTACATACAATGATATTTCTAGATTCCAGAGGCTCTAAGAAGGTTCTGAAGGGTTGGAGCCCAAACACAGATTGATCTATCAAAACATAATTAACGTTACCACCTAAACATACATTATGTTTATTACCTCATTAAAGGCATGATTCAACTACACATGAGCTGCCAACAGCAGCTTCAGTTGCACATTTTTCAGTCTGTTACGCTTGGCTGATCCTCCATAGGCTGCAAGCATAATCAGCCTTCAAGATGTAACGTGCAAAGCTAATTAGTGCATTGCTGTCTACTTATTAGAATGGGCACTATTATGGTAAGTCTTGATAAATTCATATAATGTGTTAGTATTAGGGATGTTAGGGTCCCACCATCTGATGGAGTACATCTTGACGTGGTACATGAACATGTGCATATTTGCCCAAACGTGCTAAATCCTCACTTATACTCCATGTTAATTGTAGAGTTTATCATAATTGTTTTAGCTATCAATATTCTTAGTGCCTACTGTAGAGTGTGCACCTGCATTTTCTTTTACTGACATGGCAACATGTAAATCCTGACAAACATTTTAATTTAACCTCTGAATAATATGGCTACCATCTTCCAGTTTCATATTCCTCTATATGTTGCACTTAAGCAACACATTCTACTGTACAAATCAACTTCAGAATTTAAGGAGAATTAAGGCTAACATACAACAAAGGGAAATGCACTTAGGACTGGCCTAACAGCCAGAAGTCACCATTCTGAACATAGAAGTCCCTAAATATGTAAAGAAACAAATGAAGTGCTGTCTAGAGAGTACTTTGTGTGAATTGAGTATTCTAAACTACAATTTCTATGCTATAACAATCTTATGTTTACAAATCCTTATAGTTTCACATCCACAACCACAAGGGGAGTTTTCATATCTTTTGACAAAATGTATCTTTATCGATTATCCATACAGATGTGTCCTCACTTACTGGTTGTCCGTATTCCATATTGCATGACATGAAACAAAGTAACAGCGCTAATGGATGGAGAGATATTTTAAATAAATGTATATCATATACCAGGGCTTGGTCAAAATGAACACAATTTAATAAGAACGTATAAAAACATAAATATAAAAGCTAAAATGTGCAATATTGTAATAGGGATTGGCCCCACAACACTATAATGAGTCACTGAGTCCAGTATCAAGTGAATAGCCGGTGAAAGTCCCAGTTAGAGGAGTACATTACCAAGTGGGTACTGTAGCAGGAAGTCCTTGCATACAAAGTAAGTCCTTTAACTTGGATAAGCTGTTGCCATATAGCTCCTGACGAAGGTGTGGGATACTTCCGCACGGAAACGCGTTGAGCCTTCATACGGACCCCCACATACCAGAGCACTTGGAGGACACTTATTCAATTTTGGCAACAGCTTATCCAAGTTAAAGGACTTACTTTGTATGCAAGGACTTCCTGCTACAGTACCCACTTGGTAATGTACTCCTCTTACTGGGACTTTCACCGGCTATTCACTTGATACTGGACTCAGTGACTCATTATAGTGCTGTGGGGCCAATCCCTATTGCAATATTGCACATTTTAGCTTTTATATTTATGTTTTTATACGTTCTTATTAAATTGTGTTGATTTTGACCAAGCCATGTGTATATGATATACATTTATTTAAAATATCTCTCCATCCATTAGCGCTGTTACTTTGTTTCAGTTATATACTATCTTTGAGGAGTTTAACACTCTCCTCCTACAGCTGCCATTTAACGAGTGCCACTCCCTCATTTGTTTCATATTGTATGACATAACTGGTTGGACTGAGACGTACCGAGAGGAGTAACGTACCATATTTTATTTACATTTTGCATCTTAATCGCAGCGCAGACGCAGCGAATAGCCGCTCATAGTGTACCAGATATGCTAGACTGCGTCTTTATTGGTACAGGAATTGGTTTTACACAAATACAAATTCACAGCGGCTGCTCACATCAGAGCCCTTTTTACACAGACTCTGACTCAGTCACACACAGATGTACAAATATCACACACCAAATTGATCATTGTAGCTGGCAATGACGTTTTATTGCTTCTGTGTGTTTTAATTATGTGACTAAGATACACATTTCGAACAAAAAAGATGTTCTGTGTGGCCGAGTCACCCGGGACCTAGCTTAGGCGATACTGAAGCAACATTTAAAAAAGGACACATCTGTACATGCCCATGCTCCCAATTACTTCAAATAATTATCTGAAAATCTTTGATAGCACTGTATCAAAATTATCCTTTACTTCCCAAATTTCTTAACTGTTTCTGTAATTCCTGTCAAGTCTCCAGCAATCTCACCCTCCTTGTCATCTACAGTGTTCTCCCCAGGACCTTTTTGATTGGAGCTCTGTCCGGCATTTTTTTTTATACTGCCCGGCTCCCAGAGTGTGCTGGCACTGGCCAGCAGAGGGCATTATGGGCAGTGGAGGTGCTGAATGAGCATGCTGGCATGCTGCAGGCATTGGGAACTCACAGCCGTCCCCTCTCCTGCCTGGAGGCCACCTGGCAGTAGGTGGGAGGGGATGAGGATGCGCAGTGCCCCCTCCCCTCTCCCCTGCTACCTCATGGTGCCGCAGCTGCAGACATTGTGGACCCACAGCCATTTGATTTCCAAGTACCACATAGGAGGGCTGATTCTCATTCGGATGCAGCGGAGTCTGTGTGTGCTTCTTTTGCCGGTCGCACATCTCTGACTTTATGCTTAAACTCCCACCAGTCCTTCCCTGGTGTATGAATGTACAAAGACTGAGACACCTACTTTCGGAGCCTTTAAACATTAAAATACCACTTTGATAAAGTCTCCCTGAGAGGAAACATGTTAGTGTGGTACCGGAGAAGCCGCTAGGTGAGAGATATCTGCTGTCTATACCTTTGCTACTTGCATTGCTGGCAAGAAAGAGGACACCCTGTCATACTCCGGCCCTTAATAAACACTTTCCTACCTCTCCAGTGTTTGTCCAGACTAGTGCTGTAGTCATCTTGTGCTGAGCATCACTCCTGGATAGCACAGAGGTCCGTTCATGCTGCACATCGCTCCTGGCTGGTGTTGAGGTTTGTATGTGCTGCTCCTGCCCAGTCCACTCAGTGTCCTGTCACTGGACATGGAGATGGCTCTCCACAGCCCCTTGCTCACAGCTTGTCTTCCCAGCACGATGGCACACAGGCTGCATGCCAGAGTTCCCTCCTAAACCACAATATGGGAGCAAACATGTTGGACTCTGTCACCTGACGGTCTTCCTCCACTTACAGCGCTGCTCCCAGCCCAGCTGATCACAGCATCCAATCCCTGGGGATCCTACCCTATAAATTTCATATCCTGACTGGCCTCTGTTGCCTTTACAATGTCGCTTCTTGCTGAAGTTACAGCTCTGTGCTGAGCTCCCAGGTACTCTGTATCTGAACGGTCCCAACTGATCAAGTTCATCAATTCATCAACATCGGCCCCAACCGATCAAGTTCATCAATTCATCAATATCGGACTCTTATCAATTAAGTTCTTCAATTCTTCAACATCTGTCTCAAACCGATCAAGTTCATAAATTTTTCAACATCAGATTTAAATCCAACTAGTTCCTCAATTCATCAACATCGGTCTCAAACCGATCCAGCTCTCCATCCAGCATCATCAATCCCTATCCGATTCTGCTCATTCAGAGTCGGCCGTGGCCAATTCGGTGTCCTAGGCAAAATTTTGGCTGATGCCCCCTAGCATGTATTATTATACTGTGTATATATATATATATATATATATATATATATATATATATATATAAACTTGCGCCTTGGCACTCCAGATGATAAATGCAACAAATGTTGGGTGCCTTCTTCAGTAGTTGATACACAACAAATATCTTCTTAGGAGCTATATGCAGCCCCACAGTAGAAAGAAGAAGCAGCACTCCATGGGTGGTGAAGAAAAAAACTTGTATTAAAGTGACGACATGTACACAACTGTGTCAACGTTTCAAGATCACTCAGGACCTTTTTCTCAGGACTTGTGCATGACGTCACGTGCGCCCTGTTATCACAAGGGGCCGAGCCGCGGCGGGTGGCTGTTATGTTGGTGGAGCCGGAGCCCCCACCAACTCCAAACATTTAAATAATGGGGACCGGGTCGGCGGCCAGCGGCGCTGTCGGATGCAGGCGACCACGGGCCCCTGCACCACAGCGGGCCCCGGTGCAAGGCACCGGCTGCACCGCCACTAGTTCCGCCTCTGTCCTGTAGCCAGAATGAGCTTCTGTGCAGAAGCTCATTCTGACCAGTTGAAGTCACCTGACCGGCTGACAGGAGCTCTGATCGCGGCAGCGGCGTGTGGGAGGCAGCGGCAGAGCCTTGAATGCTCCTAGGCATTCAAGTCGCCCCTAGGCATTAGTTTATTATGCCTATGCCTAGGGCCGGCTCTGTGCTCATTCTTTCAGTATTAAATATCTAGTTTCATTCCAACCTGCTGTTCAATAAAGGCATTCTATTCCTGTTCTCTCCTTCGGGCCCATCATCTACTTGCCTCACATCTATCTCTACATCCTCACATCTATACTTGAGGAGGTCCTGGTTCATACCACCTAAATTCATTCACTCCTCTCAAATCTCCTCTTCAGCCTCCCATGCCTGTTCCAACCCAAACCAACTCTCAGATGTGACAGACCCCACACAGCGATACCCCTACTGTTACCGTAAGCAGTTGTCAAGGTCTCCACCCACATAGCCTCCATAGCCATGAGATCCAGAGCCTTCATTGCTACCCTGCACATTTGTGATATCCGGAGGTACATGAGGTATACTGGACTGGTTCCGTCATTATCATACTCACCCATATTTGCCACAGGTACCTACAGTGTCACCAAAACCGCATAATATTGCCAGACACCACATTACAACCACCGTTGCTTTGGGACGATCAGTTGCTGAGGAACAACTTCATAGGTTTAGATATACAGTCCTAAAACTGTATAGGTAACTTGCTTGATTGATACCCACTTCAATACTGCTCCTTTATGTGCTGTGAACTTAGGAGCTCATTCAAACCCGCTTGCTAGGATGCGATCACTCATAGATGGCCGATATTTGCAATCTGCGCATGCATATGCATAGCAATGCGCATGCGTGAACCACTGCAAAAGATCGGGAAGCGCTCGCTCACCCAGCATCGACAGCCCAGTTGAATAATTGACAGGAGAGGCCGTTTGTGAGTGGTAACAGGGGCATACCACTAGAAACGGTGGAGTGGAAGTACGAACGCAGGCGTGCCTGAGTGTTTCAACACTGCTTCAGAGGCATGTATAATTAACAGGCAGCGTCACAGTACACGTCACCTGGTTGTATTTCACACTGAAGTGATCGCAGTGATTGCAGCAAGGTATATTCAACCTCAAGCGCTGCGAGCGCATCCAATGGTGCTCGATGTACCAATGTTTTCATGCACTTCCAGGTGATGACGTGTGCAAGTGAGCATCTTATGAATGGCTGGTGGGCATCTGCATACACAAAGTGATCGCACGCCAAGACATAGTGGGCGTGCTAATGCCGTGCCGTGCGATAGCCTGCCTTGCTGGGCATGCGCTGGATTTGCATACGGTGGGAGCGAGCGAATGCATCTAGCGAGCGGGTCTGAATGAGCTCCTTAATATATTATGTGTTATATAGTTGATGTTTTATGTTTCTATGTATTTTATATATTTAGTTGTTGCTATAGGTATTAAACCTTTTTTTAATTTTATTGGTCTCCTGTAAATCATTCATGGTTACAAATACAATTATGGATTTTTATCCATATATAATTTATTTTAGCAGTCTTCAGTACTGTATTTGTATTCTTCAACAACTTTCTTTACATTTTCTGTTATTATGTGCTAATGTATTTTTTTATCAATTTTGATTCTGATTGTCCGATGCTACTGAATTTTGTGCCCCCTTATAAATAAATGATGATGATTAAGTTTGCTTGAATATGTACAGGCTAACTGGTACTAGTTGGTCCACTGTTCAGGCCTTGGAGTTTAAGATTGTCCTCAACAGGCTTAGAAGGCGGTGTGTGCACACTTATGGGCAGCCCAGTACAGACATGCAGGTGGCAGCACAAAAGGAAGGACCAGTCTGAAGGCAAACAAGAGGTTTGTTCCAGAGACCAGGATCAGCAAGAGAGACTCAGGAGTATATTTACTAAAGTGTAGGTATATATAAGTGGAGATGTTGCCCATAACAACCAATCAGATTCTACTTATCATTTATCTAGAACCTTCTAGAAGATCATAGCTAGAATCAGTTTGGTTGCTAAGGACAACATCTCCACTTCTATAAGCCCACATTTAGTAAATATACCCCTCAGTGGTGAGCTGAGACGGAGAGCTCAGATAGAAGCCTAAGAAGGGAGGGGGAGGGGGGAAGAGAGAGAGAGAGAGAGAATAAATACTCGGCACTATCCGAAATGCCATTTACGTGTATTTTCTCTCTTTCATGAACAATTTGTTAACTTTAAAACACAACTGCGATAGTTAGGACTCTTTGGCCCTGACACTGTGGGCCTCATTTATAAATGAGTTTTATCATTCACATTGAGTAATAAAACTTGTTGCGCATGATAATAGTGCTCCAGCCAATCAGCTCCCAACTGTCATTTTTCAAACAGATGACAGTTGGGAGCTGATTGGCTGGAGCACCATTATCATACGCACCAAGTTTTATCACTTGTTGTGAATGATAAACTCATTGATAAATGAGGCCCTATATTTGCATAACATTTGGAAAAACTGTGTGCACACGCCACTCTAACCCTTTCATTTGTAGTTGATTATGGAAATATGAATATATCTGCTTGAAAGCAGGTTAACTTCACTCTTGGGGGCTGATACAATTATTTTAGATCTCCATAATGTGCAGCTCGGAATGGCTCATTGCATCCAGCAACATCACAAGTTTCCCCTTGCACCCGATAAGAGTGTCTTTGTAAGGGGGGGGAGAGTGTGATTCAGGACTGTGTAAATTTTAGTCAAAATTAGTTAGTAAACCAATTATTTCAGAATCTCTGTTCCCAAATGGGAAAATAATTGCTTTGTTGGTGGTGCCTCCGGGAGTAGAACACAAAGTACTCTAGGAGAAAGATGCAAAGACACACAAAGAAATACTCTTTGTTGGGCACATTTGTTAAAGTATGATTAATGAAAATTGTAACATTTTAAAAAAATTGGATTTCCCCTCCAGAAGGACAACTAGCCATGGTAGTGGTAGGTGCAGCGGTAATGGTAACTAAAGTGTTATATAATAATGCTTTTTACAGGTGGCCCCAGTAAGACTGCCCTGGCATGATGGCACTTGTCGAACCACAGTTGTCAGCATGCCCGGACATTAAGGGCCAGCTGGCAATTTTAGTCCTCCTGTAAAAAAAAAAATTTAAATAAAGACAAAAAACATTGGGCTAATTGTCCCTCGGGAGGGGGGACCATTTTTTTGGAGGGAGCGGGGACTTCCTGAGGCCTTCTCAAGCTCTGGGCTGAACATTTTGGGGCAGGTTAATAGTATGGCTATGTGTCTCCCTGCTATAGCAGTATCCTCCTGGTTGGGTCAGTCTGGTGTTGGTTTTTGGAAAATAGGGAGAACCACACACCGTTTCCCCCCCTATTTTCCAACACCAGCCTAGGCTGAGAGGCCCAGAGTTGGTTATTGATTTGGGGGGCACGCCGCTTTTTTATTTTTTATTTATTTACACTTTTGAACCATAAACTGTACATAAAAAAGCTTGCATAGTGATCTGTGCAGTGCTTTGCCAAAACTCGCCTGCCATAGGCAGGTCTATTTGTTTTTACTATTCTGCTGTCAATTTTTTGCGTGTTCTATCGGTTCTATAAAAACTATGGTTAGTAAATCTGCGGATCCTATACTTATAATTGATATTTGGCTAGATGGTCTATTGCTGTCTAAAGTCAGAATTTTCTGGGAACTATCTCGTGAGTTGTCTTTAGTAAATCTCCGATGTACAAATCCAGAAAGACACAAAATCTATGCTTAGTAAATTTTCCCCCAGGTATTTCCTGACAAATCAATGTCTGCTGAAAAAAAGGTATAATTTGTGTAGTTACTATATGATATTGATGTTAGAATGTGATGAGTGGAATGTTGAAAAATGGCCAACGCACAGGAATTCGGACACAGAGAGGAATCTAGATAAGGTTTCTAAAAACCATTCATTCTTAGGATGATGCAGTCTTGGCACATTTTTAAAGATATCAATATAAGCCATCTTGAAATTAAAATTGCAGCATTTGTTGATTGCTTTCATTGTATATACTCAATCGAATGTAAGCTCTGCAGTCACTTTTTGTGCAAATTAGAGATTATAAAGAGATATTAGGTTTCTATCTATCAGGAGAAATCAATGACTATGTAACGGCTCAACAGTTCAACCAATCTGGAGTAAACATTTAAAGCTCTCTTGGGCTAATAAATCCCTTATACACATGGTGGGTTCAACTACCAAGAAGTTGATATCAACATACAGGAGGGAATAAAATTAAGGTGGTAGTGTAGGAAATGGACACTTGGGATAATCTCATTAAAATTGTTGTATTCCTAAAGTTTCTAAATCTCTAACAGGTACTGCCAAAAATGTTTACACCCCAAAATGAAAAATTAATTAATAAAGAGTTTAGAAAATTGATTTGCAGAAGAAATTACTTGGAATAAGTTTGCTTAAATGTCCGTTTTTGAGCAAGAGATCGATTTCCCAAGTCTGAAATATTATAATTATGCATGAATATTACAGTTTAAAGAGGACTGGATAGACACTAGAGACAATTATGCAAAATAATGTGTGGAAATATAACTCTTACAAAATATGAGTAGAACAGATTTCTTACAGTTTAATAATCAAGAGATACCCACTGACATTGTTCATAAACCTTTGATAACATCCTCATGGAAAGTTTGGCATGCTATAAGGCATAAATATAATCTTAATAGTCATCATTTGCTCATTCTCCTATTATTAGGTAATTCTGAGTTACAGACAGGCATCTCAAAACGTTTATGTATGGTTGGCAAAAGAAATCACTAACGTTAGGTCTCTGGTAGTCCATCCATCAAAAAGCCTCTTATAATAATGCAGATCAAAATTTTTCCATACTCAATATTATTATGACTACACAATCATGTGTTGCCTTTAGATTGGTCCAATGCCTTGGGCCAGGTACTGATTTATCTTGTAAAGAGCACTGTTAATATTTCAAAGCATTATAATCTAATATGTTCTTCTGTGGACCACTAAAGAATTGGATCTGAATTTTCTTATTGGTTACAAGTTTATTTGTATATCCCTTTGTATAAGATTCTTAAAATGATATCCTATTATTTATCCTAACAAAGAGTAATTACAGAGAAATGTTATATATAAATATATATATATATATATATATATACATATATATATATATATATATTTCTATAATATATATTAAAGTGTGTATCTGTTAGCACAAAAGTTATAATTAATTGCATCATTTCAATGAACTACATGTCCAAAATATATATTATAGAACATTGCTCTGGGTGACTCTGCAGTACATTGCTTATGGGAGTGCCCATATATTAGGTTATTTTGGTGACAGGTTCAGTAATTTCCTCCTACGCATCTATTGAGTTATATTCCCTGGTGGGCAGTGTTGGGGATAATGAATACTTTTTTCAGCTTGCTAAGGGAAGTAAGTAGGAAACTATTATTGACCAACTCTGTTGTAAGAAAGTGTATAATGCAGATGTGGATATAGGATCCACCTTTAACAATCCCTCTAGAAATATATTGCATTACACATGCATAAATGATTGGGTGGCATAAAGAGATATGTACCAAGGCTTTTTTTTTATTTTTTTAGCTTTGGGAGGCTTACGTCAATATGACCCTCCTGTATCTCTTAATGTACAGTAATTACAATAAAATAAAGTTATACTGTATAATGTTTCATGATATACTATTTATTTTTATGTGAAATGATTTAAATACATTGGCCCTGATTCAGAGCCGGACGCTCTGACCAGAGCGCTTGCTCTGAATCAGGGCCCACCTCCATTAATATGGAGCGTCCTCCTGGACGCTCGTATAGCTGTGGGTCACCACCCACAGCATATACGAGCGTGCAGGATGATGGTCGCGATGGTCCTGACCATCGCGACCATCGAAACTGCGAGCAAAAGCCTGCGGTTGGGTTTTTCAACCGCAAGGCCAGGAGTGATTTTGGCTCTATCAGAGCCAAAATCACTCCCACTGACATCACTAGTGATGTCAGTGGGGCTGGCTTCAGACGGTAGGCATTCCCTTGGGAACGCCTACGTCAGGCAGGCACGCCCACCAAAGGGGGCGTGCTGTCAGTCACCATCGACAGCACGCCCCCTTTGATGAGACACTCCGAGCGAAGGAAGCTCCCTCCGTCGTGCGCATGCGCAGTGGGACCATCGACCCACTTGCGAGCGGACAGCCGCTCGCGAGTGGGTCTGAATGAGGGCCATTGTTCAATATTTTTGGATTATATACAGGTCACTGCGCAAGGTGCTTTATTGTTCAATTGTGTTATTTTTTTACTTTTATTATTGATGCTTTATGATACAGCATGCATTATGATTGATGCATTATAAGACACACGCAACTGTTTTTCATTTTTTCTTTATTGCAGTATTGATAACATTTGTTTCACTCTAAGAAACAACAAGATGGCAGCACCAAACCCCTAACTTGTAGCTACAGCTGTTATGAAACTCCTGCACTATTACATAAGACCCCTAGAGACCCTCTATGGAGGGTCTTCTGCCTATTACAGCCACCCTCTGTTCCCTCAGTGTTAGACGAACACACCAGTACTTAGGTGGCCACCAGTTCTTATACCACAAACTAGTAGTGGCTTATGCAACAGACAGGAGATGACTTAGGTAATAACTAGGGATGTGCGCCGACCCCCGTGTTTTGGTTTTGGATCTGTATCTCCTTTGAGGTTTTGGATCTGAATTTAGTTTTGCAAAACCACCCTAGCATGTTTTGGTTTTGGTTTTGGATTTGTATTTTTATAAAAAACTATATTAAAACTGCTAAAATCACATTATTTGGGCCTGTTTTTGCTCCGACAGTGTTATTAACCTTAATATCAATAATTTTCAGGCATTTCCAGTCATTATTAACCACCTCACAGCTCACAATATTGATTTCACTATTTTTCACCAATTTAGGCCATAGGCTGCAGCGAGCTGGCTGGCTACAGTAAGTCACAGAGCAGTGGCATAAACGCATGGCAGTTTAAAAAAATATAGATCATCTATGAAACATTGCCACACATCAGTAGCAGATAGGATAACAGTTTAATAAACTATAAAAATGTCAGTAGGCAATGCCCCAAATTGTGCAATATGTAAACAAAAGAGGTGCAAGATGGAATTGTCCTTGGGCCCTCCCACTCTCTTTTATGTGGAATATTAAAAAGGACGTGCACACTTTAACAAATCAAGCACTTAAGCAACAAGGACTGACACTTTTGTAGCTGAAGTCCTTGGTTTGTTTGGGCAACCACAAAACAATATTTTGGAAGGCCTACCTCCAATCATTAAGGAGGAGGTTGAAGGTTAGAGTGTTGGTGGTGGAGATTGCATGTGCTGGTCCAAACTGCTGGTAGCTGATTCTGGACTGCTTTACAAATTATTATAATTTTGTTAAATAAATTGCATGAACTCGCTGCAAATGACATAACATGGAGGAGGTGCCTAGATGTTTAATGGTCCCTACCTCTATTAACTTTGGCTTCACAAATGGTACAAATGCCTTCACAACTTTTGTCAGGTTTTGGGTTAAAATAACTCCACACGAAAGACGTGACTTTTCTGGTCTTATGCCCAGGCGTCACCCCAGCCTATAACTCCAGTTTATATCGTTACTACAGCCTATACCATCAGCCAAGCCTTTATAGTCACAACAGCCTGTAACCCCATTTTAATTTTATATTGTCACTCAAGTTTATATAGTCACCCCAGCCTATAACCCCAGTTTATATCATTACCTCATTCTATACTATCACCCCAGAATATAGCAGCACCAAAGCCTCTATCTTCACCCCATCCTGTGTTGTGTATAAATTACAGCTGCGCTCCCTGTTAGATTGGGGATTCATTGTCTACTTCAGAGGGTGTGAGCTCCATTTTAGTCCATATCACCACACCCTCTGCACATCTTCTTACCTGGGCTACAGGAGGAGCAGGTGCACTCTGGAATATGGCTGCATAGGGTTACCCCTCTGACTCACTGGAATTCAGGTAGAGGGGCCATTGGTAGGACAATGTATCAGAGAATGCAGTTTTAGCTGCTTTATTCATTGTATCGTAGCCTTTAATTTCACCTTTTGAAAATAAGTTTATTTCAATCTCAGCTGAGGGGTTTGTGATGTCATTATGTTTTATATATTACACATGTTATTTAGCACTTTGTTGTGGTCTTGTAGTCGGCATGCAGACTAATCATTTGTTCACGATTGAGGAAAGAAGTGAAAAGTTGCATTTTTAAAAAAATTACACTGCGTTTCCACTTACAGGGTCACAATATGTGTATGAATATTACACTGCATTTACACTTACAGTGTCCCAATACGTGTTGAATATTGCACTGCGTTTCCATTTACAGTGTCACAAGATTTTTTATGAATAAGAAGAAAATAACACACTGCACTACCACTTACAGTGTCACAAGATTTTTTTATGAATAAGAAAAGAATAACACACTGCGCTACCACTAACAGTGTCACAATATTTTTTATGAATAAGAAAAGAATAACACACTGCGCTACCACTAACAGTGTCACAATATTTTTTATGAATAAGAAGAAAAGAATAACACACTGCGCTACCACTCACAGTGTCACAAGACTTTTTATGAATAAGAAAAGAATAACACACTGCACTACCACTTACAGTGTCACAAGATTTTTTTATGAGTGAAACACTGCGCTACCACTCACAGTGTCACAAGATTTTTTATGAGTAAAACACAGTGCTACCACTTACAGTGTCAATACGTGTTGAATATTACACTGCGTTTCCACTTAGTGTCAAAATATTTTTTATGAATACACTGCACTACCACTTACAGTGTCAAAAAACCTTTTGAATATTACACTGTGTTTCCACTTAGTCTCAATCATTTTTATGAATACACTGTGCTATCCCTTACAGTTTCACAATACCAGTTGAATATTACACTGTGTTTTAATTTAGTATCATAATATGTGTATATTACACTGCGGTTACAATTACAGTGTCACAATATTTTTTATGAACACACTGTGCTACCACTTACAGTGACTCACAATACGTGTTTCCTATTACACTGCATTTCCACTTACAGTGTCAAAATATTTATTATGAATACACTGTGCTACCATTTACAGTGTCAAAATACATGTTGAATATTACACTGCATTTCCACTTACAGCGTCTCAATAATTTTTATGAATACACTGCGCTATATCTTACAGTGTCACAATCTGTGTTGAATATTACAATGTGTTTCCACTTAGTGTCACAATATGTGTATATTACGCTGCTGTTACACTTACTGTGTCACAATATGTGTATGAAAATTACACTGCGCTATGACTTATACTGTCAAAATATGTGTATAAATATTACTCTGTGGTCTGACCGGTGACACAGTAAAAAAAATAAATATAGTAAAAAAAGAATAATATTATTTAGCTTATGTTTATTAGCTTTAATTTTTTTTTACACTGGGCACCCTTGGATAGACAGAGCACCCCTGGATGGACACAGCAGTCCCTGCCCTGGAAGGACACAGCAGCCCCTGGATGGACACAGCAGCCCCTTCCCTTGATGGACACAACAGCCCCTGGAAGGACACAGCAGCCACTGTCCCTGGATGGACACAGCAGCCCCTGACCTGTTTGGACACAGCAGCCCCTGGATGGACACAGCAGCCACTGCCCTTGGATGAACACAGCAGCCCCTGTACTTGATGGACACCGCAGGCCCTGGATGGACACAGCAGCCCCTGCCCTGGATGGACACAGCAGCCAATGCCCCTGGATGGACACAGCAGCCCCTGGATGGACACAGCAGCCCCTGTCCTGTTTGGACACAGCAGCCCCTGGATGGACACAGCAGCCACTGACCCTGGAAGGACACAGCAGTCCCTGGATGGACACAGCAGACACTGCCCCTGGACAGACACAAGACCCCTGGACAGACACAGCACCCCTGGATATACACATGTCTGCTCACTTTACTCTCCACAGCCAGAGTGAAATGGTGCCGATGACCAAGTACCTTTATAGTATCCAACACTCACGAGAATCTGACATCAGAATGATGATGTTTTGCCTCGTTTTGGTATCCAAGTCTGGTGGGGAAACCTGAGCCAAACTTGGATCCCAGCCCGGATTGCAAAGTTTGGGTCAGTCCGGTTCTCTGAGAACCGGATCTGTTCATCTTTTGTAATAACTGGAGTAGTAGTGCATAAGCCACAGTAATATGGCAAGGACACAGTTAACTGAAGTACTGACAGTAATTTTGTACAGTTCTCTGGAACAGGTAGTAGCAATGGTATAATATGCATACAGAGGATATGGACATCATGCATAGTAATGCAATCCTTGAAGTACAGCACAGTGTTTAACTACAGTTGAAATGCATGTAATAGAACACTCAGATCTGCACCACAGTTGTCAATGTAGTATCAATGGTTAAACACAGTCTCTATTATTGCAGCAGCAGCATAGCACAGCAATCCCAATATAGAAAAGCAGTGGTATTTAAAGCAGTGATTCCAGCAAGGCACAGGTGGATGCTCAGCACATAATGAATGCACAGGTCACACAGTAGTGCACAGTAGTGAAACACTTAGTTGATTAATTCCTTCTGGAAGACAGCTAGGTACTCAGGAACAACAACCATGAACAGGGACCGAATGACAAGGCTCCAAGATGAACTATCACCAGCAGGAAGTGTAGGGCTGGCTGTAGCTTAATTAAGGAGTTTTTTAACTGCAAAACCACGAATGTAATTTACTGTATTACCTGTCCTTGCGATATTTAATAATAATAATATAATATATTGGAATGACCTCGAGAATGATGAAAATCATAATTCTCGAGCATCTAGGCAATATACGTTAGGCAGAAGCAGATTTACAACGAATGAAACAGTTTACGACAGTGGCGAGACATTTCCA
This sequence comes from Taudactylus pleione, assembly GCA_031769625.1. Lineage (NCBI taxonomy): Eukaryota > Metazoa > Chordata > Amphibia > Anura > Myobatrachidae > Taudactylus > Taudactylus pleione. The sequence continues at coordinate 7,692,381 of JAUIMM010000334.1, forward strand.
TCAAAAACATTCCGGATGGGAAAAAGACCTCAAAGTGTCCTGCTTGGAGAGAATTAAACTCGGCCTAAGAGGGGGTGATCTTAACAGGGCCCTCCAAAAGAAGGAAAGCGAGTGGATCTTTAAGATGGGTACACTCGTACCTGCAGGTCTGAATGAGAACATTAACTACAGTGTCTTTATTACGGAGTGATGATAACTGTTCCGGATTATACCAAGACAGGTCCTCTATATATATATGTATATATATATTTCTCATCACTACACAAATCTCTTTATTTTTATTTTATATTTCTTTATTAACCTTTTTAATATCTGTCTTCCCTATCATCCCTAGATTCTGGGCGTCCCCCTCTTTGTTTTCTATTTTTCTATATTTCCAATGTATTTACCTTTTATTTTTATTTTTTATTCACATTCTTTTCTTATTCAATTCTTATTTCATTTTTATTCTCTATCTTTGTCACCGAACCCCGTACATCACACTTCACATCTACCTCACTTCACCAGTCCGTATTTGTGTCCCTATCAGGACTTATCTCACTCATCCTACAATGCTTCTGTAATTTTCCAAGAGATCACTTAGCACCTTTTTCTCAGCCTCACCATCTTTTCCTCATTATTTCAATATTATTTATGTTTTTATTCCTCAGTTTTTTGTTCTTCTTTTTCCTTCTTACATTTCACACATATCTTTATCTTTCGAATTCCTATTGTTTTTCATCTCTTTAGTTCTTTTCTTTCTTTCTCTTTTTCCTTTTTATTTTTATTTTATTTATTTATTTTTTATTAGTTTTGCATTTTTACTATCCTTTTTTTCTTTATATCAATATTTATATATTTATATATATATATATATATATATATTTATTTTTGATTTATATTTATTTTTATTTTTACTTCTAATTTTGTCTCACCCACATATATTCTGTATTTATTACCATACTTAATAGATATGCTTTATCATATAAGAATTTTCTTTGTTCTTCTTATACTCTTCACATATGCTCTCCTTCTTTCTTTTCCCTTTGTTTTCCCCACTTCACCCCATTCCCATGAATCTACTCCACCTTCCTTGTCTTTTTTACTTCTCCCATCTATGTATTCTTATTATATCATATTTATTATTCATAACACTTATTAGAAATTTTTGATTGATTTTTCCTCCTTTATTTTCATTATTGATATTTTCAATATCAATATTCCTAGTATTAGTTATTAGCTCTCTCACTGCCTATTCAATATACCAAATTTTTCTCAATAAATGGAATATAAATATATTTATCCCTCTCTTTGCTTAAACCTTTATCCTTTTGGTTCTTATATACAATCGTTTATTTAATAATGTTTTTCCCCTGTTCAACAGAACAATTGTCTTTTATCCTAGCAGCTGTTCTAAAACAGCCAAATACAGGAAGTGCCTCTGGGGGTCATTCAGACCCGCTCGTGAGCGTCAGGATGCTCGCAAGCGGGTCGATGTTCCCCACTGCGCATGCGCACGACGGAGGGAGCTCCGTCATGCGCATGCACAAGACCCGGGGAGCGACGGGCTTTCCATAGCTCCGGGTCTCGCACCAAAGGGGGCATGCTGTCGATGTTGATTGACAGCACGCCCCTTTGGTGGGCGTGCCGGGGGCATGCCTGCCAGACGGAGGCGTTCCCATGGGAACGCCTACCGTCTGAAGCCGGCCCCACTGACATCACTAGTGATGTCAGTGGGAGTGATTTTGGCTCTGATAGAGCCAAAATCACTCCAGGGCTTGTGGCAGGGAGACCCTACCACAGGGTCTCCGTCGCAAGTCCGATGGTCATGATGGTCAAGACCATCGTGACCATCTTTTTGGCCGCTCGCATAGCTGTGGGTGGTCACCCACAGCTATACGAGCGGCCAGGAGGCCGCTCCATTTTCATGGAGGAGGGCCCTGATTCAGAGCGAGCACTCTGGTCAGAGCATTCAGCTCTGAATCAGGCCCTCTGTCTGTTTACATATGGTAATCTCCCCACACTGTTTAATTCCCCTGGGATGACTAATCCACTCTTTTATGATAGGTTGCATGCGCTGTCACTCCTAACCAATCGCTAGTCGATTGGATACATGGGAGCTTAAGAACAGGACACAGCAGAGTTCATCGATCAGGTGACCAAGCCCAGTGGCAAAATGCCCATCCTCTCTCTGCTACTCCAGCAGCCTGCTTGCTGCCCTCCACACACACCCACCGCATGCTGCTCCCTTGGACCTCAGGTACTGCACTTTCTCTCCACAGCGCTCCTGCGCTGAGTACATCAGCGGGCGACTTTCCCTGCAATGCCGTTTGGCCACAGGGCTGAGACACAGCTGACCTCTCAGCTTCCATCAGCATCACTTTCTCTTTCCCCTGTGAACCACGCTGCCACTCCTCCTGCATCCCCAGTTTGATTTAGACGGGGTAGATTAGAGGGGAGTTTTTGGTTTCTGTGGATCTCCGGACTTACTTCCTCCTTTCTTATTTTTTACACCCTTGACATTAAAGGTTTAATATTAATTTTTCCATACACCTGTGTACCTCTTTTTTGCTAATAGGAGTTTTTGACTCCTACTCATGCGTTATTACACATAGTTATTGTTTGAGCACACTCAATCTCACACCCTTTTGTATTCCTCCATCAAACTCTCTCATCTGGGTCCCCTCTTTTCATCTCCACTGCAATACAATACGTACCAGAGGGGAGATATATTGGATATCCCAGAAAGCAGAAGCATTGCCTTTCTTTTCACCAGGGACTAACGTAGCACACACTCTCTCATCCCCTGTTTGATTTAGACAGGGGACAGTAGAAGTTTGTGTGCGCAATTATATCCCAGGCCTTACTTTCTTCTATTAGTTTGAGTTCCCAGCATGTATCTACAGCATCATCCATTTTATTTATTTATTCCCTAACACTATCTACAGATTAAAATTACATTAACCTGGTAGTGTCAAATATTGTATTTTAGTGGATGATATTGGTATTTTGCATTTATTGCACTATATATTCGTTTTGTGTGTGTTATTTATTTGAGGGCCGCATGTAATAGATATTTTCGCCATATGATGTATATTGATATATGTTGTGCGACAGAATCAATATGTATGTCATAACAGATGTTTTTCTGTGACTAAAATTTGCTATAAATAATCTTTATTAAGGAACTCTATTCACGCCAGGTATCACCATTTTTTTACTCTTATTAATCCGGATTAGATGTTCTTCCGGGTCGGATGATTTGTATGTTTAGTTGTTATATGTGTACATCATTTATTTGTTGTACGTCATTTTTTAAGGTTCATAAATAAAAGTTAATTTTTATTCTATTATTATCTCATTTACTATATTTCATTATACTTTACTTAAGAGTGCCCCAGTATAGACAAAATGTGTCTTTCCCCCTGTCTTTGCCTAGAGCAAGGGCACTCTCTTTATCATTCCACCCTCGCAATGTTAGATATATTACTCTAACATCTCTGAGTGGCATGATAAATTTTTTTAAACTATTTCTCAGGTTTCTAATTATATCTTCCTTCTTTTTCTAAAGTCTTAAAATTCTGGTGACTTTTTAACTACAATTGGCCCCTGCCAGAGAAATTTACAGGAGGCAGATTTGTCTTCTGATTAATCCCAGAGCTTTTTACATGGCGGTGGCTTATCTGGCCCATTTACGTAGGAATAATACACATGGCATTTTATAAATATAGGGCCATATCCAATTAGATGCAAAAACTTTACGTTTTTGCATGCGAAAACTTTGTGCACTGTTCACCTGAATGGGACATTTTTCGCATTTATTGCATCTGCCATTTCTTGTGCAATCCTATTGCAAAAGATGTGATTCAGCATTCGCCTGAAAACATTTCTTGGTTTTAGCAGCGAAAAGTGCAGATGAAAATGGGAAAATCTGCCTGTATCCCAAAAAAGCTAAACTAAGATAGGGTAATAGTGTAGAAGTGTAATAGTGTTTTTGTAATTGTGTCAATTGGCTGTTATACGCATTTTTCTCTAACAGTGAAAACATGATAGAAACAATGTTTTTTGGGAAAAATAAATGCTATAGTTAAATTTGGGGTACATCAAAATGGGTGTACGTATGTTTTTGCCATAAAAGTGAATTTTAATTTTTTTTTTAAAATACACCTGTCACTTGCACCTGCAATCCCCAAAACACCTGTCCCATCCATACAGTTCCCCAAAATACCTACCCCACTACTTTAAACCCATTTTCCAGCACTTTTTAAATATTCACCCCAAAAATGACATGTCATTAATCATTATTGGCCGAATTAAGCTAATTAAAAAATATATTTTTGCCTAATTAGTCAGTAGGGAGGGTATCCAATGGGTTCTGAACCAAGTCTCAACATTTGTAGCCAAAAATAAGGGTTTTGCACAACTTTTCACCTGCTCTGAGATGGTGAAAACTCTTAACCGCTTTTAACAATGGAGAATTTGCTTGTGCGAAAAGCTGAAGCTAATAGGATAGCGCGATACGCATTTTTGGTGAAAAGTTTGCACATGTGTAAACTGGTGGCACAACTGCGGTTTATAGCGGCTACCTGAATAAGGCCCATAATCTGTTAAAAGGGTAGGCAAAACCCTGCAATTTGTCATTAGTTTTAAAAGAGGATTTTGCACTTAGGAGGGGTCTCCTGTTTCCCAAAATTCCCAACCTCACTTGAATCTCACTCTGCTGTATACAGTACTGCAATAAGTTGGTACCACATTCCTTTTCCTGTTCTTCAGAGTTCTTCACCAAAACCTTCAAATCGGTTCGATTTTTTTTTTTTGTGCGTCTAGTGCTGTGTAGCATATACAGTCAGGTGCATAAATATTGGGACATTGACAGAATTTTCATATTTTGGCCTCTATTTACCACCACAATGGCTTTGAATTGAAACAAACAAGATGTGCTTTAACTGCAGACTTTCAGATTTAATTTGAGGGTAATTACATCCAAATCAGGTGAACGGTGTAGGAATTACAACGGTTTCTATATGTGCCTCCCACTTTTTAAGGGGCCAAAAGTAATGGGACAAACTAAACAATCCTAAATATAACTTTCACTTTTTAATACTTTGTTGCAAATCCTTTGCAGGCAATTACAGCCTGAAGTCTGGAACGCATAGACATCACGAGATGCTGGGTTTCATCCCTGGTGATGCTCTGCCAGGCCTCTACTGCGAATGTCTTCAGTTCCTGCTTGTTTCTGGGGCATTTTCCCTTCAGTTTTGTCTTCATCTAGTGAAATGCATGCGCAATCGGATTCAGGTCAGTTATTGACGGCCATTGCATAACATTCCACTTTTTAGCCTTAAAAAACTCTTTGGTTGATTTTGCAGTATGCTTCGGGTCATTGTCCATCTGCACTGTGAAGCGCCGTCCAATGAGTTCTGAAGCATTTGACTGAATAGGAGCATATAATATTGCCCCAAACACTTCAGAATTCATTCTGCTGCTTTTGTCAGCAGTCACATCATCAATAAATACAAGGGAAACAGTTCCATTGGCAGCCATACATGCCCACGCCATGACACTACCACAACCATGCTTCACTGATGAGGTGGTATGTTTTGGATCATGAGCAGTTTCTTTCCTTCTCCATATTCTTCTCTTCCCATCACTCTGGTACAAGTTTATCTTTGTCTCATCTGTCCATTAGGATGTTGTTCCAGAACTATAATGGCTTTTTTAGATGTTGTTTGGCAAACTCTAATCTGGTCTTCCTGTTTTTGTGGCTCACCAATGGTTTACATCTTGTGGTGAACCCTCTATATTCACTCTTGTGAAGTCTTCTCTTGATGGTTGACTTTGACACATTTACACCTACCTCCTAGAGAGTGTTCTTGATTTGTCCAACTGCTGTGAAGGGGTTTTTCTTCACCAGGGAAATAATTCTACTGTCATCCACCACAGTTGTTTTCCGTGGTCTTCCGGATCTTTTGGTGTTGCTGAGCTCTCCGGTGCGTTCTTTCTTTTTAAGAATGTTCCAAACAGTTGATTTGGCCACACCTAATATTTTTGCTATCTCTCTTATGGGTTTGTTTTGATTTTTCAGCCTAATGATGGCTTGCTTCACTGATAGTGACAGCTCTTTGGATCTCATATTGAGAGTCGACAGCAACTGATTCCAAATGCAAATGTCACACCTAGAATCAACTCTAGACCTTTTACCTGCTTAATTGATAATGAAATAACGAGGGAATAGCCCACACCTGTCCATGAAATAGCTTTTGAGTTGATAGTCCCATTACTTTTGGCCCCTTAAAAAGTGGGAGGCGCATATAGAAACCGTTTTAATTCCTACACCGTTCACATGATTTTGATGTAATTACCCTCAAATTAAATCTGAAAGTCTGCAGTTAAAGCACATCTTGTTTGTTTCAATTCAAAGCCATTGTGGTGGTAAATAGAAAAAAATTCTGTCAATGGCCCTCATTCAGAGCCGTTCGCTATTTGTGGTCGCTCGTTTAAAAACAAGGGGTGGCTATTCAAATGATCCGTACGCACATTGTAGTCTGTTCACACCTCTAAGTCTGAACGAGCGAGCAAAACATACGCTCGTTTATTTGTTAAAAACGCCCCCTGGCCGCTCGCATCCTACGTCATGTCCGCTATTTATTAGATTAATCGAGTACATCGACCAGCGTATGAACTGCTCGCTATTCTTGTGGTTGGTGTTTGCTACCACAAATTTGCGAGCAGTTCTGGCTAAAAAATAACCCAGTGACGTGGTCACTGACGCTGCTGTTTTAAATATGCACACCCATAAAACGCCCGTTTTGACCTTTAAGCACGCCTGCGTTCGGATCTCCACTCCCCATTTTCAAGCACCTTCCCCTGTTACCACCCACATACGCCTCATTCTGTCACTCAAAATAGCAGGCACTCGCTATATTGCGTACCAACGATTTTCGGCCGCACTGACTGGTTCGCGCATGCGTACTAAAAACCGTACGCATGCGCAGATGTGCAAACATCGCTCGGAACGAGCGTACTGCCGCTAACGAGCGGCTCTGAATGAGGGCCAATGTCCCAATATTTTTGCACCTGACTGTATGCAACAATAAAAAACAATGAGGGAATGAGGAAACTAAAGTTCTGTATTTAGTAAAAGCTGGACATGTACAAACCAAAAATAAACATTCTACGAGTTAGGAAAACCACTTTGAAGTCATGAAGCAACCTGATAATGATTTGTGGAGGTTTTTAGCCTTTAGTTCATCTTTAAAGTGGAACTTAAAACAAAAATTGCTATCTTGATTTTCTGCATGAATTTAATGAAGTACACGAGTAAAATGAAACGTCTGCCTTAAATAAACATCAGCACTTTATCTTTGAGTCAGCTCAGTTGCCCCTGAGCCAAATTATGTGCAGAAATGCCAGAATCAGTAAACAGCAATAATTAAAGGAAGTAACAGGCTATTTGGCAACATGTACAACTAAATCTTATGTTCATGAGTATTGTGAAGTTTCTATATAATTAGGAAAAAGTGTATATTTGCCCTCTACATTGCATACAAAAACCTTATTTGTGTATACGTAATGTTAAATAAACCTCACAATGTTAGAAATGAAGTGAGAGACTTTTAAAGCAAAATGATGCCAACTTTGCATCAATTATATATTATCGTACTTACAATGCCCCCATTGGCTAACTGGAAATGCTGGCAGGTTCCTGAAAGGTCAGTGTGCCTGAGTATAGAAGTGGGATTGTTTGAGCTTCTGAACTTTGGTTAATATTGGTGATCAATCTGATACAACCTCCACGCTTTGCTTTTTATAAAATAGTCAAGGGCTGCAGCTGCTGAACACTCAGGACTTAGCTTTCACTTTTATGCTGGATTGGCTATGGCACTAAAGACTGATAATAGTTAATAGTGCAAATTGCACACCATGAGCTTCACTTAGGAACGAGTAATAAGCCCTTTAGAACTCGCTAAAGGGATGATGACATCTGTTCTGTATTAATCAAGCAGCAGTAAGCTTAGCTTACCGCCGTCAATGGGGACACAGCAATAGAGATAAGGTGCCAGCCAATCAGTTCCTAACTGTCATTTTTCAAACACAGCCTGTGACATGGCAGTTAGGGGCTGATTGGCTGGTACCTTAGCACCATTCACTTTATCTCCATCCAAGGCTTAGTAAATAGACCCCTTAGGGCTATTTCACATTTGCCGATTTTGGCAAAAAGCCATCCGTTTTTTTAGCCGGGCTTGAAATATAGATAAAAGAGAAGCAGGTGTGTCCTTTCACATGGCACGGGCATGGCACAGGATGGCTGCCATGCCATGCCCATGTCGTCCCTGCATGCCAGTGGTGTAAAGGAAACAATGTTTCTTTTGACACACACGGGCTTGTGCCAGCCGGGCTTGTGCAGCAGCAGCTGCTGTTGTGCATACCCAATAGGAAAAAAAACCCTCACATTAAAAGCGGTTCAAAGCCGCCAGGGTCTTCCCCGGTCGGCCAAAACCGGCAAATGTGAAACTGGACTTCGTCTGTAGCCCTTCGCAACATTAGGCTGCCTGCAAAGCAGCAGAGAATTCCTCGGAGAAGGGATATACTGCTGCACCTCATTGGACAGGTAAGTTATCTTAAACACCGGCGGCATATTCATTAGTATCAATATGATGCTAAATTAAATATGCTGCTAGCATACAGTATTATTAATAAATGGAATCCTAAATGTTGGTGCCCTGAGATCATTTTTGCATAAGAAACACAGGGGCCTTGTTTATCAATGAGTTTTATCAACGAGTTTTAATACTCGTTGCGTATGATAAATGGTGCTCAAGCTAATCAGCTCCCAACTGTCTTTTTTCAAACAGATGACAGTTAGGAGCTGAGTGGCTGGATCACCATTATCAGTTTAAACCTTGTTACGTATGATAAAACTTGTTGATAAATGGGCCCCATAGACTGGCGGGCTTTATATACTAGGGTGCTTAATTCTCCCAGACCAACCCTGGCAGTCCCTGCCCTTTAAATTTACTATTTTGTTGAGATAACAGTACTAGAGAGAAAGAGGCAGCAATCTAGGTGATAACTGGTTTTCAAATGGGAATATTATTAAATATACTCACCAAAACAATATTTTTCTTGTTGGAAAATGGGAAGCATTAAGATAATGCAAATATATTTGAATTAATGAAAACATTCATAAACTGTACCATGACAAAGTGATTCTCCGGCGCTGACTTTGATGTGCGGTTGATAAGTAATAAAAGCTCTAGTAAAAATTCAAGTTCGAGTACTATATTTTTGTCAGAACTGGGAGTTCTAGACTTCCCAGGAGAGACCTTGATACCTGCTCGTTAATAGCTTGGGAGGTTTGGATTAGGGAAGGGTGTATGTAGCTCTTCCTCATAAATGCAGGATTTATATGATGTTATGCGGCAACCAGTACTGGGAGAGAGAGGTATGTAGCTCTGCTTCATAGATGAAGGATGTATATGATGTTATGCAGCAGAACAGAACTGGGAGAGAGGTGCACAGGAAATAGACACTGGGACTGGAACCGGAATGTAGCACCAACTTGGACCAGACTATAGCACAAACTGGAGCTAGATTGGGACCGGAATGTAGTACAGGCTGGGCCCAGATTGGCACCAGACTGTAGCATAAACTGAAGCCGGATTGGGACCGGACTATAGCACAAACTGGAGCCGGATGGGGACCAGACTATAGCACAAACTGGAGCCAGATTGGGACCGGGCTGTAGCAAAAACTGATGTTCCTGGATTGAGACTGGACTGTAGCACAAACTGGAACCATGTTGGGACCAGAGTTAGCACAAACTGGAGCCAGATTGGGACCAGACAATAGTACAAACTGGAGCCGGATTGGGATCGGATTATAGCACACACTGGAGCCGGATTGGAAGCACAGCAGGAATCGGCAGGTAAAACGCAGACAGCTAGCCAGGAAACTAGAGCCTTGGACATCTAGTAGCGATGAAGCTTAGGCACAGATTGCTGTCAGAGAAGGATATTTATACCCTGGGTCATGCGGTGATTGGCTGTGCGTTCAGGTAGACATTAACCTGGCTGCCATTGGGGAATAGTGGTCAGCTGACTGGGACCAATTTGGCTGCACCCAGTGTCCAGAGTTGGCAGGAATGCCACTGGAGCTCTGGGCCCCTGAGTCCACCACCAGCCCACCAACAGCACACTCTCCTGAGTCCCACCAGGTTGGGATCCCTGCCAGGACAGAGCAGCAGGTGCCAGGATGATTCCTGACAATTTTATAGGGGTTGGGTACAGGATGCCGGTGCTTGGGATCCCAGTGCAGGCATCCTGACAGGGTTAGGATACCAACTACTGTCAGTAAGTATTCTAACCCAACTGTACTCCTAAACCTAACCCACCCTCTATGCTGATTAAACCTAACACTCCCACCTGCAGCCTAAACCTAACCCCCCACAGCCTAAACCTAACTTCCCCCTAGTGCCTAACCCTAACTCTCCCCCTAGTGCCTAACACTAACCTTCCCCCTAACCACACTACTTACTGTCGGAATGCTGGTGGTCGGTATGCACTGGGATTCTGACTGGTGCAGGATTCCAACGACGGCATTCTGAGTGCAGGCATACCTACAGCCATGATTTAAACTGCATCCCTTTTATAGTATATTTTCTACTATATAAAATTAGTCAACAAAACTTTTATATACACAAATCTGGATTGTAATATGGATGGATTCCTTTACACATTTTTAAAAATTAGCTATATACATTCAATTTAGAATGTCCATCAAATGATTTGTATTTATCTTAATTCCACAAAAAAGCCAATATATATCATACAGTGAATATCTCAAAAGAATGCTTGTCCTGGAGTGGTAATCTTCTATAACAGACAATGCTGATTTTCAAGGAGAAAATTTCCTTTACAGTATAAGAAAAAAATAGTATAATAGCATAAGTAGTATAAACAAACAAAAACATTTTTTTAAACTATATATATTTAAAGCAAAAATATAAAAAATAAAATAAAAATAAGCATTAAAATAGAATAAAGAATTTTAAAAAATCTCTCTTCAGTTGAGCTGCTATGTATTTCATGGAAACATCCGCTTCTTCATGCAATTGAATTGTAAGTGAAAGCAGTTAGGATAATAGGCTACTGGATTTTGTTGGCTAAATCAGACAGTACTAAACAAAAAGGAAATATAGTTGAGTGCAAGATAAGGTAGTAGAAAAGATGCAAAAAACAGAAGTGATAAAATAAATAGAAATTGGATTCTTGTGTGCAGTGTAGATGAATATAATAATTATTTAATAAATTAGTGGAGTGCAATGTGAATTAATATTTACCATTAATGTGAATATCAATTTGCTTGATTGGCGGATCTGCTGGTGCTATGCTGCTGGTGTAAGTAAGAGCACTCATTGACTCTGAGCGATCCTATAGCAAGATCATAAATAATAGATTGGGTATGGAAAGAACAAAGACATGGGGTAATGGGTGTGGAAGCTTAGTTTATAAGAAACATTATAATTTTACATAATTACATATTTATATATGCTTTATAGTGAATACAGCTCATGCAAATCAATATGGCCTTTGTACAGCCATTTTGCATAGTAAAACTTATATATACTATGTAATGAGTTGAGATGTCTTGAAGACCACTCCCAAGGAAAGTTGTTTATCTGAAGAATGGGACAAAGAACTTGACCATTTATGTATAATTCTGGGCTAGGGTAAGATACAAACCAAATATAGAGATACAAAACACAATAAGCATCTCATGGAGGAATCTATTTCTATTTATATTGCCAAAGAAAGGCTAATATGAATAAACTATGTCTAATCTGATGACTGTTATATTTGAATATGCCAAATGTGGTTATATGCTTGCATAATGTGGAACAATGTAGAATGTTCTAGAAGTATGATGTAAGTGGGTGTATTAACTGAAGATTGTAATAGAAAGATATAAAAACTCTGTACTAAAGTCAATCATTGTTATTCCTGCATTATAACCCTGGGGGATATGCGCTCCCAGTTAAGGGCTAGATCTATTTATTTAATTAATTAATAAATGACAAATTCTTAAGTATACTGGATTGGAGTCTATTACTTTATGCAACAATGGAACACCTGGTAAAAATTAATTTTCCATAGTTGGAGGCACTGCTGAGATTTGAACCCAGGATCTCCTGTTTACCGGCTCTCCTTCGGATTGTATAGATTACATGGCCAACATAACCAGTGTATAAAGGTGGGTTTCGTTCTAATCAAAGTGAATAGTTATACAATGTAACCAATTGAGTGAGTACAAATCAACAGACTTTATTACAAGTAACAAACAAACAATCAACAAACAACATACAAAGTATATACTCAATTTTTGTCTATATATTCAGACAACACCCAGTATTCATCTTCATGAGATGTAATTCATCTGGGGAGCCTTCGCTTCACAATGCCAAGAACTTTCAATTAACATTGCAGGCAGCTTACTGCAGTCTCAGGTCCTGACATGAGCTGAAGGGCTTTTGTCTGCGTCTTGCATTATATACTATAGTCTGGGTGTTGGCTTCTGGATATTAATACCATATTAGTTACATACTGGGTACATAGCACTGGTTGGTACAATAGAGCATGGACCATTCTTATCTCTTGCACATGCGCAGTAAGCACTAATATATAACCAAGACAAAGAAATACAGTTATGATGTGTCCTATGATGTCTGGAGTTACACTTCCAAAGACCCTTTGTCTGCCATATGGGCTTCGCTATCAGTAACCTATAATGCTTAGCATCTCTACACATCTTACAATGGTCATTCCTATGGAATGTGGCTCACTGTCTACTGCTAACACCATATAAGGTGCTGTTTCTTAGAAACCCATTGTATATCTTTACTAATGTCAGGTACAACTAGTCCTCTGAATATATGTCTTGTCTGATCCTTATGGGCCCACACACTGGACCATATTTTGCACAATTTGCCTGATTTTGACACATCAGAAGATGAATCGTACAAAATATGTGCAAATCGTGAGTGTCCACTGATAGTGATGCTGATGCGTGTACCCGTGGGCCATCCATCGAATCTTCAGATCTTGCCTACAGCAGGTAAGATCTGTCAATCTCATACACGATGCAGTGGAAATTGTTAATGACACACGATAGATTGTTGGTCAGATTGGACACTTTTTAGCACCATATAGTACCCTAGAGTGACAGGCAGCTGCCGGGGAGAGTTCAAGGGAAATTGTTAATGACATTACATCGTTTGTGAGTTGTCCAGTGTGTGGGCATCATATAGGATGAGCTGACCATTCTGTGAAAGTATGCATAGTAAAACTGCATGTATACAATCTCCTTTTCAAACCTTAATGGGGGTTCTAATAAATGTTATGTAGAAATTAATTATTTATCCCACCGGTTACAGCCAGCTCTAGTGGTGAAGCATTATGGGGCACTTACTAAGATTGTTGCTATGTGTTGCTATGGTTCATGCGCAATGAGATCTTGTAGTTATGCAAGAGCTTGTGCATGCACATTGGGCCTGTAGCGGAGTCATAAGGTAGTGTATTGGATATGCTATGGGACTTGCCAAGATCGCAGGAGTGGGGAGTTTCCTTTCCTCCAGAGGCAAACATATTAATGCATCTTAATGAATGCCAAAGTAGGAGCTGCTTTATCGGCACATTATGCACTGTAATAATACATCTCCACCATAAGGAGGCATTCAACTGAATGCAATGTTGAATAGCGCCGGGAAATAAAGCTATTTAATTGTCCATATAGCACCTGGCACTTAAGTCGGGAGATGCAGTTTACCATGCCTAATGCCAGGGGTTTTGTAAATGTAAACAGCATTCTCCACCTTTAGAGCCGGGCGCGATGTTGTTAGCGCAGAAAGTAATCCCACACATCAGGGCACTAGTTTAGTTAGATTTCTACTCGCACCTCAGGAGGCTGCGAGCGGAAATCCTCTATAAAGTTATAAAGCACTTCTCTTGTATACAATATGTTTAAGAAATGTCATGATAAAATGGAAGTGAATGGCATAAACAACAATATAATAAAATACAGTAGCAGTATGTAATGGGTGCTTGTGTAGCTTACAAATACAGCTTAGATATAAGATCCATGGGTGTACAATATTTAAAAATTCCAAATCTGTTTAATTTAAAATGCCTTTGTTTAGTGGGGAGGCTTGGCTGCAGTGGCTCAGTTAGGGCCGCTATGTTATGCACCTCGGATCCAGCAGGGACAGGAGCCTTGATCCAGGGATAGGACATGGTTTTTACAGGAATCACAGTTGGCTGGTTTGTGTAACTCCAAGTTGTCAAAAGACTGACAGCGGCATCCTGATGCTGAGATTCCAGATGGGATACGTAAGTATACTAACTATAACCCTTTCATGCTCTAACCCTAAACTTTCTTTTTTGCACCCTAACCCTAATTCTCCTGGTTAGTGCTTTAAACTATCCTTCCCTCTTAGTGCCTATCCCTAAACCAAATGATGTCTGGAGTTACACTTCCAAAGACCCTTTGTCTGCCATATGGTACCTAACCTTAACCTCCCCCCTACTTACGATAGGGATGCCGGTTGTCGGGATCCCAGTATTATCATCTCGACTCATGTAGGCATTCTGACATCAGTCTTCTGTCCGCGGTTCGGGATTCCAGCACCGGAATTTTGTCAACCGGCATCCAGATGGTAGGTAATGTAACTACATCCCCATGTAACACATGGGACCAAATGTAATAGGGTGAGAGTTTAGTAAATGTGAGAGTTTAGTTGTAAACTCACAATTTTTAAATCGGCCAATGTAGAACTTGCAAAACTCTCACGATTTAAACTCTCATCCAGATGTTTTCCCATTTTGAAGATAAAACTCGACCAATGTGAAAGTTTACTACTAAACTCTGACATTTTCTAAACTCTCACCCTATTACATTTGGCACATTAGGTTCAAACTTAAATGTCTTATGAGAAGTTATTGGGCTATATATAAGTAATAGATTGTGCGTTGCAGGCAGATGCAAGATTACAATGATTTATTCACTATACTTATGTGACAATATTTTGAAAGGCACAACGAGGATTTGCCTTTCAAAAAATGAATGCCTTAACAATAGTGGTTAACTGTACAAGTCACATGCTTGTACACATATCCCATTGTCTTTATTCTTCCATTCACCAGGATTGTCCTTTGTATGCTGAAGTATCTGATGTATAAGTTACAGCACACTGAACTGATAAGATCGCTCTAATATTTTCACTACAATGTCAGTTCTAATGCCAAGGTTTAACCTCACAAGGTATATGTGGTAATTGTAGCCACAAGACACTATCTACATGATCTGAATATATTGTAAGTATATCATATACTGCCTTTAGGGGAGAACCCATTCAGAATCGTGCTGGCCAAATTGATCTACTTAGTTCTATTATAAGTTTGAAACATTCAGGCCTGTTATTCAGATAAGCAGGCCTGTGCTTCTAAACCATTATTATTTATTATTATTATTATTTATTTATATGGCGCCACAAGTGTTCCGAAGCACCTTACAAAGTACATAAACAAATAGATTGACCAGTGACTTACAGTACAATACAATACAGGACAAGGACATGGATAATATACTGTACATTGCTACATTAGCGACCATAACACCCAGATAAGCAACAGAGCTAAGTAACCAAGTGTTAGGTGTCCTAGTGAGGAGTAAGCAGTAGATGAAAGTAGAGTAAGGAGAAGCACAAGAGGGTAGAATTCCAAAGGTGGGGAGCAATGTGGGCAAAATCTTGGAGGCAGGAGTGGGAGGAAGAAATCAATTGGCATGAGAGGTGGCGTGCATTAGTTGAACAAAGAGGGCAGACAGGAGAGTGAAGGGAGATGAGGTCCGAGATGTAAATGGGAGAGGAATGGGTGAGGGCTTTGTAAGTAAGTGTAAGAACCTTGAATTGGGTTCTGAAAGGGAAGGGGAGCAAGTGGAGAGCTTGTTGGAAAGGGGAGGCAGATGCAGAGCATTTGGAGAGGAAGATGAGCTGAGCAGCAGCATGGAGGACTGACTGGAGAGGGGAGAGAAGGGAGTTGGGGAGGCCAGATAGGAGGAAGTTACAGTAGTCCACTCTGGAGATGACCAATGAGTGTATGAGGGTTTTAGTGGCATCCTGGGTGAGAAAAGGTCTAATTTTGGAAATAGTTTTAAGATAAAAATGACAGGACTGCAAGACATTCTGGATATGTGGTTTTAATGAGAGGGAGGAGTCCAGGATAACTCCAAGACAGCGCACTTTGGGCCTAGAGGAGATTGTTGTGCCATCAATTCATAAAGAAATGGTGGGAAGTGTGGTTATGTTGTGGGGTGGGAAAATGATCAGCTCAGTCTTGGACATATTAAGCATAAGAATTCGCTGGGACAAGAGATAGCAGAGAGACAGTTGGAGATACGAGTGAGGACAGAGGGGGAGAGGTCAGGGGAGGAAAGGTAAATCTGAGTATTATCAGCATAGAGATGATAATGGAGGTCAAAAGAGTGGATGAGTTTACCTAGAGAGGACGTATAGAGAGAGAATAGGAGAGGTCCAAGAACAGAACCTTGGGGAACACCTACTGTAAGAGGCTGCAGTGGGGGGAGGAGTCATGAGCGGAGACAGAGAGGGATTGGTCAGAAAGGTAGAAGGATAGCCAGGAAAGGGCAATGTCATGTAGACCATTGGAGTGAAGGATTTGCAGGAGGAAAGGGTGGTCCACAGTGTCAAAAGCAGCAGAGAGGTCAAGGAGAATGAGCAGAGAGTAGTTACCCTTGGATTTAGCAGCAAAATGTCATGGGTGGGACCGAGTTTATTACAGACTGATCTGGCATTACAGAGGGCACAGGATAGAGGGACAGTGTTTGTAGGAGAGATATAAATGATATTATAATGGCTGTTGTAATGAGAAGGAGAGTTTAATTTGGGTGACCGAGATGAATATAGTGGAGAGATTGTGCGGGGACCAGTGTTGGGAAGGGAACCTGTAGGTGGTTAGCAGGGAGGGCGTTTAATACATTGTGGATGGATGACATGGATTGTGGTTTGGAGGAGGGATTAGCAGAGGAGTAGTAGGACCCAGGAGGGGTAGAAGAGAATGAAAGTGGCGCAATGGGAGAGGAGAGGGTGGAGGGCAGACAGAGGAGGGGAGATAAAGAAAGGAGGAGGTGGAGGAGACAAGGAGGAAATGATAAAGGTGGAAGAAGGGGGCAGAGCAAAGGATTAGGTAGACACTAAATGGAGAGGGAAGTGGAAGAACACATGATAATGGTGTGGATGAGTTGAATAGGGGGAGGAAAACTAGATGTAGGAATAAAGTATGAATGTGAGAGAAAGTACAGGGGATTTGCAGAGGAAGTAAAAGTATAGTGGAGGAAAAGGTGCATGCACAATAACCAAACTTTATTATTGAGCAGAGGAAGAGTGGAGATTTAATGGGGAAGAAATGGAATATTAAAGTAAACTGTATTAGAAGACAGATGACAGGCTAGGCAAATAACTAAAATAGGAAAACATAGGGCCTGATTCAGACCCACTCGCGAGCAGCTGTCCGCTCGCAAGTGGGTCAATGTTATGCACTGAGCATGCGCACGACGGAGGGAGCTCCATCGTGCGCATGCGCCAGACGCGACGAGCGAAGGAAAGTCCTTCGCTCGTTGTGTCTGATCAAAGGGGGCGTGCTGTCGATGTTGTTTGACAGCATGCCCCCTTTGGTGGGCGTGCCGGGGGCGTGCCTCCCTGACGGGGGCGTTCCCACGGGAACGCCTCCCATCAGAAGCCGGCCCACTGACATCACTAGTGATGTCAGTGGGAGTGATTTTGGCTCTGATAGAGCCAAAATCACTCCGGAGCTTGCGGTTGAAAACCTCAACCGCAGGCTCCGGCTCACAGTTTCGATGGTCGCGATGGTCACGACCATCGCGGCCATCAAAATGCACGCTCGTATATGCTGTGGGTAGTGACCCACAGCTATACGAGCATCCAGGAGGACGCTCCATTTTCATGGAGGGCGGCCCTCATTCAGAGCGTGCGCTCTGCTCAGAGCGTACGGCTCTGAATGAGGGCCATAATTTCTAAGAAATAAACTGAAATTGGCACAGAATACAGTACAATATGAGGTGTTTGTGAAACCAGAGAGCCAGACCAAATATTAGCAAGTTAAGTGTACATTTTTATAGTGAACATACAGAGTTTAGTGATGAATGTCCAGGTTATGCAGACAGCAGTTGCTTGTAGTGAAGATATTGTGAGCTTTCTTGATTATACTTTGTCCAAATGTTCTTGTTTTAGAATGGTTTGAAGTTAGAGTGGTCTCCTTCTGTTTAACTTCGGTTTAATGCCAGTATAATGCTGAATTTGCTTAGAAATGTATAGTGCACTTTTAAAATTATGCACTTAGAAATACTATGCACCAGCAGCCAAAGGGCTGCAGCCATTCCTAAACTCATCACGTAGCCTGTCCTTGCAGAATTTTAGTGAGCATGGGGAAGAATGTTACTATTTCTACTATTTCAAGAGCCTGGAGAAAAAGTATTTTACAAAAAACGGCATAGACAACCAGCCAGAGGTGTGTAAAGTGTATATTACTAATAGTACATCTTATTTTTGTAGCACATATATAGGTATACTGTTTGGTGTACATAACGAATACATATCTAAAAAATATATATCTATATATTAGTGATGTGTGGGTTTGGTTCTCAGAGAACCGTCAACAACCAAATTTAGGGGTTCCAAGTCGAACCTAGTCCGAGTTCGCTATCACTTTGGGGTACTGCGTCGAACCGAGTCCCGGTTCGGAACTTTTCCCATGGTTTGGAACTCTGATTTAAAAACCGAACTCGGGTTTTGGATTGCATGCTAACAGGTCAAAAGGACGAAATTTTACCTGTTTTTTCTATTTAAAAAAAAAAAGTACGGATCCAAAACCAAAACACGTGAGGGTGGTTTTCAAAACCAAAACCAAGACCAAACCACGAAAGTAAATCCAGATCCAAAACCAAAACACATGGGTTAGTGCACATCACTACTATATATACCGTGCGTGCGTGTGTGTATTGAAGTGTGTGTATTGAGGAAGGTGGTTGTACCACCGAAACAGCTGTTGGATCAGTCTGAAATTTTTCTTCTGAATTGAGTGTGGGTCACTTTGATAAGCATCAACCCTTGCTTGAAATATATGCTATTGCTGTATTTTATTGTGAACATGCTGCTTTGTGCTGTTTTAAGGTTGGTATGATATAAAGTAAGAAAACTGCACCAGGCTTGCTGACTTTCTGGCTGCCCCTTCCGGGAATGAGCAGCCAGATCTGCATGACAGGGGGGCATGGCCATCACGAGGAGGCAGGGTCGGCCAGACGATGTGCATTTGTGGACGGAGCGAGGGCGGGGCCACAGGTTTGCGTCATTTTGGTCCCACCCCCGCTACACAATGCCAATATTACAGGCATTGTAAAGCAGGAGGCAGAGCCAAAATGACGCAATTCAGTGTGAATCGCCTCACCGGACCCCCCTGCTGCGGGGGTTTCTAAGGTAAATGCAGCGTGGATAGGAGGGGTGGGCGGCAGACGGGAGGATTGCCTGCCTTTCTGGGAGGTCAGCAGCGGCACATGATTTTTGGGAGGCTCCCGACCAAATCGGGAGGGTAGGCAAGTAGGAATTGCACTTTAGTGTTGTGGTGCGCTGGTCTCTTTTTGTTTCTTTGGGACTGAAGCTTTGTGTGTGTGTCTATCTATCTATCTCATATCTATCTATCTATTTATCTATCTATCATCATACATACAGTACATACATACATTTTTATAATGATGTGTTAAAATGGCTGAAATTACACTAACATGATTGGACACACTAAATTATATGATTGTGCTTTATTTCCCAGCGACTGCACAATCCCCAGTGTGACCGTGCGACTGAACTACTTCCCACTGTGATCCAAACCTAATCACAAAGCCACAGCAGTATCACTCCACAAGTGTGAACAATACCATCACTCACTGAGGGATTTACTTAATGTAAAACAGCACATCACTGGCTCACTAACAGAAATACAAATATCTGGCCGAAATGTTAGTTTTTTTAAATGGTGGACTCACCACATACCTCAAAGGACCTGACATCAAAAACATGGAAAGTGCACTAACCAAATACACCATCATTTTCCTTTATAAACGACATTAAAACCAGGGAATGTTTTTTCTACATTGTGCAGTATATGAGAAGCTGACCAACTCATGCCACGTCTTCCCCACATAAACATTCTATGGTAGAAATCACTCAGAAATGTAAACGTATTATTATTGACAACTTTAACATTTTCATTTTTGACATTTAGGCCATTTAAATTTAGAGTCTGATTCTGATTCTTTAACCATACACACGATATACTGTATAGTATATATATATATATATATATATATATATATATATACAGGCAAACGACCGCTCTACAACTCCTTAAAGTAGCGGCCGGGGTGCTTACTCCATCACAGCAAGCAGAGGCAAGTCGTAATAACAAATAGATACATTTTTAGGTGTAGCACTCCACGGACTTCACAGCAACAGTATAAGTAGCATGCAATCTCATATCCGTCCGACGACGTACAACAGTGTAAACATCAGTAACATCAGCAAAGTTTGTAAGCCAAGTCTGACTTCTCTACTGACACAGTGCGAGATCTCATGCTGCAACAGAAATCACAAAGGCTAACTTATGTACAGTTTAAACGGTTCCGACACACGTGCGTTTGCTTAGCAACGCCCTATTACTTCCCCCAAACGCTCACTATATGTCACTCACTTTGCAAGTGAATCTTCCATGCAAACGTGATTGCAATACAATTACTGCAATACAATACAATTACTGCACATGCGCAGTGCGGCATTCACGCATGCACAATGGCAAACAATTTCTCCATCTGCATAAATATCGGCATTGCGTAAATTTCAGAATCAGGCCCGCTGTTTTTAGATTTCACGATTTAGGGCCATATTCAATTTGAGGCGAAAAGTCCAAGGTCGGACTTTTCGCCATATTCGCTGGTTTTTCCAGGGAAAAAGTATCGGATGCGTGCCCGCTTATCCCCGTATTCAATTTGGATCCAGCGAAAACGGGACCTAGCGGAAAGGTAAGTATGCAAAAGTCCTGTCAATTTTCGGGAAATCAACCTGGCACCCCTCTAAAGATGGTCTGACATGGGGGAGCACTATGAGAACCCCCAATTTGGCATGTTGAAGGTATTTGGGGTTTTTTAATAGTCGCGGCAGGTGCATAAATGCGCCTGTGAAGAAGGGGTGAAGAATAGCACTTATCTTTTTTTTTTTAATAACTATGCCCATCAAATTTAGGTAAATGAAAATGGGTGCAAGCATATTTGTAAGTCCTTAAAGTAATTTTTTTAAGTTCTTCAAAAATGCACCTGCCGCTACCAGCTGCATTCTATAAACACCTGCCGCATACATGAGAACCCCCCCCCTGAATCAATTTCAGTAGTTTAAAACTTTGTTACCCCCCCCCCAAAAAAAAAATGTTGCCCCCAAAATTAAAGTTAATGTTTTTTGGTGTCCTGAGGACATTTTTTAAAAATGTTTTGACACAAATTACTTTTAGGGGACACTCCCAGTGCTGAAGGCTATTTTTTTTTTAAGCCTGCACCCCTAAACCCCAGTTCTGCACTTTTTTCGACATGTATTACATGAAATTGAATATGGGGATAATTGAAACAGGCGAAAATTACGTCATTGGCGATAACAGACTTTTTCACCCCATATGTTGAATATGGCCCTGAATTTGAAAAAGAGAAGATACTTCTGTTGCATAAAAGTATAATTGTATACAAAATTTAGTACAAATAAAAAAAAAAATCAAACATCTACATTTAGCTTAATGAAATCTCAGCAATACAGATTTGTTTCCTTCTAAAAGGTTACTTGTAAGTAATATTCTGCAATTCTACCGCCCTAACATTTCATTTAAGCTTCCTTAAAATATATATGATTTTGCTTTCTATTCCTAGATAATAGTACGGTACGATATTTGCAAGCCATTCACCAGGCACAGACCAGTGGTAGTTTCACTGATGAACAAACCCATAATAACATAGAATGAATGGAAAATGTGGAAATGAGCACTTAGTTTTATAAAAGGTTGCTAACTTCATCATTTTAACAAGCTTGGACCTTCCGGCATTCCCATTTACTACGATGGGTAGATCTTCAATAGAAAAAGCCATTAAGGAGAGGGTTTGACGTCACATTGTAAACAATAAAGGCTCACAGTAGCTGCCTGGGCAAAGTAGAGGATATATTATAATACTTTGATGACAATGAGAGGTAATTGCTAGGTTATACACTGACAGCATTCACTTAAGTCAGAATACAGTTATAAGTACAGTAATTACATCCCTTTGTCACAAATACTATTTTTAATAATAATCCTGACCTGCTACATATAACTGATATATAATGCAAAAAAATGGTCAAGATAGCATTCAGCTCTACTACTGCAATACTCCAAATACTCTCCCAGTATAAATAATCCACACTATTCAATGACAATACTGTACTAACGTAATTATACTTATATACTAGCTTTATTACTTCTCTTCAAAAACACTACTTCAACAGTATTATACTGTACCACTCCACTAAGACGACACATAAACAGTATTAATGTGCACTGTCCTTCTATTACATCCAGGAATATTATTATACAGAACTGCAATACTGTATAATGCCACTCCAACAACACTCCAACACTACAGTACTGAAGTTCTTCTCTGTCCTGATACAGATACACCATCATTATTGGGCAGTACATCACCACAACATAGAGGCAGTGCTGCTACCATTAGGTGAACTACTGTAAGGCTATTTCCTAGAGCACCACCATTTTGGTGAAGCCTGAAACACTGATTTTCCCCCTATGGATTTAAATTAGCCATGACCCCTTCCTAATTGGTTAACATTAGATGAAAAAGGTGTGTTTAAATATTTTAATACATTTGAGCAAACCCTGTGAGTTAGCCGTGATGCTTCCAGTTACTACTCCTCTGTGTCAGTGATCGGCCAGGAGTGTAGTCGGAACAGCAAACTGCAGCATCACAGGCAGCACTCAAATAGATATCTCCTTCCTCTGTCGGCCTTCCTACCACTCCTCTCCCACTGCACCGCACAAGGTAAGGCAAGGGGCTGGTGGAGCAAAGTGTCTGAGGGAGAAGGTACCCAGGGGAACCAGTACCTATCAACTACTCTGCCACAACAATAACACCAACATACAGCATATTGGGCCTGATTCAGACTTGTACGTATGTGTACAGTAGTTGCATCTTTGGATGCAGCAGCCTAAGCTTACTCAGAATGACCACTTCTTGCCTGCTTGCAAGACCAGTAAATCTACTTCACAAGATGCAGACACTGGCCTACGCACTGCCAGGAAACAGCGCCAACATACCCCCAATTTCTGGAAATGCAGAGCAACACCACCCTTTCCCCCCTTCCCCAAATGGCTGCTGTGGCTTGGGAGAACTGCGTGCGATGATGCAGGACACATAGCAGGTCATGCGCATGTGCAGTTTCTCCATCAGGTTTGCATACAGTACATCTCTGAATCAGGCCCATTATTATGCTCTGTACTCTTTTACCATAGTAAACAAACTACTATATGTTATACAGAACTATTCACCTACAGTGATTCATCATACAGAAATAAAAATATGGTACTCCTTCTATATTTGGGTAATTAGGCTAATTACAGTGCACTCAATATGGAGAAACCAAGCAGCGAAGATCAACAAATATCAAGTTTACAGCCTTATAAAAGCAACTTGCAGACCTTCTGGCACTTATTCTTCTTGGGGAGAATATTTGTGTACAGGCAGAGATGGCTAAGAGGCGACAGTCATAAAACTAGATGCAGTTGGGGCGCGTGGCCAGACTGGATACCAGGGCAGACGTGCTGCCCTTCAGCTCCCTACAAACCCTCGTAGATTGCCCTGCTACGTCTGCCCCTTGCTGTTTGGGGAGACCTCTCCTGCATAATTACCCCCTCGGGGCTCCGCTGATCCCCCGGCTAGCAGTCGCGAAGGCTTACCTCCTCCGGGGCCTTTGCGGCCTACTCTGCCTCCAGAGTCCCCGGCCTCAATTTTCAAGCCGGGCCCGCCGGTGCCGCACTTGCCGCCGATCGCGGCCGGACTTCCCCACGGCCGTCCTGTCACCTTGGACCCCACTCTGCCTGGCTGGAGTGGTGGTCTGGGCGGCCTGTGGAGTCGGGGGAACACAGGAGAGACCCGTAAACGGAGCCGCGAATCGCGGGAGGGCGCCATTTTGGCTCCTTTATAACTCCCCCTGCATTACCTCAGCATCTGCCGCTTGGGAGACCCTGACACCAGGAGTAAAGAGGACACCTTACCAGGGCCCCTTTGACCAACCACCTCTATACACAGGTACATGATAATATCAAATCTATTGATTCCTGTGTTGAACTGTGGCTCCTGATTCCTGGCTCCCTTAAATCTGCTCCCTGAGTACACACTGAGATACTGCAGCTATAGATGGCCATGACGAGTGACCTGTCAGCTGGCCCGGGGTTGCAGTTTTGACTCTGGTCTCCTTAATATTGCAGTGCCCTCTTCAGAGAGTAATTGAGTTATAGCAGACGCCATTTTGGATCATCTGTGCAAACATATAATAACAAAATCAGTCACCTCTATGGTTATTGCTCTCTATGCATACTTGTTCTCCAGGATCCCGGGCGGATTACTGAAGTGTCGTTACTAGTTGTGACTCACTATGTCTCTCTGAAACAGCTTTCCGCGTTGGCCCTGATGCCCCTCTGAAACTTATCAACATGCAGATTTAATCTTTCCTTCTCAATGTAACCACCGACCATAAATTTAAACATCACCAGTACCTGTATCTGCTCGACACTCTAGTTGGAGGTCCCGCTTCATTGGATCACATCGGTATGGCTACAAAAAGAATAAAAGCGGCCAAATCGGCCCCACCTGTTCACTTTTTTGGATCCTCTTCTACCTCTACTAAAAGTCGTCTTCAACAATCACCACCTGAGTCTGCTATGTCTCCAAAATCCCCACCTAGACAAGCAAGTGGTCCTCCTGTACCTTCTCAGGAAAATGAGGACAGTTTAGATGGTCCAGTTACCCTGCGTTCCATTCATACTATGTTAACGTCATTTAAGGTGGATATAACCTCGGAATTAAAATCTACCATTCAATCTCTGAGAGCTGATATTAGTGAAATCGTAGATCGTACCGACAATTTGGAATCTAAAATGGAAGAATTGATTGCATCACATAACGACCTAATCTCAGCACACGACTCTCTGCAGGAGGAATTAGCCTCTGTGCGAGACAAGGTAACAGATCTGGAAGACCGCACCAGACGCAACAACATTAAAATAAGAGGTATTCCGGACTCCGTCACAAATGCTGAGTTATATGATTATGCCACGGAATTATTCCAGAAACTTCTTCCTGATGCCTTACCCTCGGATCTTCTGATTGACAGAATCCATAGACTTCCAAAATCCAAACAAGCTCCAGCCCAAGCACCTAAAGACACCCTCCTTAGAGTTAATTTCTTCCATATCAAGGAGCGTATACTTAAGGCTACTCTCCCTTCCTCCCCCACAGTTGAATGTCTGGACAATCTCCAACTTTTCCCTGACATTTCCCCAGCAACTCTGGCAAAACGACGTCTTTTCCTCCCAATTACACTGGCCTTGCGTAAAGAAAATATTCAGTATAGATGGGGATTCCCGACTAAACTGATTGTAACAAGAAATGGCTCATATACAGTCATACAATCTCCAGAAGATGGGCCGGCTATTCTTCAAAAATGGGGTGTTGCTCTTACTAACCCTACCAATATGCCTCCTAAACCTACACCCCAAGAATGGTCCACAGTGCCGAGGTGATCCCTTGGGGTGAAGTATCTTTACAGTTACTGGCTGTAGTTCTACCATTCCAAGCTATATTTACTATTTTGTTATTCAATATGCTCTTTCTGTTTTTATTTTTTTTACCT
The DNA here is from genome assembly GCA_031769625.1 of Taudactylus pleione. Classification (NCBI taxonomy): domain Eukaryota; kingdom Metazoa; phylum Chordata; class Amphibia; order Anura; family Myobatrachidae; genus Taudactylus; species Taudactylus pleione. Next base: position 7,718,437 of record JAUIMM010000334.1, read on the forward strand.
GTACTTTCTATGTGTATTAGGTGTACGGCTTAATGATGTACTTTATCTAAGATTTTTCATTCAGTTCTTTCACAGCTAAGGGCATATATTATATTTGCGTGATTATTTAGTGGATTGGGTTGATGAAGAATATACTCAATGTTATTGGTGGACCGTTAGATAGCTTAATGGATAACTGGTAGTATATGAGACTTCCATATAAATTGGGAACTGCTTTCTACAGTCTTTCTGCCTTTTGTAGTGGTTACATTGCATTTAATTTTTCTTTCTTTTTTTTCTCTTTTCTTTATATACATAAATGATATTTGATAGGTTGTATCAAATATGTTTGAATGCTAACTATGTTGTTAATATTACAATTGAAGGAATTATTTGAAATGAGGGGTATTAGGTGGTCTTCTCTTTGAGCCTCCCCCCCATACTTCCAATTTTTCTGTCATGTTCTGTTTCAATGACAGAAACTCTAGCTCCTTTATGGATGCTATTTCGGTTTGTTGTGTTTTTTTGTTTTATATGTTTGTTATTTTATTTATTAATTTTTTATGCATACAATCTCTGTATTTGTCATTTTTGTGCAGGTCTATTTGTAAAAAATCCACACCACATTTATCTGATTCCTCCCCATGGTCAATTTTTTAAGCATAAATGTTAAGGGCCTTAATTCACCTCATAAGCGACGTCTTGCATTAAAATACTTCTTAGATCAAAGAGCTGACATAGTAGCAATCCAAGAATCGCATTTCCCATTACATTCTACTCCTCAGTTTATTAATAAAGCCTATCCGACTTGCTATACCTCCTGTGGCCCATTTAAGAGGAATGGAGTAGCCATACTTTTGAGCAAATCATGCCCATTTAAAATAGAAAGTAAATGGGTGGATTGCAGTGGTAGATATATTATCTTGGTGGGGAAGATAGGTACTAAATACATCACTCTAGTGTCAATATATTTCTCTAATACAAGACAACCTAGTTTTCTTAAAAAGTTTTTACTTAAATTACAGGAGACTAGAAAGGGAGATTTATTCATTATGGGTGATTTTAATCTTGCACCCGATCCTAAATTGGACAAATCTTCTTCTCTCGATAAACAATCATTGAATGTGGCTTCCTCCCTAGCTCGTTCCTTCTCACACTTGTTGGCTGAATTTGACCTATATGATGTTTGGAGAATCAAACACTCAAGAACTCGTGATTATACCTTCTATTCAGCAGTTCACAAATCATACTCTAGAATAGATCTTCTCTTGACTGATAAATGGTCTCTCCAGTCCATTCCCCGGATTGATATCTTACCAATTACTTGGTCCGACCATGCCCCCTTACTATGGTCTTGGACCCCCTTTCCCACGTCTCCCACCTTTAGACCTTGGTGTTTACAAGAATATATTTTATTAGATGATGTTGGCTCGCGTGTCATGACTGATGCATTGACTGCATATGTAGAATTAAATTCTCCCAAAGACACTTCAGCCACGAATCATTGGTGTGCACTCAAGGCGGTAATGAGGGGGGCTGCTATACAAGCCGCAGTTAAGATTCGGAAATCGAATCAAGAAATATATCTCACATATCAAGCTGATCTTTTAAAATTAGAAGCACAACATAAACAAAATCCAAAGGATTCTGTTGTTCTCTCTGCCCTATTAGAAGCCAGGAAGAAGTTAAATAATCTACACCTCTCCCAAATTCAGCGTGCTTTCACTAAACTAAATCAGAAGTTTTACTCTCTTGGAAATAGAGCCAATAAACTGCTAGCCCGCAAGCTTAGAGGGAAAAACGCTATTAATAGAATTAAAAGTCTCTCTAACCCCAATGGATCCTCAATATCAAATCCTAAAGATATTGCTCAACAATTCGCCTTATACTATGAAAAGCTTTATAACCTTTCTCAAGATACCCATATACCTCAGCCCTCGGAATCTGTGATAAATTCATTCTTAGATTCTGTTAATCTTCCATGTTTTTCCCCTTTAGAAGCAGAAGCTTTATGTGTCCCTTGGAGTGATAGCGAAGTATTAAGAGCGGTTAAATCCCTTAAAAAAGATAAAGCACCTGGCCCAGACGGATTCATTAAGTTTCTATACACATTTTCAAACCATTTTGACCCCTATTTTAGTAAATTTATTCAACGATGTCTCTACTCAATCATTTCCTAAAGAAATGTTAGAAGCCCAAATCATCACTATTTTGAAGCCTGGCAAGGACCCGACACTTTGCCCAAACTATAGGCCAATAGCTCTATTAAATTCAGATATCAAATTATATGCAAAAATAATCGCTAATAGATTGAATCATATTCTCCCTAATTTAGTTTCTTTTGATCAGGTGGGCTTTATCTTAGGGAGACAAGCGCCAGACAATACCAGAAGAGTTTTTTCCCTTCTGGAAGCCCAAGCAGCTTGTTCCGTGCCTATGGTTTTATTGTCCTTAGACGCGGAAAAAGCCTTCGATAGGCTACACTGGCTTTTCATGTCCTGGGTCCTGGCTAAGTTTGGCTTTTCTGGCTTGTTTTTGAAGGCTATCTTGAATCTCTACACTGTCCCTTCAGCTAGAGTATACAGTAATGGGTTTTTGTCCAACGGCTTTAACATCTCTAACGGGACTAGACAGGGGTGCCCCCTTTCACCTTTAATTTTTGCACTAGCTATGGAACCCCTCGCAGAAAAAATTAGATCCTCCTCCTCCTTTGTGGGCTTCAATATTGGCCATAAGCAGCATAGGATATATCTTTTTGCTGATGACGTCCTGCTATTCGTCACGAAAGCAGATATTTCCTTACCTGTTCTTCACAATATACTTCAAGAATATACTGCATCTTCATACTATAAACTAAATACCTCAAAATCAGAAACACTAGCATTCAATCTTGATCAGGCTTCCCTAGATAGTCACCGGAATCAATACCCTTATGCCTGGCAGACATCATCTCTTAAATATCTGGGGATCAATATCCCTTTAAATCCTCAAAATGTTATTAAATATAACTATCAGCCTTTGTTAGAACAATTCTCAGCACTTACCAAAGCATGGCTTAATTATGAAATCTCCTGGATGGGCCGTCTCTCTTCTGCAAAAATGATGCTTCTTCCAAAAATTCTGTACTTATTTAGAGCCATTCCATATTTAGTTCCATTGAACCTGCTAAACAAATTCTATGCAGTTCTGTCTACATATATTTGGAAGGGTAAACGTCCTCGTATAGCTAGGACTCGACTATTTCGGTCCAAATCTAGAGGGGGACTAGCGGCTCCTAATCTCGAATTCTACCAACACGCTTGTCTTTTGGATCAGATGAAAGACTGGTTAGCCCCTCTACCAATTAAGCCATGGGTATCTATTGAAATCTCTGTGTCTCAAACTCTCCCCTTACGGGACATCATGTGGACTAAAACTGCTGATAGACCCCATAAATCCCTTATTCCAAAGAGCGTCTCTGATACCCTTATAGTTTGGGACAAATTGATTTCCACACATGGAGAATTTTCTCTTCCCTCGTCTCACATTTCTATATTAGCCCTTTCTCGACTGATCCAGGATCTAGTATTAACACCCTGGCATGAGAAAGGTATTATAACAGTTAGAGATCTTTATGCTAATCATCAATTTAAATCCTTTCAACAATTACAGGATCAATATGGTATTCCCAAAACTGACTTTTTTAAATTTTTGTAGGGGAGACACTGGGTATTTTCTAACTCTGGCCCAAATCATCTCCTTCCAAACCCACCTCCCTATATACTTTCTAAACTGTCTACTACTGGCCATAAGAGTGGTATTTCAATGTGGTATAATACGCTTATGACTCCGATAGGGGAGTCTAAACTTTCTATACAATTCAATTGGGAGTCGGATCTTAATATACCTCTAACTGAAGAAGATTGGTCTATTCTATTTATGAACATTTTCAAAATGTCCAAATGTTTGAACCATTCTGAAATGCTCTATATACTAATTCACAGCTTATATTACACCCCAGTCAAGTTGCATAGAATCTGGCCAGACTCCTCTAAATTATGTTGGAGGAATTGCGGGTTAGACGGTACTCTGATACATATCTTTTGGTCTTGTCCTAATATATTTTCCTTATGGTCAGATGTATTTCAATTAATAGCTCAGGTCACTATGGAGACTCTTCCCCAGTCTCCAGAAATCGCACTCCTACATTATTTTCCTCCTACAATACAATCACATAATAAGTATGTTGTTGGACACATTTTGATAGCTACAAGGGCAGCTCTAGCACAATATTGGAAGAGACCTGACCCCCCATCTCTCTCGATAATAATATCCAAAATTCAGAGAAGTTTTGAAATGGAAACCTCTGGATTTAAATATTCTTCATCATCCTCGTCCCCACTGCTAAAATGGCGACCCTGGTCGGCCTTTATTGAATCATCTTCTCACACGACATCCATAATTGGCTAGCTTTAACACTGCCCCAACTCGATATGGAAAAGGTTAATATGATAGACCACACATGTTTTCCCACATTTAATGGTTGTATGTATTGTACTGTTCTGTTTTGTCTATTTTAATTCATAGTAATGTTTTGTATTATTTGGTTTTTCTATGTAATACTTGCTATATTTTTATTTTCTTTTTTTATATTATATAATTTGTCTAGTTTATATTTTTCTCTGTATTATATTTTTTTCTTTTTTCTTTTATTTTATTTTATTTGTATAAAATTTCAAAAATATAATGTTTATATTATGATGATTGTAAATTACTGTTTACTATTGTCTTATCTGATGTATATTGGATTTTTTTTATTCTACTAATAAAAATTATTTGAGTAAAAAACTAGATGCAGTTGCCATTCAGACGTCCTATATTGTACAATGTGCAAACAGAAGTTGCCCTCCCCACTAATTGCATCTGAGAAGTACTAAATGTTCTAGCCCCTCCCTCCCCCCAAAAAACTCAACAAGTCTTATTTCTGTAAATGATTTCTCCATTTATCATATGATGAAAAAAAATACTAATGCTATACCCGACAGTGATTAGTCAAATGCCAGAAGGGTTGATGGCCAGATGGGCCAGTCTGGCTGCGTGAAGGCTTGGTCGAGCAACTCTGCCTTTTGGCACTCTGCTCTGGGGCATGCCACAAGGCCACACCCCCATTCCTCTCTGCACGCCCCGTGGATTGTGGCCACACACCCTTTTCTATGTATACTCTGTAGACCAAATTGAATCCCCAGTCCATCCCTGGCCATGACAGCTAGATCTCAAGCACACCCAACCTAAAAAAAAGGGCAAATAAATGTCCTCAATTCAAGAAAAAAAAGCCATATATTAAGTCAGAGGTCAGATGTTACTGCAAGTTGAAAATCATTGGTTTGAACTTGAAGCTATTTTTTTCGAGTGATGGCCATGTGCAGAGTAGGGCTGATGTAGAGTTAGATGCATGTCCATTTTATTTGCTTAAAATCTGCATTTCCTTACTGCCAGGGGTTGATTAAGAGAGGAGGGGACTCATATGCAGCCTCCGTGCGCACCTCCTCTCGCCGGTGATTGCTCTATTGCGCATGCGCAGCTCTTCAGGAATATGGCAACCACACCATTTTCCCGTTAATTTCTGCTCCGCCGAAGGTCAGGTAAACAGTGGCGACTCCAGAGTTGGGGCTGCAGCATAGTCCAAAAGTCTTCCCTACTTGAATTTTTAACTGCACTGCAGCCCCACCACTGGAGCCGCCACTGTAGGTAAGTAGGGTCTATGGTGCAGGGTGTGTGGTGTGGGCCCTCCCAGCACTGCACACCCTACACCCAGTATAGATATGCCCATGTGTAAGGCTGCACTGATTGTCAAGCGATTGTTTACCCAGATTCGCTAGTGCCTCTGCCAGTTGTTGAAGCACCTTTTTTCTGGATAGGGATCGATTTAGTGGGCCCTATAGAAGAATATCTTATTGTTTTAAAACATTTCTGGTTATATTATGTATTGCCCTACACATTCCAACACAGTTAAGTTTGTTAAGTTTGTATAAAATAGGGCTGATCAGAGTTGAACACAAGTTGTGCCACCCTTTACTAGGTGAAAATGACACACATGGAAACGGGTGTATTTACGCATATGAACAACCCTGCATAGATTTTATCATTAAATATATTCATAATTTTACTTCTCTATTTTCATTCACCATAATTGTAATTAACCCTAACACTTACCCTAGTGCCTAATCCTAACCTCCCCATCTGTAGCCTAACCCTCCTGCAAGTGCCTAACCCTAACCTTCCCTCCTGTAGCCTAACCCTACACTTCCCCATATTGCCTAACCCTAACCTCCCCTCCTGTAGCCTAACCCTAACCCTTCCACTAGTGCCCAACCCTAACCTGCCTCCTGTAGCCTAAGCCTATCCTTCTCCCTAGTGCCTAACCCTAACCTCCTCTCCTGTAGCCTAGCCCTAATCCTCCCCTTAGAGCCTAACACTAACCTCCGCACATGTAGCCTAATCCTCTCCCTAGTGTCTAAACCTAAACTTCCCCCCTGTAGCCTAATCCTAACCCTCTCTCTATAGCCTAATCCTACCTTTCCCAATAGTGCCTAACCCTAACCTCTCCTCCTGTAGCCTAACCTTACCCCTTCCCTTCGTGCCTAACTCTAACCTTCCCCCTAGTGCCTAACCTTAAACTCCCCTCCTGTAACCTAACCCTCCTCCTAGTGCCTAACCATAACCTCTAATCCTAACCCTAATGTTCCCTCTTGTAGCCTAACCCTACCCTTCATCTAGTGCCTAACCATAAACTCCCTTCCTGTAGCTTAACCCTAACCCTCCCCCTAGTGCCTAACCCTAACCTACCATCCAGTAGCCTAACCCTACCCCCCCTAGTGTCTGACCCTACCCTTCCCCCTAGTGCCTAACCCTAACCTCACTACCTGTAGCCTAACCCTCCCCCTAGTGCCTAACCATATCCTCTAATCCTCCCCCTAGTGCCTAACCCTAACCTCCCCTCCAGTAGCCTAACCCTAACTCTTCTCCTAGTGCCTAATCCTAACCTCTCCTACTGTAGCCTAGGCCTAACAGTCCCCCTAGTGCCTAACCCTAACTTCCCCTCATGTAGCCTAACCCTAACCCTCCCTCTAGTGCCTAATCTTAACCATTCATCCTGTAGCCAAGGATTAAACATCCCCTTAGTGCCTAACCCTGACCTCCCTTCCTGTAGCCTAACCCTAACCCTCCCCCTAGTGCCTAACCTTAACCTCTCCTCCTGTAGCCTAGGCCTAACCCTTCCCCTAGGGCCTAACCCTAACTTCCCCTCCTGTATCCTAACCAGAACTCTCCCCCTAGTGCCTAACCCTAACCTCTCCTTCTGTAGCCAAGGACAAACCCTCCACCTAGTGCCTAACCCAGCTTTCCCAATAGTGCCTAACCCTAACCTCAGAGATAAAAAAAAAACAAGTGGAGAGAGCGCTGGACAGGGGTAAAATGATTTATTAATCTAACTATCAGAAAACATACATTAAAATCTTAATACGAATATAAGAATAAATGTGAATAAATGGGTCCCAGACCTACTATTAATAGGCACCTTAAATGGTTTAAAAACAGTCAGATAATATGGCAAAAAGCGGCATGCAGTTAACAGCTGTTGAAATGAGCATGTAACTAACTGCAAAGCGTCTCACACACTCCTCTTCCAGCTCAACCAGCGTTAGTAAATCAGATTGTTAGTATTGGGAAGAAAGGTCTGCATGCATAGTGTAACTCCAGCTTTATGTATAATTGAATGATAGTTCAAGGCAAATGTACCAAGAATAGCCAGGGAACTGGTGTTGGTTACCAGGCAGCAGTGGGATTTTTGTCACCTGTGTGTGGTAAAGCTGTCTGGAGAGGAGGTGAAGAGCCACGTTGCTCACTGTGTGCCCAGTAATACAGATGCTTGGGGACAGAGGTATGGAGCGTCTCCATCTGTAAAGCTTCCGGCAGTTGAAAGAACTCAGCAGCGTGTCCGTATGAAGCGATGTGAATGAAGCCAGCTGGCAGTGGCTAAACAACCAATCGGGTGCTCTCTAGGTACGGGATGCAGGAGGAAACATCTGACGCATTTCTCGGCCAATAGGAGGGGCAGTTTCAACCTCCCCTTCTGTAGCCTAACCCTCCCCCTAGTTCCTAATCCTAACCTCTCCTTCTGTAGCCAAGGACTAACCCTCCCCCTAGTGCCTAACCCTACCTTTCCCAATAGTGCCTAACCCTATCCTCCCCTCCTGTAGCCTATCCAATCCTTTCCCCCTAGTGCCTTACCCTACCCTTCCCCCTAGTGCCTAACCCTAACCTTCCCCCTAGTGCCTAACCCTAAGCTCCCCTCCTGTAGCCTAAAACTCCCCCTAGTGCCTAACCCAAACCTCCCATCTAGTAGCCTAACCCTAACTCTCCCCCTAGTGCCTAACCCTAACCTCTCCTCCTGTAGCATAGACCTAACCCTTCCCCTAGTGTCTAACCCTAACCTCCCCTCCTGTAGCTTAACCTTAACCCTCCCTCTAGTGCCTAACCATAAGATTTAGACACCTGTCATTTAACCCTCACCGGGATTAAGCAGTCGGGAAGCCGTCTGTCGGCATTAGGTCCGCCGGCTTCCCGACTGCATACCTTACCCTTAGTGCCTAACCCTAACCTCCACTCCTGTAGTCTAACCCTATCCCTCCACTACTGCCTAACCCTAACCACCCCTCCCATAGCCTAACCATACCCCTCCCCCTAGTGCCTAACCCTAACTTCCCCTCCTGTAGCCTAGCCCTAACCCTTCCCCTAGTGCCTAACCCTAACCTCTCCTCCTGTAGCCTAACATTAAGCCTCTCTAGTGCCTAACCTTAACCGCTCCTCCTGAAGACTAGGACTAACCCTCCCCCTAGTGCCTAACCATAGCCTCCCCTCCTGTAGCCTAACCATACCCCTAACCCTAGTGTCTAACCCTAACCTCCCCTCTTGTAGCCTAACCCTAACCCTCCTGGTGGTGCCTAACCTTAACCTCCCCTCCTGTACCCTAACCTTACCCCTCCCTCTAGTGCCTATCCCTAACATCCCCTCCTGTAGCCTATCCCTCCCACTAGTGCCTAACCTTAACCTCTCCTCCTGTAGCCTAGGCCTAACCCTCCCCCTAGTGCCTAACCATAACCTCCCCTCCTGTATCATAACCAGAACCCTCCCCCTAGTACCTATCCCTAACCTCCCCTCCTGTAGTGTAACCTTCCCCTTCCCCCTAGTGCCTAACCCTAACCTCCCCTCCTCTAGTCTAACCCTAACTCTACTGCTAGTGCCTAACCCTAACCTCCCCTCCTGTAGCCTAACCTTACCCCTCCCCCTAGTGCCTAACCCTAACCTCCCCTCCTGTAGCCTAACACTAATCCTCCCCCAGTGCCTAACCCTAATCTCCCCTCCTGTATTCTAACCCTACCCTTCCCCCTAGTGCCTAACCCTAACTTCCCCTCCTGTAGCCTAGCCCTAACCTTCCTTCCTGTAGCCTAGCCCTAACCCTCCCTCTAGTGCCTAACCCTAACCTCTCTTCCTTTAGCCTAGGCCTAACCCTCCCCCTAGTGCCTAACCCTAACCTCCCCTCCTGTATCCTAACCCTCCCCTGAGTGCCTAACCCTAATATCCCCTCCTGTAGCCTAACCCTACCCTTCCCCCTAGTGCGTAAGTCTAAGCTCCCCTCTTGTAGCCTAACTCTCCCCCTAGTACCTAACCCTAACCTTCCCTCCTGTAGCCTAATCCTACCCCTCTCCCTAGTGCCTAACCCGAACCTCCCCTCCTGTAGCCTAACCTTAACCCACCCCCTAGTGCCTAACCCTAACCTCCCTTCCTGTTGCCTAATCCTACCCCTCTCCCTAGTGCCTAACCTGCACTTCCCCTCCTATAGCCTAACCCTAACCCTCCCCCTAGTGCCTAACCCTAACCTCCCCTCCTGTAACCTTAATCCTACCTCTCTCCCTAGTGCCTAACCCTAACCTCCCCTCCTGTAGCCTAACACTAACACTTACCCTACTGCCTAAACCTTACCTCCCTTCCTGTAGCCCAACCCTAACACTTACCCTACTTCCCTCCTGCACCTCCTGTAGCCTAGCCCTTTCGGTCTGCCTCCAGTCTGTGCAAAATCTCGACATTACAGATGTTGACATTGTGATAATGTCAACATTCTGCACGTGCCAACGTGTTCAGTGTTGACATTATAACTGTCAATATTTTAATGACAACATTATGAATGTCAACATTATAACTACAGTCCCAAACATGGACATCCTTAAAACATGGACTGTTAGGATGCCTTGAGGACCGAGTTTGGGAACCCCTATTCTAGCTTTTGTGAGGTTGATTTCACAAGGGGGCCCATCCTATAAGTTACGCGGCTTACAGAAGCTAATTTGAAGCTAATCAGAAGCTCATTTATAGGCATACAATTTCAATGTTCTCTTATGGGATATCAATCAGCATTTCCAATTGAATACTTTGTATTAGTGAATAAGACTCTGAACTTCACGTTTCATTAGCTGCAAAAACATAGACGGAATCCCCAAGTGACACCAGCCTTACAAACACATGATCCTAATTATCCACAGCAAGTATCTTGCAATTTATAAGTTTCAAGACTATGGCCCTCATTCAGAGCCGCTCGTTAGCGGCAGTACGCTCGTTCCGAGCGATGTTTGCACATCTGCGCATGCGTACGGTTTTTAGTACGCATGCGCGAACCAGTCAGTGCGGCCGAAAATCGTTGGTACGCAATATAGCGAGGGCCTGCTATTTTGAGTGACAGAATGAGGCGTATGTGGGTGGTAACAGGGGAAGGTGCTTGAAAATGGGGAGTGGAGATCCGAACGCAGGCGTGCTTAAAGGTCAAAACGGGCGTTTTATGGGTGTGCATATTTAAAACAGCAGCGTCATTGACCACGTCACTGGGTTATTTTATAGCCAGAACTGCTCGCAAATTTGTGGTAGCAAACACCAACCACAAGAATAGCGAGCAGTTCATACGCTGGTCGATGTACTCGATTAATCTAATAAATAGCGGACATGACGTAGGATGCGAGCGGCCAGGGGGCGTTTTTAACAAATAAACGAGCGTATGTTTTGCTCGCTCGTTCAGACTTAGAGGTGTGAACAGACTGCAATGTGCGTACAGATCATTTGAATAGCCACCCCTTGTTTTTAAACGAGCGACCACAAATAGCGAACGGCTCTGAATCAGGCCCCATATTTGAAACCATACAGTATTTGAGATTTATGAATGTCCTCATTTATTCGGAGAAAAATGGTTACATGAATATTCAATGCTCAGTAAAAACACAAAGATATGTATTAGTCAAATGCATGAATTTAACCAATGGTGAATATCTCAATGTTACTATGACAATATGCCCTCAAAGCACCTAGTTTGTAGATGGAAAGCATTCTGTCCTTGAAATCTGATCTTGCTAAGAGAATCTGCGGTACGGCTATAGTAAGGCAGGGGATTAAATGATTCACATGTAGAGCTCTCATATGTCTGGTTTTCCCAGGACACCCATTTTGTTGCCACTGGAAATCAGTAAATTGTAAATAAATGTTCTAGATTAAGGTTCCTGATGCTCCCAGAGTAATTGGGAATTGGCAACAAAAAACAATTATAAGGGTGCTTTTTGTGGAGAGTTATTCCAAAATGCATTATATGACTTTAAAGGGAACGTCCAGTTTTGGACAAAACTCCCTTGGGAGGTAATTGAAGAGGTGGGAGTTTGTCCTTTTGTTTAGTGCAAAATATGCAGATCTGTGCAACATTTGCCCACAAACCCTTGCAGAGACACTTAGGGGTATATCTACTAAAGGTCGATAAATCGTTAAAAATTGTTCAAAATTGATGTTTTGTTTCTGGAGCTAAATCACACATTTAGTAACAGACAATGGGGGTCATTCAGACCCACTCGCGAGCGGCAGTACGCTCGCAAGTGGGTCGATGTTCCCCACTGCGCATGCGCACGATGGAGGGAGCTTCGTCGTGCGCATGCGCGAGACCCAGCGAGCGAAGGACTTTCCTTCGCTCGGAGTGTCTCACCAAAAGGGGGGGTGCTGTCGATGGTGACTGACAGCACGCCCCCTTTGGTGGGCGTGCCGGGGGCGTGCCTGCCAGACGGAGGTGTTCCCATGGGAACGCCTACCGTCTGAAGCCGGCCCCACTGACATCACTAGTGATGTCAGTGGGAGTGATTTTGGCTCTGATAGAGCCAAAATCACTCCAGGGCTTGCGGTTGAGAAACCCGACCACAGGGTTTCACTCGCAAGTCCGATGGTCGCGATGATCAAGACCATCGCGACCATCTTGTTGGACGCTCGTATATGCTGTGGGTGGTGACCCACAGCTATACGAGCGTCCAGGAGGACGCTCCATTATAATGGAGGTGGGCCCTGATTCAGAGCGAGCGCTCTGGTCAGAGCGTCCGGCTCTGAATCAGGGCCAATATTTGATTTTGTTTTCTAAGTGTTAGTAAATGTGTGATCTAGCCCCTGAAAAACAACATTAATGCTGATCGATTTTTAATCGATTAAAATCGACCTTTTGTAAATATACCCCTTACACTCCTGTCAGTAGCAGTATGCATTGCTGGTGCCAGATGGCTGGTGCAAATACACACTGATGATGATAGTAGCCTGACAGATTGGTGGCGTAATGGTTGGCATTGCTGCCTACCAGCACTGATGTCATAAGTTAAATTGTTGAGCAATGCCTTATTTGTGTGGTTTGTATGCCTTTTCTGTGTTTGCGTGAGTTTACTATGGGTACTGCTTAGGGTTGCTGACATTCTGTCTGCCCCTTCCTGGAGGGGGCAGCCAGATCGGCAAATCAAGGGGGTGTGGCCGGCATTGGGGGCAGAGAGGGGCGTGGCCAATCGATCGCATCATTTTGGCCCTGCCCCCGCTACACAATGTCGATATTACCGGCATTGTGAAGCAGGGGGCAGGGCCAAAATGATGCAAGGATTCTCTTATAACCGTGCGGGGGGCTGGAGGTGTCAGCGGCCGCCTGGAGGCTTGCCTGCCTCTCTGTGGTGGCGGGAGCAGCACCCAATTATCGGGAGGCTCCCGGCCGAATCAAGAGGGTAGGCAAGTATGGTACTACCGTTTCTTCCCACTCTTAAAAACATACTGGTAGTTTAACCTTCTACTGACAAATGTAACCCTAGTGTGCATGTGTGTCACATACAGGTACTAGAGAATCTACGAGGAGATATGTCAAGCCTTCTTAAGAGAACTAGTGTAGGTATTGCCCATAACAACCAATAAGATCCTAGCTATCACTTTATATAATGTACCAGATAAATGATAGTTACTATCTGATTGGTTGATATGGGCATCTCCTCCACTTGTCCTCTAGAAGGTTTGATAACTCCACTGGGGTAAGGATGGATGTGAATTACTAAATATTGTCTGTAAAGTGCTGTGGAATATGTGTGCACTATAAAAAGAACTTGAAAAAAATAAATAACTATTATAATCATCCATCCGTTATTTATTTAGATGCAGTTTTTTAGAGCTTGTTTTTTGAAAGCATAGTCGTCCAACTCATTTTCATCCCTTTTATGATGGGCCTCCCTTCTGTAGTAAATAGCTTCTTCCCTAGGAACTGTTGTCATTACCATAGCTCCATGTCCTTCTCTAGGGACCCTTGTCATTACAATAGCTCCTTGTCTTTCCCTAGGGACCATTGTCATTACCACAGCTCCATGTCCTTCCATAGGAACTCTTGTTATTACCTTAACTCTTCATTCTTCCAAGAGATTCTTGTCATTACTGTACAACAGCTCCATGTCCTTCCCTAGGGACCCTTGTCATTACCATAGCTCCTTGGGACCCTTGCCATTACCACAACTCCAAGTCCTTCCCTTGGGACTCTTGTCATTACCATAGCTCTTTGTTCTTCCCTAAAGATTCTTGCCATTGCAATAGCTCCATGACCTTCCTAGGAACCCTTGTCATTACCATAGCTCCATGTCCTTTCTTAGGGACCTTGTCATTACCATAGCTCCATGTCTTTCACTAGGGACCCTTTTCATTAACATAGCTCCATGTTCTTCCTTAGGGACCCCATAGATCCATGTTGTATTGGAAAAAAAACAGTGCACCCACATTTTTGCTGCCTTACTTACTATTATGTCATGAGGCAGTTGTAGGTTGCTAGGGCTGGCTGAAGGAGTGTGGTAATTTAAGAGATGTAGTTGTCATTTTGCAATCATCTATCTTGCTTCTTTGATTGGGTCCAGGCTACCAGCACATATTGATAGGTCGCTTCTACTGGCTGTACTAAGAAGTGAGCCATATCGAAAGTCATATAAGCACTAGATAGGTCCCGACGCTCTGACTAGCAGATAGTGCCATCATCGATTGGTGGATGACTGGTGCTATTCACCAAACAGTGTCCCTGAAGCAGCCTAATGGCTATGAAATGTTAATACAGCAGAGATCAGTGATTATCTGTTGCATTCAGATATTTCAGGATTAATACTGCATAGCCACCAATACTTAGGGATCATCAGTGTATAGCTTCTAGGGATTTGGGGTCAGCCATCTGTAATGGTCATTAGGGAGATCCCTGTAGAACAGCAAGGAAATATATGTATTGAAAACTGAGATAATTCTTCTTTTGAGGAAATTCTATCAGAAAATGTTCTTATTATCCAGGACACACAATAATTATCAGTGCTAAGAAAGAACACCATTCTCTATCTAGCACTCCTATATGCGTAAGAAAGTTTTATACATTTTTATATGTATAGAAATGTATATTGTTCATCGTTGGCTCTTGATGAATGTTTCCTATCTGCTGATTAAACACGGATTACAATCTGTCTATTTAAACTGAAATTCTAGCAGATTTGTATCTGCATAGGTCTGGCCTGTGTAGATTATGTATTATACTGTAATCCTCTAACCAGTCACTATAATGTGTTTTTTATTTGGACATGTCTAGACAAGCATATAAATACTTCACAAAGGCTACAGTTTTGTTGCAATTTTCCTTTATCTTTAAACCTTAGCTAGTGGGTTTCTGCATTTACAGTATAACGATAAACAAACTCACATTTACTTCAGTGTCACAAGTAGCTATTTAGTTTACTCCCTTCGTGAACACATAGGTTTCACTTTTAACAGAAATATTGTTTTTCATGTGTAGTCTATCCAAGTAAATGGTATTTTTTAGTCATTAATCAATAAATAATTATTATGCCCCAATTAACATAAAATATTTGATATGTAGTGTACAGTCCGATAATTTAAATGTTGTCACTGACATCAGGGAGCCCGGCATGCTGACATGTTAATAACATACTTACCTACTCTCCTGGGACTGTCGGGAGCCTCCCGCAAACCCCCGCGCCAGACGCAAAACTGGGCAGTCCGGGGGTGCGATGACGCGATTCGCACTAATTTGCGTCATCGTAGCACCGTCCCCTGCATTATAATGCCAGTAATATTGGCATTATAAGGCAGGGGGTGGGGCCACTATGACGCATTCGCATTGGCACGCCGCAGCTCCGCCTACTTGAACCGCCCCCACCCTCCCTGCTGGGCGGACCTGCCAGCCCCCTCTCGGATCCACCTGCAGAAATGTCGGCAAGTATGGTTAATAATGTAATTTATAGCATGTTAACATTGCCGGCTTTACAACTTCAAACATGATGCTTTTTAATCATGTTTGAATTTCTTCTGCCAACACTAAGCCTGATTCAGAGATATAAGCTAATCACAAAGCAGTCTTTAGCCCTGATTCAGCATGCATCAAAACTGCTAAAGCGTATGCAGACGGCCGATTGTTGCGTTCTGTGCATGTGCATGCATCGCCGTGCGCGATGGCATCACTGCGGTCACACTGTGATCATGCAGACCATGGAGAGCCATCGCAGAGTGATTGACAGGCAATGAGCGTTTGGGGGGTGGTGACAGGGGTGTGTTCTGCGAAACGTAGGCATGTCTGGCTATTTAAATGCCGTTGCATGGTCGTGCATAAATTATTCACTGTGACAGCATACACAGCTTGAGTACTCACTGCGTACAACGAGGTTAGCAATTTCTGAGTAAGGTCAGACCTGGTGTAATTGTGTGAGAGGGGCCGATGTTACTCGGTGTTACCAATGTATACGCAGGACTGCAAGGTATTACGGATGTGAGATGGCCGTAATTGGCGGTAGTGGGTGTCTCTATGCTGGGTGTACAATGGCATTGCGATAGCATTCATAGCATATTTTCGCAGCAGGGCTGCGTGCGCAATCCCAGCTGCGATCGCAATAGCGATCCATGGGGAATCAGGCCTCTTGTATGCAGCGGCTGTGTGATAATATGTTAATGTCACAAGTCGGTGTCCTGTGTAAATAGCCTCCTGCCGGCTTCTCTGATAAGCTGCTGATTCTGAAGGTGCAGCATCGGATTATCTGTGTGAACATCGATTATCTGAGTGACTCTTAGGTTACTCAGGATGACCTGGGAATTCACGCTGCACGAAGAACATAGCCACTGGCTTCAGCATATCCCAAAAACGGAGGCGACATGCCCCTGTTTTCTACAATGCTACTGTACCTGTTGCCATCCCAATCAGGCTGTGGCATCCAGGGCACTACGAACGATCTCGCAGAACAAGATCTGCATATGCGATCTCACATCATCGGAAATGTATGTGAACCATCAGGTTTGCATACACCTCTCAATTAGGCCCACTGTTAAAATGCTGTAAATTGAAGTATTAACATCAGTGTCCACGTTCTCAGTGTTAACATTGTAACTTTCAAACTCACATATTCAACTTACAATATTGCTGCCCCATTATTTAATACAATAATAAATTGTATGGCCTAAATAGGTATTGGGGCACTGACGTATGGCATAATGTATTGGCCATACTTGCCTACTCTCCCGATTTGGTCGGGAGCCTCCTAAAAATCATGTGCCGCTCCCGGCCTCCTGGGAAGACAGGCAAGCCTCCCGCAAGCTGCCGACCCCTCCTGCCCCCCCCCCCATTCGCGTTTACATGAGAATCCCCGGCAGCGATTCACACCAACTCGCGTCATTTTGGCCCCGCCCCCTGCTTCACAATGTCAGGATTATCAGCATTGTGTAGCGGGGGCGGGGCCAAAATACAGTGATCATGTAGCCACGCACTCCCACAGCCACCGGCCATGCCCCCGATTTTGCCGATCTGGCTGCCCCCTCCCGGAAGGGGCAGCCAGAATATCGTCATCTCTGGCACAGCTGTGTGGCATATAAAGAATTTGGGACAATGCTGTATAATGCATGGCATATTATGACTTGGAGGGAGCAGGGATAGTTGCAGGTGTGTTGTCCAGGGTGCCCAGAACCGGCCCTAGGTAAAAATCTTTAAACGAAGGACGAGTACAGAAAGGTCATGGTCACACAACTGACAAAAACTTGCATGCAGGTGCAAATACTTCCATGAATCCATGCAAATACACACTGATCATAATAAGCATTAGTGAACGGCTTATGATTGGCTAATTGCAAATTCATGACTGACACTGATGCTTTCTTGGTTGCCTGTGTATGTGGAAAATGTTCGTGTTAGTGTTTTAGCAAATTATATTATTTTCTCCTACGTGCGACGATAAGTTGCTTCTGACGTATTAGAGAAGCATCTGAAATTTTCATTAAAGCCTAATAGCGATTGTATACTTGCAAACAAAATAAATGGCTATAAACATCCACGTAAGTGATATGCGACATTTGCCTGGCATAGGAGGGTACAAATGCCTCCCTTCTGTAGTACATACTGCATGTCCTTCCCTTGTCATTGACAGTTGGAACAGTACACATACAGTACACATACAGTACACATACAGTACACATGAATTCATTTTTTTTAGTGCACTTAAATAGCGTCCAACTCTTGGTGTCTGGAGAGCAACTGTGGAACTTAAGGTTTTATTTAGAGCATCTTGATATGGCCAAAAGCACCACAAAAGCACAAGAAACATTATTACATTTGACACATACTGTTGTGTAAAAAAGAACATACTGTACTTGTCACATCATTAAAGTGAATAATTAGCAAATGTTCTGCACTTAAACAATATACTGTGCAGGGCATGGTACATCATAAAGTGAATATATGGCTTGCTCAGCATGCCTTATCAGCCCCTGCCTATCCCAGTTCTACAACGATACAGCCACATTCAGTATACCATAAGCCCAGCAAGATATGTCTGCATGCTGTCACTGACATTATATGAATGAGGGAACTGGGTACAAAAAGAGTTTTCTTCCATATCAACCAATGATCAATGTTTTCATTTTTCTAAACTGCACTATAAACTTGACAGAATCAAATTGTTCTATCTGCAGCAACACAGGGCCTGATTCAGACCCGCTCGCGAGCGTTGTGCGCTCGCAAGCGGGTCGATGGTGGCCCAGTGCGCATGTGCACGATGGAGCCGGCTCCGTCGTGTGCATGCGCGAGACCCGGGTAGCGACGGGCAAACCATCGCTCCGGGTCTCGTACCAAAGGGGGTGTGCTGTCGATGTTGAGTGAGAGCACGCCCCCTTTGGTGGGCGGGCCGGGGGAGTGGCTGCCCAAACGGATGTGTTCCCATGTGAACGCCTCCGTTTGGTGGCGGCCCCACTGACATCACGAGTGATGTCAGTGGGAGAGATTGCGGCTCTGTGAGAGCCGAAATCTCTCTGGGGCTTGCGGCAACGAGACCCTACCACAAGGGTCTCGTCGCAAGCCATCTTCTTAGTAATGCCCCATTAGTAGTGTCCACTGTAGTTATGCCCCCTATAGTAGTGCCTCCAGTAGTAATGCCCCCATTAGTAATGTCCACTGTAGTAATGCCCCCTATAGTAGTGCCTCCAGTAGTAATGCCCCCCTATATTAATGCCCCCATTAGTAGTGTCCACTGTTGTAACGCCCCCAGCAGTAATGCCCCCCTATAGTCGTGCTCCCAGTAGTAATGGCCCCCTATAGCCATGCCCCCAGTAGTAATGCTCCCTATAGTAATCCCCCCATAGCCATGCCCCCAGTGCTTTTCCTTCTGAAAAAAAGATACAATTAAAAAACAAATACAATACTTACCTTAAGCCCAGCTCCTGCGTCCGCTGCCATCCGGTCCGACCGCGGCTCCACCACGGATCTATGGGAGAGACGTCATGACATCCCTCCCATAGTACCTCTCTGCGGGAGCCAGAAGCCAGAGCTCAGGAGTGAGCTCCGGCTTTCGGCTGCCACTGCAGGGAGATAGCCAAGTACCCTCTGATAACAAATATCAACAGGCACCCAGCAAATGGAGTCTCTCTGTGGCGGCTAGCAGGGGGGGACCGGCACTGTTTTTTTTTTTCTGGGATTTCTTTTTTTTCTACTGGGGACCCAGTGGCGCCCTCTAGGGGCTGGCCCTCCGGGCGATGGCCCTGTTAGCCTGCCCCTAGAACCGCCACTGGCTGCATTCCATAGCTAGGGAACGCATAAGAAAAGGTCGCTATGTCAACCTTTTTGTGGTGGTGCATCATCCCTTAACTCAAGTCCAGGATGCCCATCTTTCTCACAGGGATAGGGTCCACATCACGGAGGAGGGTACTTTTTTGTGTTGGGGGATTAGTTAATTAGTTAGTTAGTCTAGTATGGTGGCAGGCTTGGTTCTTTACTGAGAACCATGCATGGCGGGAAAGACCGATAATAGGAAAGCATCCATCTTGCTGCAGTATCAGTGGTGCATTCCCCTTCAATGCACTGGTTAGGCTGATTTCATCCTACTGGGATCAGCAGCTCCTCTCAACCCAGCAAACCTGAATAGTGCATAGACATAGGTGTCGGATACCGCATCAGTTGCTGAGAAAGGGAGAGTTAGCCCTTGCAGGTTTTTAATATCACACGTGCCCTTGATATTGGGGTAGCTGGCCCTCCTAAGTTGTGACGTCATTTTGCCTAAAAAAGGTGGGTAATGAGTGCTTGCCGTTCTTTCTTCCGTCATCATACTTCTACTGTAACAAATATATAAAGCTGACCATTATTTTTGAATGGCATAATTTGGTCTTGTGTATTTATTATTTTATATCTATCATCTGATAATAGAGAGTTTATGGGCCAGATTCTGGCTCACACGCAGTTGGCAGATGCTTTAAGTCTGGGCATGTGTCCCTGTTGCACAGGGCATGTGTCCAGATTGTTAGCGCTCAGAAGGAGCGTACACACTAGACAATATGCTCCCTGAGCGATATCGTCTTGTGTGTCCCCGGCAGGGTGTGCTCAATGTCGTTCATGACATTGAGCACACCAGCTGAACGATATCATTAACGATATCGTTCAGCACCGGGCTCTCTCCCCCATTCTGCAACATGCAGCAACCTGACCATATCGTCAGGTTAGCCTGCATGTTTACCCGATGAACGATAATGATGAACGACCCGCGGGAATGCGCATCGTCGTTATCATTCATCATTTTGGTGTTAAAAATGGACGATAAAGTGGACGACTGAACGATAACAATATCGTTATCGTTCAGTCGTCCACCTTAATCGCCCAGTGTGTACACACCTAGAGATGCAGAAAAGAATCAGACGCACGGTCTATGGAATTCTGCAGGCGTTCATGTGAGGTAAAAGATGCTGGCGTATCGCAGTAAGCAGCTGCATCCAAAGATGCACAAATGCTGACACAGAAGGCCATGGTCAGATGGAGAAACTGCACCTGCCATAGGCATACATGCTGACATTCTTGGAGGCGGCAGCTAGGTCGGCACTGCAGAAGGCATGGCGGTGGCAATGGTGGGTGGTGCAGGGGTGTGGTGGCAAGTCTTCCATTGTAAAGCAGGGGGGCTATGATTCATTGCCCGCTCCGGACTGCCCACTTTCTTTTGCCAGGAAAGTGAGGGGTGCGGGGGTGGGAGGCAGCCTGGGAGTGTTACCCTCTCTTGCAGATGTCCAGGAGCACCATCCGATTTTATTGAGCCTCCTGGCCATTGTGGGAGAGTCAACAATTATGGCTATAGGACTGCTGCGTCAAAGATCCAGGGGCACCAAGAGGGGGGGGGGAGCGGGTACTAATTAACTGGGCCTGGGCTTGCTGGAGGGGCCTGGGTCCGGTGGCCCCCCTCTTACATCACAGCAGCCCAGCACATGCTGCTGTGTGCTGGGCTGCACTGGGAGACTGGTCAAGGCTGCTAAGCAGCAGCAGCCGCAGCCGCCTGTACAGACCAACCAAGACAAAACTGCACCACGTAATGATGCTGCAAGTGGGCATCTCAGTATTAATGATATTGTCCTCGGCTTTAGCAAAAGTCGCAGACATGTGCGATTTAGTATCAGCCCCACTGTAGTGTAAATGCTACTGATTTGGAGCCAGATGTATCTAGGGATGTGTCTGACTCAAGATACTGTAAATGTTTTTTGTGTGAATATTTTCTTATCTTCTCTATACAATCTATGACTAAAACATGTCTTTTGTTATAATATCAAAGAAGCGCAGTCTGTAGCTGTCAAAAAACATAAAAATTGCCTGGCCAGAGTAACAGTAATTCATGGTGTTATTGACCCATCACAGGTTTGGGCATTATAGTTTCAAATACCTCCAGGCATAAAGGGATAAAGCATTTATTAGTAGAATATTATTATTATTATTATCATTTATTTATATGGCACCACAAATGTTCCACAGCGCCTTACAAAGCACATAAACAAGTTGTAGACAAGCGACTTACATAACAATACAATACAGGACCAGGACATGGATAATATATATTGCTACATTAGTGACCATAACACCCAGATAAGCAACAGAGCATAAGCAGCCAAGTTTTAGGTGCCCTAGTGGTGAGTAAGAAGTAGATGAAACTAAAGTAGGGAGAAGTACAAGAGGTTAGAGGGCCCTGCTCATAAGAGCTTCCATTCTAAAAGGGGAGGGGAAGACAAACAGGGTGACACAGATGGGCAAGAAGGTGTATGTATCAGGGAGTTAGAATGACAGCTGGAAGGCTTTGATGAAATAATGGGTCTTGAGAGCCTGTTTGAAGGATTGCAAAGAGGTGGAGAGTCTGATGGGGAGTGGGAGAGAGTTCCAGAGGTGGGGAGCAGTGCGGGCAAATTCTTGGAGGCGGAAGTGTGAGGAAGTAATCAGCTGGCATGAAAGGCGGCATGCATTAGTTGAATGAAGAGAGCGGAGAGGAGAGTGAAGGGAGATGAGATCAGAGATATATATGGGAGAAGTTTGGGTGAGGGCTTTGTAAGTGAGCGTGAGAACCTTAAATTGGGTTCTAAAAGGGAAGGGGAGCCAGTGGAGGGCTTGTAGGAGAGGGTAGGCAGATGTAGAGTGTTTGGAGAGGAAGATAAGCCATGCAGCAGCATTAAAGATAGACTGGAGAGGAGAGAGATGGGATTTGGGGAGGCCAGATAGGAGGAGGTTACAGTAGTCCAATCTGGAGATGACCAGTGAGTGTATGAGTGTTTTTGTAGCATCCTGGGTGAGATAGGGTCTGATCTTAGAAATATTTTTGATATGGAAATGACAGGACTGTGAAAGGTTCTGGATATGTGGTTTGAAGGAGAGGGATGAGTCCAGGATAACTCCAAGACAGCGCACTTTGGGGCTAGATGAGATAGTTATACCATCAATTGATAAAGAAATAGTGGGAAGTGAGGTTATGTGGGAGGGTGGGAAGACGATCAACTCTGTCTTAGACATATTAAGTTTAAGAAATCGCTGGGACATCCAGGAAGAGATGGCAGAGAGACAGTTGGAGATACGAGTCAGAAGAGAGGAGGAGAGATCAGGGGAGGAAATGCAGATTTAAGTATCATCAGCATAGAGATGATAATGGAGGTCAAAAGAGCTGATGAGTTCACCTAGAGAGGAAGTATAGAGGGAGAATAGAAGAGGTCCAAGAACAGAACATTGAGGAACACCTACTGTAAGAGGAGTCATGAGAGGAAACTGAGAAAGATCGGTCCAAGAGGTAGGATGACAGCCAGGAGAGGGCAGTGTCACTTAGACCAAGGGAGTGAAGAATATGCAGCAGGAGAGGGTGGTCAACAGTGTCAAAAGCAGCAGAGAGATCAAGGAGAATGAGAAGAGAGTAGTGGCCCTTGGATTTGGCAGCAAGGAGGTCGTTGCTGACTTTCGTGAGGGCAGTTTCAGTGGAGTGGAGAGAACAGAAGTCGGACTGAAAAGGGTCAAGAAGGGAGTGGGAGGAAAGAAAAGTGGTAAGGCATTTGTAGACAATCTGCTCAAGGAGTTTGGAGGCAAAAGGGAGGAGAGAGATGGGTCGGTAGTTAGAAAGGATAGGATCAAGGGTAGGTTTTTTAAGAATGGGGGAGACAAGGGCATGCTTGAATGCAGAAGGAACAGTGCCTGATGAGAGGGAGAGGTTAATGAGGTGGGCAAGATGGGAGCAGGCAGAAAGAGAGAGGAAGTGGAGGATCAAGGGGGGAGGTGGAAGGGGGGGGAGGACCGGATGAGGGCCATGACTTCCTCTCCAGATACAGGGGAGAAGGATGTTAGAGTTGGTAAAGTTGATTGGGAGGGGTGATTTGGGAAAGGAGGAGGTGGAGAGCTGGGGGACTGGCGTATGGAATCAATTTTAGATGTAAAGTAGGTAGCAAAGTCAAGGGCAGAGAACAAGGAGGGGAAACGAGGAGGGGTGGGCGAAGGAGGGAGTTGAAAGTGGTGAAGAGACGCTGGGGATTAGAGGACTGAGAGGAGATGAGGATCTTGAAATATGACTGTTAAGAGAGGGAGAAAGCAGCACTATAGGATGAGAGCATAAATTTGAATTGGAGAAAATCTGCCTTAGAGCATGATCTTCTCCACTGTCGCTCGGCGGTTCGTGAACACTTTTGCAGGTATCTGGTGCATTTGGAATGCCAGGGTTGAGGAGTAGATCTGCGAGTGTGAGTAGTGATCGCCGGAGCAACAGAGTCCATAGCAGAAGTAAGGGAGGTGTTGTATAGCGAAGTGGCTTGGTCAGGGCAGGAACGAGAGCGGATAGGGGAGAGAAGCAAGTCAAGCAGGGAAGAAAAGGAAACTGTGTCAATAGTGTCAATGTTACGATTAGTGATGGTGGCTTTTGGAGGTAGAGAAGGGGAAGGAGAGAGGGACAGGTTAAAGGAGAGAAGGTGATGGTCAGAAAGTGGGAAAGGGGAATTGGAGTGATCAGAAATATCACATCGGTGAGTGAAGACCAGATCAAGCAAATGGCCTCTCACATGGGAGGGTGAGGAGGTCCATTGGGAGAGACCAAGTGAAGATGTGAGGGTGAGGAGTTTGGAGGCAGAGGATTCTGTGGGGATATCAATTGGAATATTGAAGTCACCTAGGATAATGGAGGGAAGGTCTGAGGAGAGAAAGTGAGGGAGCCAGGAAGCAAAGTTGTCAAGGAACTTGGAGGGAGGGCCAGGGGGACGGTAAATGACAGCTACTCTGAGGTGTACTGGGTGGAAGAGGCGTAAAGCATGGACTTCAAATGTAGAGAATGTAAGGGATGGTTCAGAGGGAATGGGTTGGTAAGAGTAACCAGCAGATAGGATGACCCCAACACCACCACCATGGCAACCCCCAGGTGGTGGGGTGTGGGAAAAGGTGAGGCCCCCAGAGGAGAGAGCTGCAGGAGAAGTGGTGTCAGAGGGTAAAATCCAGGCTTCAGTAATGGCTAGGAGATTCAGGGAGTTGGAGATGAAAAGATCAAGGGTTGGGACCAGTTTGTTACAGACTGACCTGACATTCCAGAGGGCACAGGATAGAGGGACAGAGTTTGTTGTAGAGATTTGGATGAGATTATCAGGGTTGCTCTAGCATGGAGGTGAGATTAGTTTGGAGGACCGAGATGAATAGAGTGTAGCGATGGTGAGGTCTCCAGTGCTAGAAGGGGAGCCAGCAGAAGGTGGGCAGGAAGGGAGCTTAATGATATGTGGGTGGATGTGGGGTGAAGGGACATGGAGAGGGGGTGGGAGGGGAGATTAGCAGTGAGGTAGAAGGACCCCGGTGGAGTATAAGAGAATGAAAGTGGAGTAATGGGAGAAGATGGGGAGGAAGGTAAACAGAGGAGAGGAGATAAGGGGAAGAGGAAGTGGAGGAGACAAGGGGGAAAGCATAAAGGTGGAAGCAAGGGGCAGAACAAAAGATTAGGTAGACACTGAGTGAAGGTGGGAGCTGAAGAAAACATGGTAATAGTAAGGATGATTTGAATAGGGGAAGAAAAAGTTGAAAGTAGGAATGAAGAAAGAATGTAGGAGAGAGCAGATTTCCAGAAATGCAAGTAAGATTACAGTGTGGGAAAAGTGTGTCTGTAAAACAAAAGTCTATTATTGAGTATAATAAAAGTGGAGATTTGGTGGGAGCAGAAATTAAGTAATAAGATATACAGTGGTTGGAGCTAGATGATATAAGACTTAGAAACAGAGCTAAGGTAAAAGTACATTATCATAGAGGTAAACTGACATTAACACAGATAAATATGCATTAGGATTATATGTAAAGCACAGAGCCAGCAGCAATAGTAGGAAGGGAAGCACCAGGTTTATGCAGCCACCAGACAGGGAGTTCAGTGATGAATGTCCTGGTTATGTAGTCCACAGGAGCTAGTAGTATGGAGAATGTGAATTCACAATTGTTCATTCCACTTTGTCCAATTAATGTTTTGGTTGCTGTTTTATTGTAGATCGGTGGGTTTCCCTCTGTTTCTCTTCTGTTTAACGCTGATATAACGCCAATAATCAATTTAAAATTTAATTGGCACTTTTAAGATAGGGCACCTGCCAAAGGCTAACCAGCCTTACTATGAACCTTACATAGGAGACCTGGCATGTGAGGCCACTGATTACTAACTACCCCAAAACACTCCCACTAGTATTGCCAGCAATAAATTACTTTAAACAAACAAATAGCACATACCATTAAGCTAGCATCTGGGTCTATATATCTAAAAGGTAACAAAGGACACAAAAACATAAAAAACTAAATTCCAAACCATCATCTACAGAGACAGCATTGATAAACTACTTACGGTAATTTAACATTACTTCTAAGTTAATTGTTCAGAGCAGTAGTCAAATACCTAGTACAGCTGAGGCAGCGACATACAATTACAATTGCAGCAAGAATATGCTGGGTGCAGTAGTCAAATACCAGCAGGTGAGAGAGACTTTGAGCAATAAACATCTTGCCTGAATCCAATTGTATCTCAATCCTGCGACCAAAAGAATTGTGCCAAACGCTATTCTGTTCTCCGGCTGTTCTGGGTAAGAGCTCCGTGTCTCCAAGTTCAAGCCCTCTGCCAAGCTACCGTGCAGACCTGGTCCATTGCGAGGGATCAGGTGGGGACAGCCGACCAAACAGGAGGTGTGTCTGCAGCTAATCAAACGCATGCGCAGCAGAAGCGGTTCCAGGTGCCGAGGCAGGAGCCTGATTGTAACGTAAAAAGCGGTCCAAACGCTGATGGTAGAGTTTGGTGGTGGCAGCATCGTTACACGCCCACGGCGCAGTGTGCGGAGTCAGTGAATATATGGATGATACATATAAAGTATATATTTAATATTTAATATTATACACAATACTGCATCAATTTGTGTTTACTTTTGCAGCATTTGTGATGGAAGCATTTATCTATGGATTGGGGTTACGTTATTACATTCCTACTGCCAGGAAAATGCAGTATATTGAAGCTGGGAAAATGCTTCATGAAACTTAACATTGAATGGGAAAAGGTATTTCCTATTCACACTGGAGAATCACAGCTATAAAAATGTTGCATGCTGTCACTTCACTGCAGAAACGCCCCCATATGATAGAGGAACACTGCATTTCTCTCTCATAGGCAAATGCAGGGGGGGTTTCCGTTGCCTGGAAAGCACCCTCTCAAGCCCACACCATGACCACAATAGAAATAGTAATGTAATAGAATTTTACAAGTGCTGCATGTTCTTCACAGTATCACAAATTAAATATTTAGCACCACCTGTGGATCTTTTAACATGTATCAGTCAGTAATAAATAACCTGTGCACCAACTAGGAGATCTGGAAAACATTCACTGTTAGGAATATGCTGTTATAGAGCCCAATATGTACATATATGTCCAGGGCAGTACTAGATTATTCTGCTGCTCCTCCAGACTCCCGGACTTGCTCCCATGCTCTGGAATGGTGCCCACATCTAAAATAAAAACATTCAGCTCAGGCAGGATGGCCTACTGCCGCATCAAATGACTTACTGTGATCACTGGTCAGGGCCGTAGCTAGGGTAGTGTTGCCGGTGCCATCGCACAGGGCACCAGAAGTCAGGGGGCTCTGTTTGGGCTGTCAAATTTCTGCTTATTATCATTCTTGCTTGTAGCTTCCTCTTATCTCATCCCCAGCATCTCCTGGCCTCTCCTATCTCTTCCCTGGCCCTTCCCCATGAAGCCATGGCCCTTTTTTGGGTGCATTATGTCCCTTTGAAAAATGAGGGGGCTGCCAATGCTCTTTCTGGCACAAAAAGTCTAGTTACGGCTCTGTCACTGGTCCTATGTATGTTGGAATTATTACACACAATACACTATGTATGCATCATATTAAAGCTGGATAAGTGATAATTATACCCTCTTCATGGACTGGCCACACTCACTCTAAAATCAAGCATTTGGAAACCCCCCTCTAGAAATCCTGCGTTTGCCACTGTTATGTGCCACCAGTGTTATAGAAATGCCAGAGAAACAACACAAACTAGAATTTCCTCCAGATCCCTCATGTCACTGGGGGGAGTTTGTAACTGCAGCAGTTTTCTGGGATAAAAGAAAATGGGGCATTCACATTCTCCAAAGTGACACCTGCCTTAGGCCTCATACCCACTGATGTGCACCAAAAAGAGGGTGGGACGGGTAAAAATGTGGCTGTCCAGTGGTAGCAAGTTATGGATGCTTCTGATGAAGGACACAGTCTGAAACGCGTTAAGCATTGGTGGATGATTTGCTGTTGGTGGTATCCTGTCTCCAGTCCTTGATCCTTATAACATCTGAGCATAATACGGACGGAAGTACGATCTGGATCCCCAAATTCTGACCACGTGTGATTTTGTGGTGATATGCTTTTATTTGTTTTTTCACATGTGAGTGCAATATGTTAAGTAAATAGTGTGTTCTCTTTTTGACAATATTACACTATTTTGGTATTTCTTTTTCTCTTTGAGTACACCAATATCGGGAGCTGGAGTAACTTACCAAAGTGGAGATACAACACCCTTTGGAACCCATACATCAAAAATTGGGAACTAATTTCAAAGGAAAGTACTGTGGAAAACTATATTAGCGCCAGTACGGGACATTATTTTATGTAAGTTATGGTGGAGCTGGATGGGGCTCCGTCATATTTGTGACTTAAGCTGAGCTGTTTGGATCAAATGTGTCCCAGTGGTCCACGCTAGGCTGCGTGTATGTATGTGTGTGTGGGGGGGTGAGGGGGTCTGTGTTAACACCCCCCCCTTAGGCTGCGCTGGCAGCCTAGGTTTTGGCCCCAAGAAGCAGTAGCACCACCAGGGTCTGGAATAGAAGTGGCAACATAATCAGGACCACTGTCAGGGCAACACTGGTCTCACTGTGAAAAGCAGTGGATGACCAAATTCTCCAGCCACACCGCGCCGTGCTGTGTCTAAATGCAAACAGTGCCTCTTTTAATGTGTTGGATGTAACACCTGGCTCTGCTGTGGGCAGCTGTCTATCAGTTTCACCATGTGATGACTCTGTGGGGTATATTTACTAAAGGTTGATTTTAATCGATTTTGTGTTTCTGGGGCTAAATCACACACTTACTAATACTTTAAAAAATCAAATAAAAATATTTATGTTAGTAAATGTGATATTTAGCCCCAGAAACACAAAATCGATGTTGATCTATTTTCATCAATTCAAGAGGTCTATTTACTAAGCAGTGTTAGGAGACAGAGTGAAAAGTGATAAGAAAGTGATAAGGTCCCAGCCAATCAGCTCCCACCAGTCATTTTTCAAACACAGCCTGAGATATGACAGTTGGGAGCTGATTGGCTGGCACCTTATCACTTTCTTATCACTTTTCACTCTGGGGCTGATTCAGAGCCACTCACAAGCGTACAGCGCTCGCAAGCGGCTCGATGTTACCCCACTGCACATGCGTCACCCACAGCTTTGTGAGTGGGCTGGAGGAAAAAAAAAAAAACACGCCCTGATTCAGAGCGAGCGCTCATCAGCAGCGAGCGGCTCTGAATCAGGCCCTCTGTCTCCTAACACTGCTTAGTAAATAGACCCCTTAAATTGATCACAATCTATTACAATCAATCTATGTAAACATACTCCCTACAACTCTTCTCAGGGGGTTAGTCTTTTCTTAAATTGCAGGTGAACATTGGATGAAAAGTTATTAACAAATATACCCCTTTATATTGTGTTCAGATATTATTTGATCGTGCCCTTTATTTTTAACATTCTGTTGACAGCTGGGCATTGATTGTTTCTCCTATATGTTCTGCGTCGAGCTGCTATGCTTTGCCATGGTGTATATTTACAGTCATGACCCACCCTTTAATACTATTGTGCATGTCTCAAACAAATTATAAACAATGCACGATTAGTTTTACCTGTTTATGCGTTTATGTTACAGTTATGTATGAATGTTGATGAACCACTTCTGTATTATATATATATATTAGGTGTGTGCACCGGCCACTTTTCGTGTTTTGTGTTTTGGTTTTGGATCTGGATCTTTCTTTGTGTTTTGGATCTGGATTGGTTTTGCCAAAACCACCCTTCCGTGTTTTGGGTTCTGGGTTTTGTGTTTTGGATCTGTATTTTTTTTTTAAAAAGCATAAAAACAGCTAAAATCACATAATTTGTTGGTTTCTCTGCTCCTATGCTATTATTAACCTCAATAACCTTAATTTCCACTCATTTCCAGTCTATTCTGAACACCTCACACCTCACAATAGTGTTTTTATGTCCAAAAGGTTGCACCGAGGTAGCTGGATGACTATGCTAAGCGACACGAGTTGGCGGCACAAACACGTGACCCATCTAGGAGTGACACTGCAGTGGCAGACAGGATGGCAGTTAGAAAAACTAGGCCCCAAACTGTACATAATGCAAAGAAAAAAAAGAAGTGCAAGATGGAATTGTCCTTGGGCCCTCCCACCCACCCTTATGTTGTATAAACAGGACATGCACACTTTAACAAATCAATCATTTCAGCGCCAGGGTCTGCCACACAACTGTGGCTGAAATGATTGGTTCGTTTGGGCCCCCACAAAACAAGCTGGCAATTAATGTGTCCCTGCACAAACTGGCTCTACGGAGGCAAGATGTCATCCTCATCCTCCTCATCCACCGATTCCTCACCCTCTTCAGTGTGTACATCCTCATCCTCACAAAGTATTAACTCGTCCCCACTTGAATCCACCACCACAGGTCCCTCTGTACCTTCTGGAGGCTGGTCTCCCTGGAAGAGCTGATAATTCATTTTGATGAACATCATCTTCTCCACATTCTGTGGAAGCAACCTCCTACGCCTTTCGCTGACAAGGTTCCCGGCTGCACTAAACACTCTTTCGGAGTACACACTGGAGGGGGGGCAACTCAGGTAAAATAGAGCCAGCTTGTACAGGGGCCTCCAAATTGCCTCTTTTTCCTGCCAGTACAGGTATGGACTGTCTGACATGCCTACTTGGATGCTGTCACCGATGTAATCCTCCACCATTCTGTCAATGGTGACAGTATCATATGCAGTGACAGTAGACATGTCAGAAATTGTTGCCAGGTCCTTCAGTCCGGACCAGATGTCCAAACTTGGTCCTGCCTGCCCTGCATCACCGCCAGCGGGTTGCTTAGGATACCTAAGTTTTTTCCTGGCAGCCCCAGTTGCGGGAGAAAATGAAGAAGGAGCCGTTGACGTGTCACGTTCCGCTTCAGCTGACAGTGTGTTCACCAGCAGGTCTTTGCACCTCTGCAGGCTTGTGTCGGCCGGAAAGAGAGACACCACATAGGCTTTAAACCTAGGATCAAGCACGGTGGCCAAAATGTAGTGGTCTGATTTCAACAGATTGACCACCCTGGAATCCTGGCAAAGCGAATGAAGGGCTTCATCCACAAGTCCCACATGCCGAGCGGAATCGCTCCGTCTTAGCTCCTCCTTCACTTTCTCCAGCTGCTTCTGCAAAAGCCTGATGAGGGGAATGACCTGACTCAAGCTGGCTGTGTCTGAACTGACTTCACGTGTGGCAAGTTCGAAGGGCTGGAGAACCTTGCACAACACGGAAATCATTCTCCACTGTGCTTGAGTCAGGTGCATACCCCCTCCTTTGCCTATGTCATAGGTGGATGTATAGGCTTGAATGGCCTTTTGCTTCTCCTCCATCCTCTGAAGCATATAGAGGGTTGAGTTCCACCGCGTCACAACCTCTTGCTTCAGGTGATGGCGGGGCAGGTTCAAGAGTGTTTGCTGGCGCTCCAGTCTTCGGCACGCAGTCGCTGAATGGCGAAAGTGGCCAGAAATTTTTCGGGCCACCCAAAGCGTCTCCTGCACGCCCCTGTCGCTTTTCAGAAAATTCTGCACCACCAAGTTTATTGTGTGAGCAAAACATGGGACGTGCTGGAATTTGCCCAGATGTAATGCCCGCACAATATTGGTGGCGTTGTCAGATATCACAAATCCCCAGGAGAGTCTAAGTGGGGTAAGCCACTGGGCGATGATTTCCCTCAGTTTCTCTAAGAGGTTGTCGGCGGTGTGCCTCTTACTGAAACCGGTGATACACAGCGTAGCCTGCCTTGTAACGAGCTGGCGTTTCTGAGATGCTGCTACTGGTGACGCTGCTGCTGTTGCTGCGTAAGGTGATACATCTACCCAGTGGGCTGTCACAGTCATATAGTCCTTAGTCTGCCCTGTTCCACTTGTCCACATGTCCGTGGTTAAGTGGACATTGTGTACAACGGCATTTTTCAGGACACTGAGGACACTTTTTCTGACGTTTCTGTACAGTCTCGGTATCGCCTGCCTAGTGAAGTGGAATCTAGACGGGATTTGGAACCAGGGACACACTACCTTCATCAATTGTCTAAATCCCACTGCACTAATGGCGGATACCGGACGCACGTCTAACACCAACATAGCAGTCAAGGCCTCAGTTATACGTTTTGCTTCAGGATGACTGCTGTCGTACTTCATCCTCCTCGCTAAGGACTGTTGGAGGGTCAATTGTTTAGTAAAAGTAGTGGTGTTCCTACTTCCTCTCTGGGATGATGAACGACTCCCAGCAGCAGCAACAGCAGCAGCGGCAGCAGTAGGCGTAGCAATGCAGGATCCTCCAGAGGAATCCCGGATAGGAGAGTCAGTCATGCCAGTGACATGGCCTGCAGGACTACTTCCGATCCTGACTAAGGAGGAAATTGACGAGGAGGGAGTTGACGGTGTGGTTTGCAGGCGCTTGGATACAACAGGACAACGGGATTTAGGTGTCCCTGGACTGCTTACGGTCTTAGCCAAAGTTTCTGAACTTGACAGTAACTTTTTATGAACGCGCTGCCGGTGCCGTATAAGGGAGGATGTTCCTAGGTGGTTGACGTCCCTACCCCTACTTATTTCACCTTTACATATGGTACATATGGCAAGACAGTTGTTGTCCGGATTTGGATAGAAATATTGCCAGACCAAAGAGGTGGAATGTTTGGTCTTCTGCCCAGGCATGACCGTGATGGGCTTTTTCATCCCACGGACAACAACTGTCTCCAACGGAGCCTGATTTAAACAACCCACATCACCATCAGAATCCTCCTCGCCAACTTCCTCCTCAGCGCCAGCTACACCAGTATCCTCATCCTGTTGTACTTCAACAGTGACATCTTCAATTTGCATATCAGCAAGTGGACTGTGGGTGCTCCTTTCAGCACTTGCAGGGGGCGTGCAAATGGTGGAAAGAGCCACCTCTTCCCGTCCAGTGCTGGGAAGGTCAGGCATCGCAACCACCACCACACTTGGACTCTCCTTGGGGATTTGTGATATCTTCTTAGAAAGCACAGTTCTTCGCTGTGCTTTTGCCAGCTTAACTCTTTTGATTTTTTTAGTGGGAGGAGGGCTTCCATCGTCATGTGAAGCTGAACCACTAGTCATGAACATACTAGGGATCGACCTTAGCCGTTCCTTGCCACTCCGTGTCGTAAATGGCATATTGGCAAGTTTACGTTTCTCTTCAGCTGATTTAAATGTCTTTTTCAAGGTCATTTTCCTGAACTTTGCCATTTGGGATTGTATGTGCCCTCTACTATGACATTGGGCATCGGCCTTGGCAGACGACGTTGATGGCATGTTATCGTCTATGTCATGACTAGTGGCAGCAGCTTCAGCACTAGGAGGAAGTGGTTCTTGATCTTTCTCTATTTTATTTTTATCGGAGAAAGTTTGGTCCTCCATTTATGTTATATCGATTTGATATATACGTGCGGCTAAACACAGAAAATAATTTTTTTTTTGGTTTGGACTGGAGTGTACTTTCAGGGGTTACAGCACCCTTTAACGGTCAAGCCAGCCGGCCCTTTACTTATGACACAGGCGCACGCTTGGCACTACTTTGTTGATGCACGTGCGGCTACTGCGCACACAATTCACAAACACAGAAAATAATTTTTTTTTTGGTTTGGACTGGAGTGTACTTTCGGGGGTTACAGCACCCTTTAACGGTCAAGCCAGCCGGCCCTTTACTTATGACACAGGCACACGCTTGGCACTACTTTGTTGATGCACGTGCGGCTACTGCGCACACAATTCACAAACACAGAAAATAATTTTTTTTTTGGTTTGGACTGGAGTGTACTTTCGGGGGTTACAGCACCCTTAACAGTCAAGCCAGCCGGCCCTTTACTTATGACACAGGCGCACGCTTGGCACTACATTGTTGATGCACGTGCGGCTACTGCGCACACAATTCACAAACACAGAAAATAATTTTTTTTTGGTTTGGACTGGAGTGTACACTCGGGGGTTACAGCACCCTTAACGGTCAAGCCAGCTGGCCCTTTACTTATGACACAGGCGCACGCTTGGCACTACTTTGTTGATGCACGTGCGGCTACTGCGCACACAATTCACAAACACAGAAAATAATTTTTTTTTTGGTTTGGACTGGAGTGTACTTTCGGGGGTTACAGCACCCTTTAATGGTCAAGCCAGCCGGCCCTTTACTTATGACACAGGCGCACGCTTGGCACTACTTTGTTGATGCACGTGCGGCTACTGCGCACACAATTCACAAACACAGAAAATAATTTTTTTTTTGGTTTGGACTGGAGTGTACTTTGGGGGTTACAGCACCCTTTAACGGTCAAGCCAGCCGGCCCTTTACTTATGACACAGGCGCACGCTTGGCACTACTTTGTTGATGCACGTGCGGCTACTGCGCACACAATTCACAAACACAGAAAATAATTTTTTTTTTGGTTTGGACTGGAGTGTACTTTCGGGGGTTACAGCACCCTTAACGGTCAAGCCAGCTGGCCCTTTACTTATGATACAGGCGCACGCTTGGCACTACTTTGTTGATGCACGTGCGGCTACTGCGCACACAATTCACAAACACAGAAAATAATTTTTTTTTTGGTTTGGACTGGAGTGTACTTTCGGGGGTTACAGCACCCTTAACGGTCAAGCCAGCCGGCCCTTTACTTATGACACAGGCGCACGCTTGGCACTACTTTGTTGATGCACGTGCGGCTACTGCGCACACAATTCACAAACACAGAAAATAATTTTTTTTTTGGTTTGGACTGGAGTGTACTTTCGGGGGTTACAGCACCCTTAACAGTCAAGCCAGCCGGCCCTTTACTTATGACACAGGCGCACGCTTGGCACTACATTGTTGATGCACGTGCGGCTACTGCGCACACAATTCACAAACACAGAAAATAATTTTTTTTTTGGTTTGGACTGGAGTGTACTCTCGGGGGTTACAGCACCCTTAACGGTCAAGCCAGCCGGCCCTTTACTTATGACACAGGCGCACGCTTGGCACTACTTTGTTGATGCACGTGCGGCTACTGCGCACACAATTCACAAACACAGAAAATAAATTTTTTTTGGTTTGGACTGGAGTGTACTTTCGGGGGTTACAGCACCCTTTAATGGTCAAGCCAGCCGGCCCTTTACTTATGACACAGGCGCACGCTTGGCACTACTTTGTTGATGCACGTGCGGCTACTGCGCACACAATTCACAAACACAGAAAATTATTTTTTTTTTGGTTTGGACTGGAGTGTACTTTGGGGGTTACAGCACCCTTTACTGGTCAAGCCAGCCGGCCCTTTACTTATGACACAGGCGCACGCTTGGCACTACTTTGTTGATGCACGTGCGGCTACTGCGCACACAATTCACAAACACAGAAAATAATTTTTTTTTTGGTTTGGACTGGAGTGTACTTTGGGGGTTACAGCACCCTTTAACAGTCAAGCCAGCCGGCCCTTTACTTATGACACAGGCGCACGCTTGGCACTACTTTGTTGATGCACGTGCGGCTACTGCGCACACAATTCACAAACACAGAAAATAATTTTTTTTTTGGTTTGGACTGTAGTGTACTTTCGGGGGTTACAGCACCCTTAACGGTCAAGCCAGCCGGCCCTTTACTTATGACACAGGCGCACGCTTGGCACTACTTTGTTGATGCACGTGCGGCTACTGCGCACACAATTCACAAACACAGAAAATAATATTTTTTTTGGTTTGGACTGGAGTGTACTTTCGGGGGTTACAGCACCCTTAACGGTCAAGCCAGCCAGCCCTTTACTCATGACACAGGCGCACGCTTGGCACTACTTTGTTGATGCACGTGCGGCTACTGCGCACACAATTCACAAACACAGAAAATAATTTTTTTTGGGTTTGGACTGGAGTGTACTTTCGGGGGTTACAGCACCCTTTAACGGTCAAGCCAGCCGGCCCTTTACTTATGACACAGGCGCACGCTTGGCACTACTTTGTTGATGCACGTGCAGCTACAGCGCACACAATTCACAAACACAGAAAATATATTATTTTTTTAGCACTTGGGGGGAGCACCCCTGATGGACAGAGCACCCCCTGGACAACACTACAGCACTCCTTTAGGACTGGGACACTGCACAGGACTTTGGAGTGGACACAGCCCCTATGGAGAACTGACTGCACAACACAGTCCAGCCAGCCCCTATGGACTTTGAAGTAGTGGACACAGCCCCTATTAACAACAGCAGCACAGCACAATACAGCCAGCC
Organism: Taudactylus pleione; assembly: GCA_031769625.1. Classification (NCBI taxonomy): domain Eukaryota; kingdom Metazoa; phylum Chordata; class Amphibia; order Anura; family Myobatrachidae; genus Taudactylus; species Taudactylus pleione. The sequence continues at coordinate 7,754,627 of JAUIMM010000334.1, forward strand.
CCTATGGACTTTGAAGTAGTGGACAACAGCAGCACTACATTACACTACACTACACAGCCCTAACTCCCACCCTCCCTCTTCACTGTCCACAGCCGAGTGAGAAAATGGCGCCGACGCGGGTACCTTATATAGGATCCAAAACCCGCGAGACTCGGAAGGCGGGATGATGACGTTTTGCCTCGATTTCAGATCCGAGTCAGGCGGGAAAAGTCGAGCCTGATTCGGATCGGACTCGGATCGGGGGGGTTCGGGGGGGTTCGGATTTCAGAAATCCGAACCCGCTCACCCCTAATATATATATATATATATATATATATATATATATATATATATACACAGGTATATATATATATATATATATATATATATATCAAATTTACAGTGGTTACAGTATATTCAATATACAGTATATCTCTAAATGTAGTGGTCAGGTACTTTAATTTCTTTCAGTATTTAATATGAGTATTATATTATAGCATATATTCTTGGGAGGGCCGGTGCTAGGGAGTTCGGTGCCCCCCTGCAAACTATACATTTGCGCCCCCACTCTCATTTGTTACAAAGGGACAGCCACAAAAAAGTGTAGTGATCACACAAGAAAGAGGCCCTATATACACAATGCGTAGTGTGCCTTATATACAATGCGCTGAAGACTAAAGTGCCCTCATACATTTTGACAGCCAGGTCAGGTGAGGAGGAGAGTGGAAAGGAGGAGAGGAGAAGACTCGGCCAAGGGGAACAGGAGCGGTGCTGGAAGTGAAGAGCTGCTCACTGCAAGCTCAGCCCGCTACTGCTTGTGACTGTCATTCAGCCTGACAGCACAGGAGTCAGCAGGTCACATGCAGTGCAGAGGGGAGGAGAGGAGAGAGGAAGAATGGGGTGACCAGGCCAAGGGGAACAAGAGAAGCGGTGCCGCCGTGCCGGTGGTGAAGAGCCACCCAGGGCAGCCTCAGCCCACTGCCTGTGACAGACCGTTATTCAATTTGGCAGCACAGCAGTCAGCAGCAGCGTCATAAGTTCATGTTAGCTGCCCGGAGTCAAAATAGATGGTTCCACTGGTCAGCAGGTCAAGTGTTGTGCAGTTGTGCAGTTGGGGGGGTGGGACTGGGGAGGAAGGGGGGACCCGGCCAGGAGGAGGGATTCAGCAAGGTTTGGGAGTGTGAGGAGCCGCTCAGCAGCTCAGGCTCAGCCTCGCTTCTATGCAGCCGGCTTACGCTGCTTGTCATTCAGTTTGACAGGTGCAGCAGCAGCCGGCACCAGTAACAAAGAACTTAGCAGCAGCTGCAGGGAGAGCGGCCTCTCCAGCCTGGCGCCTCCCTGCAGTGCAGGAACAGCTGAGCGGGTTGCACCAGCCCTGATTCTCGGGTTGGGTATGGGATGCCGGCAGTCGGGATCCCGGCTTTCAGAATCCAGACACCGGCATCCCAACAGAGCTAGCATACTGACACTTGTTGGTCGGTATGCTAACCCTCCCCCTCTCCCTATCCTAACCCTCCCTCTCTGGTGACTAACCCTAACTCCCTCCCCTAGTGCCTGAACTTAACCTCCACGCACCTTAAATCTAACGATCCCCCCTTAGTGCCTAACCCTCCCCTAATGCCTAACCCTAAACCTAACCCTCCCCCCACCCCTCTACTTTCCTTCGGCATCCTGGCAGATGGGATGCCGGCATCGGTATTGTGAGAGGCGTCGGGATTCTGGCGCTGGTAATACCAGCGCCGGCATCGCTGCCACCGGGATACTGACTGCATCCCATATGCTCCCAGAGCTTACATGGGTTTCCTTTCACAATCCAAAAATATACTGGTACTGTAAGTTAATTGTAATTGGCGCCCAACAGAAAAATTTACCTTAAGGCACACATCCGATCAATCGTTCAGTGTAGACACCCTCCCTCATCCCCGAACATGGTCAATCTGTCGTTATCGGCAGATTCACCAGCATGTTCAGGCGATGATTGATGTAGGTAACGAGCAGCGGGAGCGCGTGTCGCTGATAGTTTCCGACATTTGCATGCCCGATATGTGCCCGATTGATGAGCGATTGAATGATAACGATGTCATTATCATTCAACCACTTTGTTTAATCGGGTAGTGGATACCTGCCTTTAGTGTGTATGTGTGGTAGAAAATATAGATTGTAAGCAGTGGGACTGATGTAAATGGCCATATATTCTAAGTAAAGCGCTGCAGAATATGTGTGCCATGTGTGCTATATAACTAACTGGCAAAGAATAAATAAAACAAATAATACATCTACTTTTGCACAGCTAATTGAAACAAGTCCACCACCCCAATTTAACCTTTGTAGAATTGCTACTTTATGGAAGTTAAACATGTGCAGAGCAAGTATAGACACCATCGCCAGTGTTTGATTTCCATGAACTTAGAAGTTAACGTGCATGGATTTCATCAGAACAGTAAATATAGTTAGAATTAGTGAATGCTACAAACAATGACAAGAACTGGCAAGTAGACTTAAGAGCAGTGTTCTGAAATGTCAGCGAGTGGGATGAACTATTGAACTGGGCAAAAAATGTCCTAAAGAATTTCACTCCCACCTCAATCAGGGGAGAACATTGGCATAAAGATGTATGTACATGAAGCCAGTATGGTCCTGCTAACAGCTTTTAACTGCTGACTCGTAAAATGCGTATGGGGAAAAGTAGACTGCTGCAATGCAGGATGCAAGCTTAATATATCACATTAAGCATTTAGGTTGTGTCACAGCGTTTCGGAGGATGTGGGGCTGTGTGATCATAATGGTTAAATTAATCTACAAGCACTACTAGTGGATACAGACTATAAACATGTAGGGCAGGATGAAATAGAGATCGAGTATGCCGGAGGTGCGGGATGCAGACTGATCTCGATCGTTTTTTTAAAGTTGCAGTCATTTACAAGGCAAAGCAGAATTGGCTTTGCCTTGTAAATGACTGCAACTTTAAAAAAACGATTGAGATCAGTCTGCATCGCACACCTCCGGCAGACTCGATCTCTATTACATCCCACCCGTAATGTCTCCCCACTGCCACCATCAAAACTATTATAATGAAATGGAGGGATGAGCCTGTTAACCTCAAAACTATGATCAAAAGCAGCTACTGGTCCTAATAGATGACATACCAATACTAACTACAACGTTTATGGCAGGTGAGCGTCAACAATGAGGCATTTACTAGGGCTGGCCTTCGACCATGGATTATTAACAACCATCGATGGTCTGATGGTAAGTGTTTATTTTTCTCCATTGATGGAGACCCATCAGTGAGGAGCCCTCTATGGATAGTGCCGGATGCGGTTAGTGCCAGGTGTGGGTGCTGTCTGCCCATGTGCAGAACTAAGCCATGGATGGCTCAAAAAGCAATGGCTGATGGTTAAAACCCATCAAACATCAATGGCAGAGCCGTCGATGGTCATCCCTAGAATTTACTGAGTTACAACAGCACAAGGGTGTTGATGAGACTCAGGGCCTGATTCAGAGAAGTACGCAATGGCAACATTAACGCGGCTGAGCAATTATCGTCCAACTGCACATGCTTCGCGGACACACTTTACATGCGCCAAGGTACCTTAGCGATACCGCTTGCAGTGAGGATTTATTTGCAAAGTGACTGACAGTCAGGGACCGTTTGGGGGTGACTTTGGGGAGTGGCAGCAAAAACGTGGGGGTGTCCTGTCCGTTTTCTGGGGTGTGTCTCAGCCTACAACTGCGATCCTGCATACAGAAAAGACGGCACCTGTGTCTCAGTTCCCGCAGCCATTCTGCGTGACCATAGGGTTACTCAGATGGGCGTTGAAGGATCTACGACCATCGCTGCGTATTTGTCGTGGTATTAGCATAAAGAAGCGGATGCGGCTGCAGCTATAGACTCAGGCGTGACTGTGGCTGCGTCCACCTCTGAATCGGGCCTATAGCCGCTTACATACAGCTCTGGCGGAAACACACTTTTCCTGAATGCTCAATTACACCAACATGGGGCCTCTATGGTCGTAAGGATGGATGCAGTCAGTAGATGCCCAGTGCGAATACATGCAAGTAACGCTACACTAATGGGTATATTCAACTCTGTAGGAAGCCCTATGTTACTATTCTCTGGCCTTTAATAGTTAATATATATTTGAAAAAAATATAATACATATATAGATAACATACCAATCACAGTACATATACACAAAGAGTTTGAGGGAAAAATAGTGGCATATTTATATTGGAAAAATAAATACTAAATCATCATTCCCAATAGTTTTCTTTCATTAAAAGTGTAAAATTTTAATAAAATCAGGCAATAAATCTGTGTCCAGCCCCTGCAACTTAAAATCAGAGCCTGATGTTCATGTAAAACAAAGTTGCAGTACTGAGTGAGACACACGGACTCTGAAATGTATTGGCATTCCTGGGCTATAACTTGGTGCTAGGTATTCAGACACATTAATATATTATATCTAAATTTCAATGGTATGTTTGTTTGTTGTCTGTCCGGTTATGCATTCTGACACCACTGCACAGATTGGCATGGGCCTTCCAATGTATGGGTCTGGACGAAAACTTAACAGAGTGGTAACACTGGATCCCAGAAGACATACTAGGGGGTTGAGGTCCCAGTTGGACCTCCTGTGGGTGTACACTTGGCAGAACTTTGACCCGGGGACGCTGGGCAGAACTGGATGAAAACTTCACAGAGGGGTGGCAATTGGTCTGGGATGCGTAATAAAATGGTTGGGGTCCCGGACGGACCTCACGGTGGAGTGTGCTGGACAAAACTTTGGCCCAGGGCCTGTTCTGGGCCTTCCACTGGATGGATTTGGACAACATCACATAATAAAACGTTTAACTTGAAGATTTAAACCCGGGCATTGCCCAGGTACTTCAGCTAGTATACAATATTTATTAAACACATATAAAATCAATATTGAACATATATACAGTAGCTTCCACAAAAAAATATCTTTTATAAAACTATTAGATGTTATGCAAACATATTAAAACTGTATAATTAATGTCTAGAATCAACATAAACAGATTATTTTTGTAAACATTGCTGGTGTTAACTAACTAAGGCCCCTGCACACTAGATGATATTTTGAACGATTTACCCAATTCCGATGCATCAGAATGACAAATCGCCAAGTGTGTTTGCTCTATGCGCACTCCCGCAGCGTCATTAGATATTTTGTACATGCAGGAAGATCTGTCAATCTCATTAACGATTCCCAACAGATCGTGCAGTGTGTACGCTTTACCAAACGACCAGGCGATATGGTTAATTATATAGTTAATGATGTAACCACCAAATAATGCAAGATATATCGTTTGGTAATTTGTTAGATTGCACAGTGTGTATGGACTAGATCGTTTGTCTGGAAGTTCAAGGGAAATTGTTGATGACATCGCATCATTTGCAATTTGTCTAGTGTGTACCTAGCTTTACGCATAACTTTTACAGAACCTCCAACATGACCCCTTCCATCAGGTACAAAATGTTCTGTTTCTAGACTTCCCTCTTAATTTATGTTTGCTGTCACCTTATTGAACTAGTTAACTGGTGAGAAGGGTGTTTTAGCACAGGTGATGGCAATCATAAATTAAGAGGGAAGTCCAGAAATAGAGCGTTTTGTACCTGATGGAGGAGTTAAGCTGGATCACATCTAGAGATTATCTGTGAAGCCAACTAGTTGATTGGTTGGAATGAAAATTGGTAAGGTATGAAAGCAAATAACAATCAGCAATTTGCTCCCAAATGCCAGAAAATGAACAAATACTGTTGTTTGAAGAAATTGTTTACATCAAACATTTAACAAACTTGTCTGAACGACCATTTTCATGTTTTCTGGCATTTAGGAGCAAATTGCTGATCATCATTTACTCCCATACGTTACCAGATTTTCATTCCATCATAACAGCTCTGCTGGTATTAGATGTGCGTCCAGTATCCGCCATTACTGCAGTGGGTTTTCAACAGTTAATTGAGGTCCTGTGTCCTCGCTACCAGATCCCTTCTAGATTCCACTTTGCTAGAACAGCAATTCCAAGTCTGTACAAGGACATTAAAAAAACCTTATTAATGTCCTCAGAAATGCCATTGTACCCACTGTCCACTTGACCACTGATATGTGGACAAGTGGGACAGGGCAAACTAAGGATTACATGACTGTGACAGCCCACTGGGTAGGTGTATTGCCTACAACAGCAACAGCAGCAGGAACATCTACCAAAAGACAGCTGAAACAGAGGCAGGCTACTCTTTGTATAACTGGTTTCACTAAGAGGCATACTGCTGAGAACCTCTTAGAAAAACTCAGGGAAATCATTGCTAAATGGCTTACCCCACTTGGACTCTCCTCGAGATTTGTGATTTCAGACAATGCCACCAATATTGTGAGAGCATTACATGTGGGCAAATTCCAAAACATTTCATGTTTTGCTCACACAATTAATATGGTGGTGCAACATTTTTTTAAAAATGACAGGGGCGTACAGGAGATGCTCTCGGTGGCCGGCAAAATATCCGGACATTTTACACATTCGGCAAATGCTTGTCCAACAGGTACTGTTAAATTTGCCCTGCCATCAGCTGAAGCAAGAGGTAGAATTCTACCCTCTATATGCTTCAGCGGATGGAGGAACAGCAAAAGGCCATCCAGGGCTATGCAACGGCCTAAGACATAGGCCATGGAGAATAATTTCAGTGTTGTGCAAGGTTCTCAAATCCTTTGAACTTGCCACACGTGAAGTTAGTTCAGACACTGCCAGCTTGAGTCAGGTCATTCCCCTCACCAGACTTTTGCAAAAACAGCTTTAGAAACTGAAGGAGAAACTGAAACGGAGCGATTGCACAAGGTATGTCGGACTGATGGATAAAGCCCTTGATTCACTTCACCAGGATCCAAGAGTCATCAATCTATTGAAATCTGAAAAATATATTTTGCGACCATTCTGGATCCTAGGTTTAAGTACCATCTAGTTAGTTTTTTTCCAACAAACCAAAATCTAAAACTATGCAAAGAGCTGTTGGTAAAAAAATTGTCAGAAGCAGCCGCACGTGAAACGCCATCATCTCCTCCTTCAGTTTCTGCAGCTGCCAGGAAAAGACTCAATTTTCCTTACAGAATGCCTGCTGGTCATGCAGATCGTTCACCAAGAAATGACATCTGGTCGGGCCTGAGAGAACTTCCTACTAGTGAAATGCCTTCTACTGTGACTATGTGTGATACAGTCTCCATTCACAGAATGGTGGAGGACTATTTCAGAGATAACATCCTAATAGACATGTCAGACAGTCCTTTTCAGTACTGGCAGGAAAAAGAGGCAATTTGGAGTCCCATACACAAACTGGCTTTGCATTACTTAAGTTGTCCACCCTCCAGTGTGTACTCCGAAAGAGTTTTCAGTGCAGCTGGCAACCTTGTCAGTGATCGTCGTAGGAGGTTACTTCCTCAAAATGTGGAAAAGATGATGTTCATTAAAATGAATTACAAACTTCACGAGGAAGACCTCTACCAATAATTACATCAAAAAATTACAGAGGCGCCTATGGTGGATTCCAGCAGGAACAAATTAATATTGTGTGAAGAAGAGCATGTACACACTGATGGGGATGATGAGGACAAGGACGATGACAACTTGTAATGTAAAGCCAGTTTGTTTATGGGATCATTTTAATTTTCATGTTTCAATGCACATTGGCAGCTTGTTTTATTGAGGTCCAAACAAACCAATCATTTTAACCACAATTGGCAGTCGCTGAAATGATTGGTTTGTTAAACTGGGAATATCCTGTTTTGTATACAACATAAGGGTGGGTGGGAGGGCCCAAGGACATTTTAAATTTATGTTATGGTTGGTTTAGGAACCAATAATTTGTTTTTTAATTAATTTATCATCAATTTTACAGCCAGGGGCTGCACCAATGAATTTATTTTTATTAATAATTCAGCCAAGGGCTGCACCCAATTAATTGTTTTTTTACTTTTTTAATTAAATTATTAATTATTCAGCCCGGGGCTGCACCAATGAATTGTTTTTTAATTAATTTATTATCAATTTTACAGCCAGGGGCTGCACCAACTATCAGCTATCAATTCTTCAATCCTTAAGGGTATCCCAACCATCATCTTTGCACAGTCCTCAACTCTATTAATAATTATATCAATCAGTTTTGAGCTAGCAAGCTGGATGCAACCTTTTGGCCCTTTAACTAGATGAAATAATCAATATTGTGAGCTGTGAGGTGGTCAAAATTGACTGGAAATGAGTTGAAATAAATGTTATTGAGGTTATTAATACTGTAGGAACAAAAAAAGGCCCATCTTATGTGATTTTTAGCTGTTTTTTTATTTTTTAAGAAAAAATCCAGATCCTAAACCAGAACACGAAAACAAAACACGGAGGTGAGGTTTTGGCAAAACCAATCCAGATCCAAAACCAGGGGAGATCCAGATCCAAAATCAAAACCAAAACACGGCGGTTGGCGCACATCTCTAATTTAATGTTATATATTTTTTCTCTGATGCTGAATTAGGGCCTGATTCAGCACGGAATGCAAGTCTGCATACCCACGCACCCGGCCGCTGTGAAAATATGCTAATAAACCCAATCACAATGACACCGCAGTACAAGAATCAGACGCCCACCACTACATAATGCCGCCCACTTCCCTTTACTCACATCCGCAATACCTCGCTAGACAGCAAAAACATTGGTAACATCAAGAAACATCAAACCCAGTAGCATAATAGTGGTTGACCTGACCTCACGTCTTCCGTCGCAGGGACTTAATTATGAACCCCCTATAACGGCATTCAAACGGACTGGCATGCCTGCGTATCACTGACCATCCCCGTCACCACTCCCAAACAGTCACTTCCTGTCAATCAATGCATGCTGGGACTGCGTGCTTCCTGCGATCGCTACCCGATCACAATGGCCGGTTCGCGTATGCGTACGCGTGCGCAGTGTGAAACAATCCACCAGGTGCATGTGAAATGTTCTTTGCTGACTCAGGCCCTTAATGTTATACATATATATTTGCTCTGGTGCTGCTTTAATGTTATGTAATATAAACACATTATAGCACCTCCTAAACGGGTAATAAAATTGTCATTGATTTAGCAAATTCCGAATGGCGTGTGTCCCATCCAGTATTACACAGTATGTAATTGCACGTTTTAGTAGGAACAATTCTGGACGTTTCTCTCAGACAATATTAATATGCTGCAGTTGTATGGTATTCAAAGAACATTGCTGTGCTTATAAAATATTTATTGCTGTTCTCATGATTTATTCATAAACATTTTTATACACTACATTTTATGTCAAACACTTCACATCTTGTATTGAAGTTCAGCAGTGCACAAAAATGGTTATTAGGAAAACTGCAGTCCTCCCTTTTGGTTAAATAGCCACGTACAGTGTTTCAGTAGAATGCTTATACCACAGTATGTGGCCTTAACATTTATGTAATGTTGAATACTATGACCTGATTCAGAATTCTACGCCTCCCGATGTTTACGCAGATTGAGCGATTATCGATAAGATGTGCATGCGTCTGAACTAGGGGTGAGCGGGTTCGGATTTCTGAAATCCGAACCCCCCCGAGCCCCCCCGATCCGAGGCAGATCTGAGTCAGGCTCGACTTTTCCCGCCTGACTCGGATCTGAAATCGAGGCAAAACGTCATCATCCCGCCTTCCGGGTCTCGCGGGTTTTGGATCCTATATAAGGTACCCGCGTCAGCGCCATTTTCTCACTCGGCTGTGGACAGTGAAGAGGGAGGGTGGGAGTTAGGGCAGGCTGGGCTGTGTAGTGTAGTGTAGTGCAGAGTAGTGTTGTGCTGTGCTGTGCTGAGCTGTGCTGCTGTTGTCCATAGGGGCTGTGTCCACTACTTCAAAGTCCATAGGGGCTGGCTGTGTTGTGCTGTGCTGCTGTTGTTAATAGGGGCTGTGTCCACTACTTCAAAGTCCATAGGGGCTGGCTGGACTGTGTTGTGCAGTCAGTTCTCCATAGGGGCTGTGTCCACTCCAAAGTACTGTGCAGTGTCCCAGTCCTAAAGGGGTGCTGTAGTGTTGTCCAGGGGGTGCTCTGTCCATCAGGGGTGCTCCCCCCAAGTTCTAAAAAAATAATATTTTTTCTGTGTTTGTGAATTGTGTGCGCAGTAGCCGCACGTGCATCAACAAAGTAGTGCCAAGCGTGCGCCTGTGTCATAAGTAAAGGGCCGGCTGGCTTGACCGTTAAAGGGTGCTGTAACCCCCAAAGTACACTCCAGTCCAAACCAAAAAAAAAATTATTTTCTGTGTTTGTGAATTGTGTGCGCAGTAGCCGCACGTGCATCAACAAAGTAGTGCCAAGCGTGCGCCTGTGTCATAAGTAAAGGGCCGGCTGGCTTGACCGTTAAAGGGTGCTGTAACCCCCAAAGTACACTCCAGTCCAAACCAAAAAAATATATATTTTCTGTGTCTGTGAATTGTGTGCGCAGTAGCCGCACGTGCATCAACAAAGTAGTGCCAAGCGTGCGCCTGTGTCATAAGTAAAGGGCCGGCTGGCTTGACCGTTAAAGGGTGCTGTAACCCCCAAAGCACACTCCAGTCCAAACCAAAAAAATATATATTTTCTGTGTTTGTGAATTGTGTGCGCAGTAGCCACACGTGCATCAACAAAGTAATGCCAAGCGTGCGCCTGTGTCATAAGTAAAGGGCCGGCTGGCTTGACCATTAAAGGGTGCTGTAACCCCAAAAGTACACTCCAAACCAAATAACAAAATATTTTCTGTGTTTGTGAATTGTGTGCGCAGTAGCCGCACGTGCATCAACAAAGTAGTGCCAAGCGTGCGCCTGTGTCATAAGTAAAGGGCCGGCAGGCTTGACCATTAAAGGGTGCTGTAACCCCCAAAGTACACTCCAGTCCAAACCAAAAAAATATATATTTTCTGTGTTTGTGAATTGTGTGCGCAGTAGCCGCACGAGCATCAACAAAGTAGTGCCAAGCGTGCGCCTGTGTCATAAGTAAAGGGCCGGCTGGCTTGACCGTTAAAGGGTGCTGTAACCCCCAAAGTACACTCCAAAACAAATAAAAATATATTTTCTGTGTTTGTGAATTGTGTGCGCAGTAGCTGCACGTGCATCAACAAAGTAGTGCCAAGCGTTCGTCTGTGTCATAAGTAAAGGGCCGGCTGGCTTGACCGTTAAAGGGTGCTGTAACCCCCAAAGTACACTCCAGTCCAAACCAAAAAAAAAATTATTTTCTGTGTTTGTGAATTGTGTGCGCAGTAGCCGCACGTGCATCAACAAAGTAGTGCCAAGCGTGCGCCTGTGTCATAAGTAAAGGGCCGGCTGGCTTGACCGTTAAAGGGTGCTGTAACCCCCAAAGTACACTCCAGTCCAAACCAAAAAAATATATATTTTCTGTGTTTGTGAATTGTGTGCGCAGTAGCCGCACGTGCATCAACAAAGTAGTGCCAAGCGTGCGCCTGTGTCATAAGTAAATTGCTGGCTGGCTTGACCGTTAAAGGGTGCTGTAACCCCCAAAGTACACTCCAGTCCAAACCAAAAAAATATATATTTTCTGTGTTTGTGAATGGTGTGCGCAGTAGCCACACGTGCATCAACAAAGTAGTGCCAAGCGTGCGCCTGTGTCATAAGTAAAGGGCCGGCTGGCTTGACCGTTAAAGGGTGCTGTAACCCCCAAAGTACACTCCAAACCTAATAAAAATATATTTTCTGTGTTTGTGAATTGTGTGCGCAGTAGCCGCACGTGCATCAACAAAGGAGCAGCGCCAAGCGTGCGCCTGTGTCCCATAAGTAAAGAGCCGGCTGGCTCATTTCTTAAAGGGTAGTGTAACCCACAAAGTGCACTACTCTCCAGCAAAAATAAAAAAATATTTTCTGTGTTTAGCCGCACGCATATATCAAATCGATATAACAGAAATGGAGGACCAAACTTTCTCCGATAAAAATAAAATAGAGAAAGATCAAGAACCACTTCCTCCTAGTGCTGAAGCTGCTGCCACTAGTCATGACATAGACGATAACATGCCATCAACGTCGTCTGCCAAGGCCGATGCCCAATGTCATAGTAGAGGGCACATACAATCCCAAATGACAAAGTTCAGGAAAATGACCTTGAAAAAAACATTTAAATCATCTGAAGAGAATGTAAACTTGCCAATATGCCATTTACGACACGGAGTGGCAAGGAACGGCTAAGGTCGATCCCTAGTATGTTCATGACTAGTGGTTCAGCTTCACATGACGATGGAAGCTCTCCTCCCACTAAAAAAATCAAAAGAGTTAAGCTAGCAAAAGCACAGCGAAGAACTGTGCTTTCTAAGAAGATATCACAAATCCCCAAGGAGAGTCCAAGTGTGGTGGTGGTTGCGATGCCTGACCTTCCCAGCACTGGACGGGAAGAGGTGGCTCTTTCCACCATTTGCACGCCCCCTGCAAGTGCTGACAGGAGCACCCACAGTCCACTTGCTGATATGCAAATTGAAGATGTCATGGTTGAAGTACAACAGGTTGAGGATACTGGTGTAGCTGGTGCTCCAAACCAAATAAAAATATATTTTCTGTGTTTGTGAATTGTGTGCGCAGTAGCCGCACGTGCATCAACAAAGGAGCAGCGCCAAGCGTGCGCCTGTGTCCCATTAGTAAAGAGCCGGCTGGCTCATTTCTTAAAGGGTGGTGTAACCCACAAAGTGCACTACTCTCCAGCAAAAATAAAAAAATATTTTCTGTGTTTAGCCGCACGTATATATCAAATCGATATAACATAAATGGAGGACCAAACTTTCTCCGATAAAAATAAAATAGAGAAAGATCAAGAACCACTTCCTCCTAGTGCTGAAGCTGCTGCCACTAGTCATGACATAGACGATAACATGCCATCATCGTCGTCTGCCAAGGCCGATGCCCAATGTCATAGTAGAGGGCACATACAATCCCAAATGACAAAGTTCAGGAAAATGACCTTGAAAAAAACATTTAAATCATCTGAAGAGAAACGTAAACTTGCCAATATGCCATTTACGACATGGAGTGGCAAGGAACGGCTAAGGTCGATCCCTAGTATGTTCAAGACTAGTGGTTCAGCTTCACATGATGATGGAAGCTCTCCTCCCACTAAAAAAATCAAAAGAGTTAAGCTAGCAAAAGCACAGCGAAGAACTGTGCTTTCTAAGAAGATATCACAAATCCCCAAGGAGAGTCCAAGTGTGGTGGTGGTTGCAATGCCTGACCTTCCCAGCACTGGACGGGAAGAGGTGGCTCTTTCCACCATTTGCACGCCCCCTGCAAGTGCTGAATGGAGCACCCACAGTCCACTTGCTGATATGCAAATTGAAGATGTCACGGTTGAAGTACAACAGGTTGAGGATACTGGTGTAGCTGGCGCTGAGGAGGAAGTTGGCGAGGAGGATTCTGATGGTGATGTGGTTTGTTTAAATCAGGCTCCGTTGGAGACAGTTGTTGTCCGTGGGATGAAAAAGCCCATCACGGTCATGCCTGGGCAGAAGACCAAACATTCCACCTCTTTGGTCTGGCAATATTTCTATCCAAATCCGGACAACAACTGTCTTGCCATATGTACCATATGTAATGGTGAAATAAGTAGGGGTAGGGACGTTAACCACCTAGGAACATCCTCCCTTATACGTCACCTGCAGCGTGTTCATAATAAGTTACTGTCAAGTTCAGAAACTTTGGCTAAGACCGTAAGCAGTCCAGGGACACCTAAATCCCATTGTCCTGTTGTATCCAAGCGCCTGCAAACCACACCGTCAACTCCCTTCTCGTCAATTTCCTCCTTAGTCAGGATCGGAAGTAGTCCTGCAGGCCATGTCACTGGCATGACTGACTCTCCTATCCGGGATTCCTCCGGAGGATCCTGCATTGCTACGCCTCCTGCTGCCGCTGCTGCTGTTGCTGCTGCTGGGAGTCGTTCATCATCCCAGAGAGGAAGTAGGAACACCACTACTTTTACTAAACAATTGACCCTCCAACAGTCCTTAGCGAGGAGGATGAAGTACGACAGCAGTCATCCTGAAGCAAAACGTATAACTGAGGCCTTGACTGCTATGTTGGTGTTAGACGTGCGTCCGGTATCCGCCATTAGTGCAGTGGGATTTAGACAATTGATGGAGGTAGTGTGTCCCCGGTTCCAAATCCCGTCTAGATTCCACTTCACTAGGCAGGCGATACCGAGACTGTACAGAAACGTCAGAAAAAGTGTCCTCAGTGTCCTGAAAAATGCCGTTGTACCCAATGTCCACTTAACCACGGACATGTGGACAAGTGGAACAGGGCAGACTAAGGACTATATGACTGTGACAGCCTACTGGGTAGATGTATCACCTTACGCAGCAACAGCAGCAGCGTCACCAGTAGCAGCATCTCAGAAACGCCAGCTCGTTCCAAGGCAGGCTACGCTGTGTATCACCGGTTTCAGTAAGAATCACACCGCCGACAACCTCTTAGAGAAACTGAGGGAAATCATCGCCCAGTGGCTTACCCCACTTAGACTCTCCTGGGGATTTGTGATATCTGACAACGCCACCAATATTGTGCGGGCATTACATCTGGGTAAATTCCTGCACGTCCCATGTTTTGCTCACACAATAAACTTGGTGGTGCAGAATTTTCTGAAAAGCGACAGGGGCGTGCAGGAGACGCTTTGGGTGGCCCGAAAAATTTCTAGCCACTTTCGCCTTTCAGCGACTGCGTGCCGAAGACTGGAGCGCCAGCAAACACTCTTGAACCTGCCCCGCCATCACCTGAAGCAAGAGGTTGTGACGCGGTGGAACTCAACCCTCTATATGCTTCAGAGGATGGAGGAGCAGCAAAAGGCCATTCAAGCCTATACATCCACCTATGACATAGGCAAAGGAGGGGGTATGCACCTGACTCAAGCGCAGTGGAGAATGATTTCCGTGTTGTGCAAGGTTCTCCAGCCCTTCGAACTTGCCACACGTGAAGTCAGTTCAGACACTGCCAGCTTGAGTCAGGTCATTCCCCTCATCAGGCTTTTGCAGAAGCAGCTGGAGAAAGTGAAGGAGGAGCTAAGACGGAGCGATTCTGCTCGGCATGTTGGACTTGTGGATGAAGCCCTTCATTCGCTTTGCCAGGATTCCAGGGTGGTCAATCTGTTGAAATCAGACCACTACATTTTGGCCACCGTGCTCGATCCTAGGTTTAAAGCCTATGTGGTGTCTCTCTTTCCGGCCTACACAAGCCTGCAGAGGTGCAAAGACCTGCTGGTGAACACACTGTCAGCTGAAGCGGAACGTGACACGTCAACAGCTCCTTCTTCATTTTCTCCTACAACTGGGGCTGCCAGGAAAAAACTTAGCTATCCTAAGCAACCCGCTGGCGGTGATGCAGGGCAGGCAGGCCCAAGTTTGGACATCTGGTCCGGACTGAAGGACCTGGCAACAATTTCTGACATGTCTACTGTCACTGCATATGATACTGTCACCATTGACAGAATGGTGGAGGATTACATCGGTGACAGCATCCAAGTAGGCATGTCAGACAGTCCATACCTGTACTGGCAGGAAAAAGAGGCAATTTGGAGGCCCCTGTACAAACTGGCTCTATTTTACCTGAGTTGCCCCCCCTCCAGTGTGTACTCCGAAAGAGTGTTTAGTGCAGCCGGGAACCTTGTCAGCGAAAGGCGTAGGAGGTTGCTTCCACAGAATGTGGAGATGATGATGTTCATCAAAATGAATTATCAGTTCTTCCAGGGAGACCAGCCTCCAGAACGTACAGAGGGACCTGTGGTGGTGGATTCCAGTGGGGACGAGTTAATACTCTGTGAGGATGAGGATGTACACAACACTGAAGAGGGTGAGGAATCGGTGGATGAGGTGGATGAGGATGACATCTTGCCTCCGTAGAGCCAGTTTGTGCACGGACAGATTAATTGCCAGCTTGTTTTGTGGGGGCCCAAACGAACCAATCATTTCAGCCACAGTCGTGTAGCAGACCCTGGCGCTGAAATGATTGGTTTGTTAAAGTGTGCATGTCCTGTTTATACAACATAAGGGTGGGTGGGAGGGCCCAAGGACAATTCCATCTTGCACCTCTTTTTTTTCTTTGCATTATGTACAGTTTGGGGCCTAGTTTTTCAAACTGCCATCCTGTCTGCCACTGCAGTATCACGCCTAGATGGGTCACGTGTTTGTGCCGCCCACTCGTGTCGCTTAGCATAGTCATCCAGCTACCTCGGTGCAACCTTTTGGACATAAAAACACTATTGTGAGGTGTTCAGTGTTCAGAATAGACTGTAAATGAGTGGAAATTAAGGTTATTGAGGTTAATAATAGCATAGGCGTAGAATAACCTACAAATTCTGTGATTTTAGTGGTTTTTATGCTTTTTTTCAAAAAAATACAGATCCAAAACACAAAACCCAGAACCCAAAACACGGAAGGGTGGTTTTGGCAAAACCAATCCAGATCCAAAACACGAAGAAAGATCCAGATCCAAAACCAAAACACAAAACACGAAAAGTGGCCGGTGCACACCCCTAGTCTGAACACGCATCAAGTTTCATTACCGTTGTTGCTCGCAGTGAGGATTTGTTTGCAAAGTAATTGTTAGGCATGGACCATTTGTGGGGGGCAACAGGGAGGAGGCGGCTCAAATGCAGGTGTGTCAAGACTGTTTTCGGGGGGTGTCTCTGTCTGTGACTTTGATCCTGTGCGCAGTCAGAATGGCACTGGAGCAGGGCCAGACTGGCCGATGGCCTGATGGGCCGTTCCAGTCTTAAAACTTGGCCAAGCATCTCCTCCTCCTGGTGCTCTGCTGAAATACGGGGGTGTGCCTCGAGGCTAGGCCCCCGTTGCTCGTGGCACGCCCTCTGGAGATGTAATCACACCCCTTTTGTGACTAGACCATGCCCCTTTTGAAAGCGCACACAGCCTACGCTGTGCGTGCAGGGGTACTGCCAAAACTGATCTGGAGCCTCAGTCCATTCCTGCACTTGAATATTCGTTCCTTTGTCCATTCTGCTCAACCTTAGGTTTATTCAGAAGTCCGATAATTGACTTGTCTGTGACATCTCTGAATCACAGCCCAAATACATACTGTAGTGCAGTGAAATTCAAAAGCGTTATAAGCAATAAGATATAATGGGAGATATTTTTTGAAAACTGGTGCAAAGCAAAAAAGGCGCTGTAACCCACAGACAAAAACTAACTCTACAAAAACAATTATAAATATCTCATTGCTTGATGTGGGTTACAGGTAGGGATGTATGAAACCCTAGAAATGTGTTTTGCTGCGATGTCACCCAGAAGAAGTGTGCAAGCTGATTATTTTTGGTTTGCGAAGGTGACAGGCCAGTCAGATAATGGCTTTTATTGTATTTACTATTTTCAGTATTTCTTTTATTTAGGCTGGACTGGCGCTTATTAGTAAGGTTGTTGATTATGTACTGTATATCTAGCATCCATGGTACTATCTGGCACTGCTTCCACTTTGCCGATTATACATGACACGATGAGTACGCCTTCACTTCAGCAGCATGTGCGCCTAGGTAACACGCATATGCCCTGTAGCATATTTACCCAGAAGAGTAGGTGACCGTCCGTATACCACGCATTCCCTATGGAGATGGACAGGACAGGGAGCATAATGCTGCGAATTGTGCATTAATGAGGAGCAGCCTAAACCTATCCCCCCCCACCCCCCCACAGCCTAACCCTCCCCCAAGTGCTTAACCATAACCCCTATCCCTCCCTCCCCACAGCCTAAACCTAACCTCCACCCCTGTAGCCTAACCCTAACCCAAGTGCATGGGGAGGGTTTAAATCCTGATACTTCCGCATGAAGATGGGCAAATCATCAGCATAGGATAATGTAGTAAAGAGGCTGCCACATCCTAGCATAGGAGCAGCCACAGATTTGTCTGACT
This sequence comes from Taudactylus pleione, assembly GCA_031769625.1. Classification (NCBI taxonomy): domain Eukaryota; kingdom Metazoa; phylum Chordata; class Amphibia; order Anura; family Myobatrachidae; genus Taudactylus; species Taudactylus pleione. The sequence continues at coordinate 7,772,533 of JAUIMM010000334.1, forward strand.
CGGAATTAGGTCCCCTATAATGGTAATGACAAGCACAGAAATAATTAGAGATGAGCGGGTTCGGATTAGTTCGGATTTCTGTAAGAGGAGTGCGGTGCAGTGCCTGCTGCCGTGCAGGTGTACTTCAGTTCCTTACCTTGCGTCGCACCCTCTCACCTTCAGGCCATGTGTTGAACAGACGGTCCTGGAAATCCCAAATAGAACACGGACACGATGACCTAGGAGTAAGGAGACTATGTGAGTACCGTCCCTCCTCACGTCGACCGACACGCCCTACTGAACCGAGGGATAAATTCAGGTTTTAAGTGAAGATCATCATTTGCACTTTTGGCCTCAGATCCCGAATTTTCACCTATCGATACTCACGCACCAGGTGAAGACCCGTTCCTGCACCGGGTTGCAAGGTTCATCGTCTGCCCAGAAGGAAGGAAGGATAGGTAGTGACAAACAAACAAAACAGGGAGAGACAGTACACACAGATATTTCTCACCGTGTACACTCTAGCTCTTCGTCCGCTCACTCGCCTACAGGTCCCTGTAGGGAGATACACAACACAGCCGTGCAGGGCCTAAAACTATGTCACGCGAATACACATACTAGAATGACATCGCCCTCAACCTACAGTGTGTGTAGTGCGACAGGTATAACAATAACTAAACTTTTGCCCTGCACTGAACACCAATCACTGACTATAAGTACACAAGAGCAAAACACGGTGCTGTCCCTTTAAATGCCTGCTACCTACAGTACCTATCCAGAGCTAGCCAGCTCCTATTCTCAGTGACTGGGGAAACACTACCTTATTGGTGGGAGCCTGACAGCTCTCCACAACTGCTCACACCTCTAATCATTTACACAGGGGCTGCCTTTCTATATCAGTGGTACACTCTTAATGGGCTCAGGGCCCCGGGCCTAACGCCCAAGGTCTTACCAGAGGCTCAGGCGTTTTAAGCCTGCCTAGTACAGGGCATAGGAGGGACTTGAGCCTACTGCCCAGAGTCCACTTTCTATATTGTGGCTCAGGCCTAGGGGCCTGCCTAAAGATGGGCTCTGGTAGTGGCCTGGGCCTAATGCCCAGCGCCACTGTATATGGGGCTCAGGCTTGTGGGCCTGCCTAACTGTGGGGCTCACTTAATTGACTTGGACTAATACCCAGGCCACCTTATTGTTTGGGCGGCTCGGGCAAGCTGCCCGCCTACTTTTCCAAATAGTGACCTTGGCCTAGTACCCACACCACTCACACCTAATTAAGGGTAAATACTTTTTTTGGGCCTAATGCCCGCTACTGAGTCCAGGCCTTGTGCCCGCCTATTTACCCAAGGGCCTAGTGCCCGACAATGCCCCACGGGCCTAGTGCCCGACAACCCTGGTGGTCTAGGGAGGGGGGGTATATGGTAGACCCACGGAGGGCCTACCTGCTTCGTCAGAAGAGGCTGTGGGGAGGAACTTCATGGAGCTCTTTTACTTCCCTCCCCTGCAGTCCTCTCCGGTCCTCAGCCGCATTCTTCAGCCGCTGGCCCATCCTGGCAACCGGCGCCACCTCTTCTTCTCTTCTTCCAGCAGGCGCCCCGCCTGTCTTCTTTCTTTACAGCGGCGTCTTCTGGCCTCTTCCACGGCCACTGGACCTGTTGTCGCGGCGCTCTCTTAGGGAGGTCTTCTCTCCTCCCTCTCCGCCGCTGAACTCCCTTTTCCCACTCGGCGCCGTCTAATACAAGACGGCGTGGGTCGTCGGGGCTATGACGTGGCGAGCTGCGATTGGCTCATCGTGTCCGCCTCCTATTGGCTGCTGGACCGCGAGCCGGGTTTGGCTCACGGCCAGAGCCAAACACCCGCCGCTGTAACCAGGCTGCCGGGAGGCGGGCTACAATAAGCCCGCACCCAAAGCCAAGTCCAGAGTGCCGCGCCCAATGCTTGACCGGCGCTGGGAACAGATACTCTGTCCCAGCGCCGGCTACTCGCCGCCTCTGCTTCCCCGACGCTGGGAGCAGAAATAGCATCCCAGTGCCGGACGCTGATGTGTCACATCTCCTCTCCTTCTGCCGATGCTGGGATCAGCCACTTGATCCCAGCACGGCTCTCCACATTTCCACGCCGAGTTCGGATTTTTCCTGACAAAAAACGGGACTCAGAAACAGGCAAAATGTCATCTTTCATGGACAAACATCATCATTCCTGGACAAAAGTCCAGGAATGATGATGTTTGTCCATGAAAAATTACATTTTGCCTCATTCTGAGTCCCGTTTTTTGCCAGGAATAATCCGAACATGGCGTGGAAATCCGAACTAATCCGAATCCGCTAATCTATAGAAATAATGTTTATTATTATTATTATTATTATTATTATTATTATTATTATTATTATTATTTCTTAGAGTAGTGCAATGTTCCTGTGTACCAAGTTAATTTATTAACAGTCACTTATATAGAAGACACATTTACCAGCACTTAATATTACAGAACAGCAATATTCGCAGCTATCAGAAAGAATTGAAGAGCACTGAACAAGGAAAGAACAGAGAATAGATCAATTGGGTATATTTAGGAATAATAACATGCATAAAAGCACTTATAGTAATTAAAGTATCAAATGCATTCAGAACAGGAGTTATCCACCAAAAACATGGGAGCCTTAAACTACTGAAGTTGATGCTAATATTATTTCTACGGCAGCACTGTGATCCTGTGTTACCCAGTACAGCCATAAACAGTATTTACAGAACAGAAGCAAAGATGAAGATTAGAATAGTCAGGACCTCTGGTCACAGCTCACAGCACAAATGGTAATCACAAATAGTACCATTTATATGTTTCCCCCTAGAGTAATCCAGAGGGGGTGCCAGAGGGACTCCTGATATAAGGCTTTATACAGGTGACAGTGGCAAATGCAGGATTTTGAAAGGGGGGTTTCCCAATCCTAACATTCTACACAGGATTTAGGACCATTACAGTAAAATATATCACTCTATGACGGGGTACACACACACTGACTAACACAAATACACACACACACTTCTATCACTAAAGAACTTGAATGCAGCAGGCAAATAAATACAGCCATCATTATTTATTAAAGACTCCTCTCCCCCCAGTAGTGCCCCTTATACAGTGCCCCCAGTAGTGGTCCCCCTATGCAGTGCCCCTTATACAGTGCCTCCTATGTAGTGCCCACAGTAGTGGTCCCCTATGCATTGCTCACAGTAGTGCGCCTTATACAGTGCCTCTTATACAGTGCCCCCAGTAGTGGTCCCCCTATGCAGTGCCCCTTATACAGTGCCCCCTATGTAGTGCCTACAGTAGTGGTCCCCTATGCATTGCTCACAGTAGTGCGCCTTATACAGTGCCTCTTATACAGTGCCCCCAGTAGTGGTCCCCCTATGCAGTGCCCCTTATACAGTGCCCCCTATGTAGTGCCCCCAGTAGTGGTCCCCCTATGCAGTGCCCCTTATACAGTGCCCCCTATGTAGTGCCCACAGTAGTGGTCCCCCTATGTATTGCTCACAGTAGTGCGCCTTATACAGTGCCCCCAGTAGTGGTCCCTCTATGCAGTGCCCCAGCAATGCCCTTTATACAGTGCCATCAGTAGTGGTCCCCCTTATACAGTGCCCCCAGTAGTTCCTCTTATGCATTACCCTCAGTAGTGCCCCTTTTACAGTGCCCTCAGTAGTGCCCCTTATACAGTGCCCCCAGTAGTGGTCCCCCAATGCAGTGCCCTCAGTAGTGCCCTTTATACAGTGCTATCAGTAGTGGGCCCCCTTATACAGTGCCCCCATTAGTTCCTCTTATGCATTGCCCTCTGTAGTGCCTGTTATACAGTGCCCTCAGTAGTAGTCCCCCTATGCAGTGCCCCCAGTAGTGCCCTTTATACAGTGCCCTCAGTAGTGACCCCACCCTATGCAGTCTCCCTTATACAGTGCCCCAGTAGTTCCCCTTATGCATTGCCCCCAGTAGTGCCCCTTATACAGTGCCCTCAGTAGTGCCCCTTATACAGTGCCCCCTGTAGTGGTCCCCCTATGTAGTGCCCCCAGTAGTACACCTTATACAGTGCCCTCAGTAGTGGTCCCCCTATGCAGTGCCTCCAGTAGTGCCCTTTATACAGTGCCCTCAGTAGTGCCTATTATACAGTGCCACCAGTAGTGCCCCTTATACAGTGCCCCCAGTAGTGACCCTTATACAATGCCTCCAGTAGTGCCCCTTATACAATGCCTCCAGTCGTGCCCCTTATACAGTGCCTTCAGTAGTGCCCCTTATACAGTGACCCCAGTAGTGCCTCTTTAGAATGTAAGCTCTCACGAGCAGGGACCTCTTCCCTCACGTTCGTTTCTTCTTAAATTTTTCTTCTACTCTTTACCCCCCAGAAGGGCTCCTAACACGTGACTGCCAACTCCCAGCTGCTTATTGTGAGTGCTTTAATCGCTATTGCAGCAATGTATATAAGTCGTGTCCTTGTCCTGACCTGTAATGTACTGTAAGGTACTTGTTTCTTGTTCACTTATTAGTTCTATGTACTATGTAATGCGCTGCAGAACACTTGTGGCGCCATATAAATAAAGGATAATAATAATAACACAGTGTCCCCAGTAGTGCCCCTTATACCGTGCCCCAGTAGTGTCCCTTATACAGTGCCCCCAGTCAGGGCCATAGCTAGGGTGGTGTGGCCGGTGCCGCTGCACAGAGTGCAATAACCCTGAGGGAGGAACTGGACGCCCACCACAATCACTGTACGCTGGGCAACTGCTTTATATTAATAAAGGTGCGGTGCACAGTGACAGATCCCCAGGCAGCACGGGAGGGCGGGTCCCTGCAGTTATCTAGCAGGGGTCTGCTGCTTTGCAAACAGCAGTCATGTGAACTGGCGGCATCCTTTGCATCAGTCAAAGGACGTGCCACAGGGGCTGCTGGGAAATGTAGTCCCTTCCATCTCTGTGACCAGTGTCACAGAGGTGGAAGGAACTACGTTTCCCAGCAGGCCCTGCGGAACGTCCTTTGGCTGAGATGTCGGGTGGCTGGTGTAGTCAGGGGCAGGGACCAGCAGCATGGCTTGATACATACAAGGCCAGCAGATCTCTCTTCAGTGGGCTCCTGTCTGGCCACCTCTCTCTTCTCCTGCATGCAGAGACTCGGCAGAGTTAATGGTAAGTACTGACAACAGTAACACCCCACCAGTGGTGATGTTTCCCCCTGCTGATAATTCTATCATGTGTATATGTATGTGCGAGCGGACAGCCAAGGGGGGGGAGAGTTAGGTTTAGGGCACCCGGTGGGAGCTTAGGGTTAGGCACCCCCCAGGAGGGTTAGGCTCGGGGAAGGCGGGGTTAGGGTTAGGCAGCCCTGGGGGGAGGTTAGGGTTAGGCACCCCCCCGGGGGACTTAGGTTTAGGCAGCAGGGATGGGGGGGTTAGGTTTAGGCACTTAGAGGGGGGATTAGGTTTAGGTACAGGGGGGGAGGTTAGGGTTAGGCACCCCTAAGGAGGGTTAGGGTGGTTAGGTTAGGTTAGTTTGTTCTTACCTAGGGACGATCGGGATATCCAGCGCTGTCGGGCTGCCGCTGCCGGGATCTGTGCATCTGTCGGACTGACGCTGCCGGGAATCGAACTGCCGGCCATGCATCAGCCGGTATTTCATACCGATTCCGGTCTGTGCATGTCTGCTGAGAGTGTATGTTGTGTGAATGTCAGTCTGCTGAGAGTGCATGGTGTGTGCATGTGTGCTATGACTGCAGGATTTGTGCTGAGACTGCAGGATGTGTGCTGAGATTGCAGGGTGTATGCAAAGACTACATATGTGTGTGTGCCATGACAAAGTCAGTCCATATGATCTGTGCCTTCTGCTGGAGCAGTTATTCCATGCACACAGTTTACCCAGCATAACGGATATTGAAAAAGTAAAAATAAAATGTCCCATTTATTTATTTTTTTGGGGGGGAGGCACCGATGCTCTTTTTCACACAGGGCACCAAAATGACTAGTTACGGCTCTGCCCCCAGTAGTGCCCCATATACAGTGCCCCGAAAGTGTAGTGCCCCCAGTAGTGGTCCCTCTATGTAGTGCCCCTTATACAGTGCCCCCCAGTAGTGCCCCTTATACAATGTCCCCCATAGTGGTCCTTATACAGTGCCCCCAGTAGTGCCCCATATACAGTGCCTCCCTATTTAGTGCCCCCAGTAGAGCCCCTTATACAGTGCCCCAAGGAGTGGTCCCCCTATAAAGTGCCCCCAATAGTGGTCCCCCTATACAGTGCCCCCAGTAGTGGTCCCCCTATACAGGGCCCCAGTAGTGCCCCATATACAGTGCTCCCAAGAGTGGTCCCCCTATAAAGTGCCCACAGTAGTGGTCCCCCTATACAGTGCCCCCAGGAGTGGTCCCCCTATACAGTGCCCCCCAGTAGTGCCCTTTATACAGTGCCCAGTAGTGGTCTCCCTATACAGTGCCCCCAGTAGTGGTCCCCCTATACAGTGCTCCTTACAGTAGTGCCTCATATACAGTGTCCCCTATTTAGTGCCCCCAGTAGTGGGTCCCCCTATGCAGTGCCCCCATTAGTGTCCCTTATACAGTGCCCCCAGGAGTGGCCCCCTATACAGTGCCCTCAGTAGTGATCCCCCTATGCAGTGCCCCCCAGTAGTGCCCTTTGTACAGTGCCCAGTAGTGGTCCCCCTATACAGTGCCCCTTACATATATAACACATGACACACACACAGATTACTTACATGAATCCCCGCTCCTGCACCCGGCACAGTCCGCTCCTCTGTCTTCCCGATCGGCACTATGGAAGAGACGTCATGACGTCTCTCCCATCACCCATTGCAGGAGCCGGAAGGTGGAGCTCATGAGTGAGCTCCAGCCCAGCTCCCTCCATGTATCAACAGCTAATGAGAGTCTGTCTGACTCTCATTGGCTGCTAATACCAACACACACCGCCTTGGCGGTGCATCTGTTACTGTGTAGTGCGGTCCGCACTGCACTTACTAATCAGCAGGCAGGGGTGGTTTCTGGGTACGTGCTCGTATGCGTGACATTGGTTGATACTGTACTTGCTCATTTAATTTTGTGTTTTATGCACGGTAATAAACCATACTCTCCAGTGGGCTTAAATTGTTTAGGCCAATTTAGACCGACTCTTAAATTAATGTGTGAACCATTGAGCTTCTTGGTGTAGTGGAGAAGGTGGCAGGACAGGGAGCGCTTCAGATGGATTATGGCCCTAATTGCTACTGTAAGTGGAGCTTTAAGAAATGTATGGGTCTATTCAGGATGTAGTTATGAGACCGGCAGCCACGATGCCGTCGGTCTCAATCCCGATAGGGGAAGTCTGACAAGGGACTTAAGATAGGCATCGAATACTGACGCCTATCTTAATCCTGACGCTGGAACACAGAAGGATGGCAGCCCATATGAGGTAAGTCTGGGGCGCCCTTACTGGTTTAGGTAGCGTATCGGGGTTAGCGTTACGTTTTCGGGGAGAGGTTAGGGTTAGGCACCCCTAGGGGGGAGGGTTAGGCACCACTGGGGGGGGAGGGTTAGGGTTAGGCACCACTGGGGGAGAGGTTAGGGTTAGGCACCACTGGGGGGTAGGGTTAGGCACCACTGGGGGGGGGTTAGGGTTAGGCACTAAGTGGGAAGGGTTAGGTTTAGGCACGAAGGGGTGAGACTTAGATTTAGGCACTAACGGAGATGGTTAGGGTTAGGCTACAAGAAGGGAGGGTCAGGGGGAGAAGGGGGAGGGTAAGTATACTTACCCGACTCCTGTCAGGATACCAACCATCGGGATGCTGCTGACTGTATTTTAACAGGAGGTATCCCGACAGCCGGCATTACATATAGATTCTGTCTATTCATTATCACTTAATTTGTACAAAAGCAGGTGAAAATTAACATTTTCAACTGCTTTTGAAGAAATTCAATTTTGTGGCCAAGCATCATAAAGGTAACGCTCCAGCTTAGCTTTCTCTTACGATGTGGCCCACTGTCCCTATACTCTAGTATGGGAAACTAAATTCATCCATCTCTGAAAATACAATATTTTCACTCTCATTTGTTTGAGTTCTCTCACCTGATCCCTGGTCTGCCCTAAGGCAACAGGGTTAGCCTGAAAGTTAGTAGATCAATAGTAGAAACCTTTTTGTATGTCACATCCGGCCGGAAGTTCTGGTTTTTAGAATTATCCCAATAAAGTTACTCCTATAAAAGGTCTTCAATGATAGACAGCCATTCATCCTTGAAAAAGCGCCCGAATTGGCATGAAATGCGTTGGAGATACAAAGGAGAGAAAAGGAGAAGCACCGCTCCCAAGCCGCCTGCTATTGTGTAACCCGGCCGGGCATCTGATGTTACTTCCGGGTGCCGCGATCACCCGACACGCAGTCTAACCTACGAGCCACAAGAGGACCAGAGCTCCGAGAGGTAGGGAGAAATAAGGCAAGTGATAGCCTCAGCATAAACCCAGCCTCCTGGAACTTTGCAAGTTTTTTTTCCCCTTTTGACTCTAGCTCCAGTGGCAGGCAGGGCGCCGGAGCTAGAGAGGGCAACTTGCGCGTGCGCCGGCGCGCCCGAAAAGGGGGCATGGTCATGAAAAGGGGGCGTGTCTATAAGACGCGTCCCCTTTTTGTCATACTTGGGGGCGTGCCCGGCGCTTACGGACATGCCGGGCAGCCCCCAAGCGTTGCAGAAAGGGAGAATAGATGCCGGGCACATGCGCCCGGCGTCTATTCTCCGGCGGTGAACGGGTTACCGCATGTTTCTCCACCCGCGGGATCCTGCGTCCCGCGGGTGAGAATGGCACCTGCAGGCTGTGAGGGCAGGGCGCTTTTTGCCCTCCTCCTGGAGGGCAGGGTGCTTTTTGCCCTCCAGAAGGAGGGCAGGGCGCCGCGCCCCGCTAAAACAGCCTAGCGGGAACGCTACACTTACCATCGCTCTCCATTCACTCCCAATCAATCCCTAAAAGGGCTATAAGCATCACTCTCTCTTCAGCACACATTTTCTAGCACTCATATATCCTTTTATCTACTAATAGTAGAAACCTGTTCCATGCTTTCTTCAGTTAACCTACAAGTGGGCTGTACTCTCATCAAATGTTCACAGTTGTGCACACATTTAACAGCAGATGCAGACCACATACTATAGATTTGCGCATTGTCCCCTTCTTTTTATCTTGCTCTGATTTATGACAACTTGTTGTAACACTTACCTGACTTGGAATTATTATCTATTCATACTTGTAACCATTTTGTTCTTGATGTGGACATAATAATAACATATATGATTTGGTTTTAAATTTGAATGCCATAGTGACAATATTATCAATTCCTCGTGAGGAGGCTGATTTTTAAACCAAGTGGCTTTTCACTTAATTTTTTGCACTATTCCTACTATATATGCCCCCTTGTCAATGTTATATTTTTTGCGACATTGTTAAACTAGCTTCCTTTCATATTTTCATGTATATTTTAACTGAGCTTTTCTTTGTGGTTCCTATTGAATCGTATTTAGTAATTCTTTCCTGGTGTGCTTGATAGTTTATATTTTTATTTTTCTGAATGTAAAAATGCAAGTTACATTTTGAATTCCCTAATCAGAGTGCCCCTTCTTAGTAAGTACTCTCTCTTTGTATACATTTCAATCTGGTTCCACTCATGGATGCATCACCATATATTGGACTAAGGTTCAGTCCATAGGTAGGTTAGGTCAACTTTTTGATCCTGTCACAGAAACCAACCAAACCCTTTCCTTCCCTTGATTGATATACAATAAAGAAAACATCCTAGTAACTAATATACAATACAGGAATGATCAACATACAATACTGAGAGCAGCCTTGTGACCTCCAAACAATACAAATAGCTTACTAGTGACCTCCATACAATACAGAGAACATTATAGTGACCACAATACAATACAGAAATTTTTTTAGGGACCTATATACAAACATTCTAGGGAACTAGATTCAATAGGAAGTGAGAAATCTAATCTTGTGACAAATTAACATACATCATTAACCCAAAGGATATATATATATTCTTCAATTTCATGGCCTAGTATTGATTCTCCAGATGTCATACTTCTCCCCTTTTTGATTCTCCCATATTGACTTTAACTCATAACTCAGTGGAGAGATTAAGTACCTCATTCAGAGTCAGTCGTAAGCGGCCGCTCGGTCGTACCCAGCGATGTTTGCATAACAGCTTTCACAAGTTTCGCAATGCGCGTGCGCAAACTAGCTGTTGTGATCGGAAATTTTTCTCTCCTTCAACTTGGCCAGGTATTTAGTTTGAGCGACAGGATGAGGCGTTTATGGGTGGTAACAGGGGAAGGTGCTTGTGAATGGTTGAGTGGAGATCCAAACGCAGGCGTGCCTGACTATGCAAACAGCATTTTATGGGAGTGCATAATTAACTAAGTAGTGTCATGGCACATGTGACATGGGAGGTTTTTACACTGACTTGATCGTAGTGCTTAAGAGAGGGTATGGTCAACCTTAAGCTCTACGACCAGCTCTGATGGTTCCTGATGGTCTCGATTAATCCTTATATGCCCGGAGTTGACGTGTATTGCGAACGAGAGGGGGGCGTGTTTTTAGTCTTACGGCCGCATCCTCTCCTCTCTCGTCCAATTAACGATCCCATCTTAACGACGCAACTTGCGAGCACTTCATTTGCATATCCGGACCCTTTTCCCTTATGACCGAGCGGCCGCAACGACCGACTCTGAATGAGGTCCTAAGTGCTCAGCGCTTGTTTAAGATAAATAAGGAATCCCTGGAATGATTAGTGTTCAGAGACTAGATTTTTTTTCATGTGGTACCCGTGAAATTAAGGTAAATTTCTGCTTGAAGACACAAAGGGCCTGATTCTTAGTTGGGCACATTCGTGACTGTTCTTTCATCTTTTGCCACAGTTGCATCTGTGCTAATGACACTACAAAGCATCTTTAAATGCAACATCGCAACTTGCACCAGCCCTATGGTAGGCACAGCTTCTCCATCTGAATATGGCCTTCTATGTGAATGACTGTTCGTCTCTGCAACAACCACCACCAGTGACACGTCTGCTACATTCCCTTATGATACAATATCTCCTGTGTCTTTTTAGCCACATCCCTATTACCTCCTAGTCACAGTCCAATTACATTTCTGCTACTGTGCGTCTAAATTCGTACTGCGATTCTGCACGAACAAAAGCAGTACGCATGTGCGGTGCGCCGATATGAAAAACATTGCTCAATGCATCTGTCATTGCTACTGCGTCTGACTAAGGGGTACATTTACTAATGTGTGGGTTTTTAGAAGTAGAGATGTTGCCCATAGCAACCAATCAGATTCTACTTATTTATCTAGAAAATAATAGCTAGAATCTGATTGGTTGCTATGGGCAACAACTTCATTTCTAAAAACCTGCAAATATATATATAGTAAATGTAAGTAAATCGGCCCTGCAGTGCTGACCACAAACTGAAAGCTGAGCTGACTGAGGAATGACATGCAGCTCAGAGGCGGGAACACGCAGTGTGGGGGAGGGACCTGACTCGGGGATTCCAGAGATCCAACTCAGGTGGATAGATAGAGTTTTGGCGATTAAGTTTTGGTTTTGTACTTTGCACTTACCTGGCCGGGGGTCTCCGGTGGTCTCCGCAGCTCCCGGTGGCCTCCCCTCTATCTTCTTACTGGAGAGGGGGCTGCTGGGAGTCCCGTGGGCTCCTGGGAAGCTCCAGGGGCTGGTGGGAGGGGCAAGGGCTGCTGGGAGATGTAGTTCTCCCAGGGCCCATTCTGGGGGACCACACATACATTGGGGGTTACACACACACATAGTCATGCACACACACACACACACTCACTCATACACACAAACGCACACACACACTGACATACTCAACCTGCTGCAGAAGAGCCGGCTCCTGACGCTGGATGCAGAAGACAGCACTGCAGAAAGTAAGTAATTAAGGACTAATTAAGCTAATTGGAATCTTCCAATTGCTTAATTAGTCCTAAGGGGGTGCCACCGGGGTCCCAGAGCAAGTCCCACTGATTTTTACTTAAATTAATGATTTAAGGAAATATCTCACTTGCTCTGGAGGTGCGTGAAAATAAAAAAATACACACCTAATCGAATAGCAAAAATCCCGCACCTACAGGAAATACCTTGCATGTGCTGGATTTTTGGTAATCTCGCACCCAGTTGAATATGCCCCTATATATTTATATATCTATCTATCCACAGTCTCTCACTCTCTGGGGCCTTCCTACATCTATCTACAGTATCTACAGTTTCTCTCTCTGGGTGGTTTCTACATCTATCTATCTATTTACAGGGATTCACTTTCTGGGGGTCTTCTAGATCTATCTATCTATCTATCTATCTATCTATCTATCTATATACAGTGTCTCACTCTTTAGGGGTTTCTACATCTAACCATCTATATATCTACAGTGGATGACTCTCTGGGGGTCTCTACATCTAACCATCTATATATCTACAGTGTC